>WOXC01010922.1:0-21025 GCA_011680675.1 Gymnobelideus leadbeateri
ACACACACAATATGTATGTATATATGTGTATGTATATACATACAGAGAGAGAGAGAGAGAGAGAGAGAGAGAGAGAGAATGAGAGAGAGAGAGAATATATACAACCTTCAGAAATCTTTTTCCATTTCCTTAATTTACTGGTATATTCTAGTGTGAACAACTTCATATATTCCTTCTCTGAAATTTATATTCTTACTAACTTCATAACCACTTTTGACCAGAAGAGAAAGACGCAGGTGGGTGTGACTTTTCCATGTTTCCATAAGGTTAGCATATGATATAATTACCTTTACATAAGTAAAGTAGTGATGCAGCTTTCATGACTGCAGTATAAGTTGATAATCAAACATCATGAGTTAAAGTTCACTTTAAAAAGTCCTCATGTGGTAAATGTTCCAAATATTCACATAGTCTTATTTTTAGTTTTGGAAAATAGCTATTGTACAACTCTTATAATATATGAAGTATGAGTTTGTACTCTTGTAATCTTAAATGATAGAGATGTTTGGAAGTAACATCGGGGAACTACTTTTAGCTTCCTCTTGTATTGCCCGTTGCTCCTTCATCCTATCTTGGAACTTTTCAAAAGCTTTTTTAAAAATAAATTACATTAATGGAAAATGTACATGATTCAAATTACAGACTCTTATCTATATTCATTTCTCTAGCAGGTAAATGTTATAAAATTGAGCTGACTACTTGGCTGTTGGGATTAACTTGTATGACATATCTGGTTTGTGCTTGAGGGCTTGTATAATGATTTCTAAACCTGTATTAATCTCTAGACTGAATTAACATATTTTCATCTAATGGAAATAATCTAGATGTATTTAAAATGTAGATTCAAGATCAACTGATGTGTGACTGACCTGACAGATTTGCAGAATTGCTTTCAGATTTTTGGGTTTAATATCCCGTAATATAAACTGCTGTATTTCATATTGGGAAGTCAGCACTCTTCAACCAGCATAAGGAAGGTGGGAAAGAGATACATTGAAGATAAATGCAGTAAGTTGAGTGCTCTGTTAACCAGCCTGTAAAACCATGGCAGTAATTTTAGATAGGCATTTAACCTAGAATTTTTACTTATTTATTTAAAATGAAAAGTCACACTAAATATTTGTAAGGCTTTTGTGAATGTTATTGCACTAAATAAATGCTAGTTATTACCATCCAGCCTTGCCAAACTCATCTTCTTGCTATTCTACAGACATGACATCCCATCTCTTGTCTTCATGCCTCCAATAGCACAGGCTGTTCTCATGGAATGCACTCTTTCCTAGTCTCTGCTTGTTCGCATTTCTGATTTCCTTCAAAACTCATCTCAAACACTACCTCCTTCTTGAAGCAAGCATTTCTTTGATACCCTCCAACTCCTAGTCCTTGCCATTCTTAGTCATCTTGTATTCAATTTGTATCTGTTTATTGTACATTTTGTTTTTCCGTATAGAATGTAAGCTGCTTGAAGGCAGTGACTTTCATTTATGTCTTTGTATCCTCGGTTTCTAGGTGGATGTCTAACAGACACCTAATGAATGTTTGTTGATTCACTTAAACTTGTAGTTCTCTCATCACAGTGGCTTCCTTCCTTACTATAGAGTGGGCTATTTGTGTAAAATATTTTCAGAATGTTGTTATTTTCTCCTTTCAGTTCTTGTTTACATATTCAGCAGCTTAATTTTCTTATATTGTAGAATCAGTTCAACTTTCTCTACTTATTGTTTTATTTCATTATGCAATTATTAAATTATGCTTTCCATATTTGATTAAGGACATGTTAAGGCCAGTTTAGGATGCATATTTAGGCACTGCTTTATAGAATTGGCAGCTGAGAGATTCACTTTGCAATCTGGTGTTAGGCTTTCTGCCTTCTCTGCATGGCCAGGTGTATTATGCTAAGTTTGGGGCATGTCAGTACCAAGTAGAATGTAGACAAATTGGAAAGAGTTCAGAGAATAACAATAAAAATAATGAGTGAGATGATGAAAGGACTGATTTATGAGGGTAGATTAAAGGTCCTAATATCTAATTTGGCCAGACTATATCACAAGTGGGGCTGTGAGATATGTTTGGAGACCATAAATATCACAGATGGAGAGGAATCATTTCTAGAGTTACTGAAATGGAATAGAAAAAAAAGGAAACAGTAGGTTGAATAGTAGGACAAAATTTCTGCATGAGAGCTATAAAACTTTGGATTAATCTTTCAACAAAAGAAATTTTATTGCCTGACCTATCTAAAGCCAAAATTGATGTGTTACTTTTTGCAGGACAGGTTGACAGGAGGATGAGCTAATTAATTAGACTGTTTTGAACACTATAGATTGTGTTATCCTCTATGTTTGGGAGAAGACATGCCAGCTAGATTTACCTTTGGCCTCATGGAAGTATATACCATGTCTGGTATCCTTAGTGAGTGGAAAAACTCAACAATGCAGGATGTGTGTGTGTGTGTGTGTGTGTGTGTGTGTGTGTGTGAGAGAGAGAGAGAGAGAGAGAGAGACTATAGAATTGCCTTTTAAGCTATCTCCCTTTAATCAATTCAACAAATATTTATTAAGCACTTATTCTGTATAAATTGCTGTAAATGATGCTGATGATACAAAAACAGAAATTAGTTCTTGCCTTCAAGAAGTAAATATTTTACAACATGTGAATGGATCTGTAATGTGAATACTCCCTTACACTGGGGCAGAGCCCAACCCATTCACATATTCTTACCTTATTATATACCTGTTGTCCAAGCCCTTAAGGGTATCAAACCAATCAGCCAGAGTCCTTCCTCTAGATCTAATGACATTACATGTGTACCATGCCCTTCATTCTTCATTGTTTCCATGTGATCAGCTCATTTCCTTTTCTGGTTATTTATCTCTTTGATAATATTCTTTATTATCACAATTGTAATCTACTTTGTATGTAAACATCATTGCAGGAAATATATTGCAGTTTATTTATGCCCGCAGTGAATTTTCATATTGACCTTTGTCTAATTCTTAGAGATTGCGCAATCCCATGATTTGTAGCCATAGAGTACCATTAAAAGAATATTCACAGTAAAATGATGGAATTTTGTTTTAGATAGAGACTTGGAGTAAATGAAGGCATATAATCACCTAGGTTCATGACTTTGGGATTGTCTTTGATTACTCAGTCTTCCACAGTCCAGTTAGTCACTTGCCAAATCTTGCTTCTACCTCCATTAACGTTTTTCTCATTGGTCTCACTATTCACACAGCTAAGAATTTAGTTCACTCCTTTATTACCTCTTACCAGAGTTATTTGAATATTCTTCTAAGACCCAAATGAACCTGCTCTCTCAAGTCTCTTGCTATGTTTTTTACACCTACCAAAGTGGTTTTTGTAAAAGACAAGTCTCACCTCATCACTCCCCTCATCACCAAACTCCAGTGGCTCCTTATTATCTCCAGCATCAAATTGAAATTCTCAAACATGTAGAGTTAGAAAAGGGAGGGAGGCACAGGGGCTGTGATTTCCCCCTAGAGATGCATACCATCATTTTGACTATAAAACATTCTTCATCCATTTGATTTTTTGATTGTATAAGGCCAAAATCTTTTAAGTGATTATGGCTCTCTAAATGAGAAACTCCACAGTGTTCTAGCATGTGATGCAATCAGCAAAATGTCATCCATGAAAAGGAACATCTAGAGTAGTTCATTACCTACAGGGAATTCTTTAATTTGGAATTTGTACTGGATATCTTCTGTGAGAATTATAATTTTCTTTGGTGAGCATAAATCTTCCTGGTTTATGCCTTGCTTGCTTTGTACTATCACAGGGTTATCAAATCCATCTCTGTTGTTTTGTCTATTAAGGAATCTTGTATGATTTTAACCAAAGCATACAAGATGCTTTATTGGAAGAGAGTCTTTGCAGTTGAATTTTGCTTTATTAAAATATTAAGTGCTTTTTCATCATCAATAAATAGTCATCATAGCAAGATCTCATATTTTCTTTGTCTTTTGTCAAATATAGCTTTAAAATTTTCATTTGTAGAAAATCATTGTTAAACCCTGCCTGTTCCTGTTTCAAATTTTCATCAAGGTTGTTTTTAATATGTGCATTAATTATTCTCCTACACACACATACACACAGAAGTTACTATTTTAAAATTCAAGATTAAAAAATATGTGGGCAGAGTGGTGAGAATTAGGTTTTCTTAATTTAGGCTTAACTAACTAGGTTTTCTTAATCATTTTTAAAAATTCACTAGATACAAATATTGGAAAAGTAGGGATAAATATGACCCAAAGTCCTCCCTTTAAGATTTTTTGTTTTGTTTTGGGTCATTGAAATGAAATGATTAGAGGGACTAGGATCAAAACAAAGCTTCTCAGTTCTGTTATCTGCTTTTCAAATCAGTACATAAATTAAACCACTCAAAAGACAATTTTGAATATGTTATTAATTGGCAGGTATTTTAAGTTTCATTTGACTGCATGTGTATTTTACAATATTAAATTTCAAAAAAGAGAATAAAACAGAAAATAAATTCTGATGTCACAAGATGCTGCTTTAGGAGGTCCTTTGTGCTTGCCCTCCCTTTTTCCTTTGTATAACATTCTTCTAAACTCTGTCCATAAATCAGGATTTCCTTCTTATTCAGAAATAAAAGAAAGACAATGGTTAACTCATTACTTTTATTCTTCTGTCATATTATCACCTTAATTACCCACTTAGTAGAACCTAAGTGGATAAAGAATGTTTGTAGCTCAGACTATTTGCAGCTGTATTAGATAGCCTTTATAGAGGCTCCTTAACTGTTTTTGTCTATCATGGACCCCTTCAGCAGTCACGTGGAGGCTATGGATCCCTTTCCAGAAGAATATTTTTAAATGCACAAAATAAAATACATAGTGTTACAAATTATGACTCAATTATCAATTTTAAAAGATTCATGTATCCCAGCTTAAGAATCCCTGATGTGCATCCACTAGTAAATAAGGTAATAATTTTAGCTTAGAATGGAAAAGAAGGAAGAAAGTAGGCTGAATTGTTTGGGGGTGGAGTGAGAATTGAAAACTTTAATGTCTCTAAGCTTCTCCTTAAATCAAAAACCTGTCTTTTGAATGGCAGCATTCTTCTGCTGTTATTATACAGCCGTGAGTCATAGAACACTAAATTTTTCTGAAGAATTGAAATCGAGGAGCAGAGGACAGTGGAAAGGTACATACTTTGTATTGAGCAGGTTGTGATACATTCCAAACAAGGAGCTATGTCAACATAGAAATCTATGTGTGAAAAATAAGATTACTTGTTCACATAGCAATAGTGAGGGATAGGTAGATCACAGGTTTCATTTGGTATCCTCCTCATGTCAGGATACAGGAGCATCCCAATCCTCTGGGCAATGGACAAGAGTTGAAAAGGATGAGCAGGCATGAATCTGTTGTGAGATATATTTTTGTGAAGAGTATTCAAATCAGTGAGATCACAAATCCATTTGAGTATTTGCCTAGCTATATTGTGATGTAAAGGACTCCTATTGTGAATTATAAATTTTAATTAAAACTGATTTTACTTGTTAGTATATATTTATTGTGATTGTTTTAATTATCCAACATGTTGAGGGAATTTGGAATCCTGGTTATTAAAATAAATGTCTGCTAACTGATAATTCATATTTTCCCAAGAGGTTTCCCTTTAATTTTAAAAGTTGTTTGGAATTATGGTGTTGGCATTCCCTAGTAGAAAGAAGCTTCTCTGTCCAAATAATCGAAACAGTTTATACCTCGTGGAGATGTCAGTCTTCCCTACCTTGACTACTAGCATGTTTGAAAGGGCAGTAGTTTACAATTATAAATTTGATGAGATTATCTGTACCTGGATCCAGAAAGGCTAATCCTAGTGCCAGAACCTGCCTTTTGGGAACTGAGATGCTTTAAACAGCTAGGTACATTAACGGATGTCTTTGTTACTAGTTTGAAGATTCATATTAGGCAAATAACAAAAATGTAGGTTTTTAGAGTTGTCCAAACAGTATACTAAATAATGCAAATTCTACTCTGTATTCCACAATGAGCTCCATTAAAAATCTATGTAATGACTTATGATGGCAGAGGTGGCCCTGAGTTCTCTTTAAGTGTATGATAGTAGAGTACATTTTTTCAGTCTTAAAGAAGCATAGAGTACAGACCTAGTGAGATACTTTTAAAAAATATTTGTGATGAACTACTTTTTAATATAGTTTCATATCAAGGCCAATTTAAGTTTTGACTTTTTTCATTCTTTTCCTTAACATTATACACTCTCTTGTTCCTCTAAATAAATTTTGTTAATTATTTTTCTAGTTCTATAAAGTTAGCCTTTTGGTAGTTTAGCTCTACATCTATAGATCAGTTTAGGTAGTATTATTTTTATTATATAGGCATTACCTATCCTTTAAGAGTGAATGTATTGCCACTTGTTTGTTGCCTTTATTTCTTTATCAAGTCTTCTGTAGTTGCATTTAAGCTTCAAATGGATTTTGGAAGATGACCTCCCAGATATTTTGAATTTTGTAATTTCTTCTAATGGACTTTATCTTGTTTCCTCCTACTTTTGTTAATTATGTACAGAAATCTTGATGATTGGGTATGTATTTGTATAGCGCTCTTTTGATGAACATATTAATCACAGGGATTAGTTTCTTCATTTATTCTCTGTGGCTTTCATTAAAATTTACAACCATCAGGACAAATTTCAAACAATGTGAAAGGGGACTCCGAACAACTTCTAGAGCCCCAGCATCCACAGAACGACACAAAGAAGCTAACCTTCTGCTGAGGACAGCCCAGCAGCCCTGCAGGGAGTGGCCAACGCAGCACTCTGAGAGCAGGCAGCACAGTGTGCTGGGAACTGACAGCGAAGCGCGCAGAGCTCAGCCCAGGTCCACGGTTTTAGCCCCAGGGCAGCCGGGCCTTCAGCTGGCTGGAGGGACCCCAGAACACCAGCACTTGTGGTGATTCCAGAATTATCAGCACAGATATGCCTAGGACAAAGTGAGAGGTTAGTGCCCTATGGACTTTGGGACCAGTATTTGGGGAACGCTTTGGCTTCCTCCCCTGGGGGCGAAAAGCTGCTGAGGAAACGGGGCACAGAAGCCATTTTGCAGTGTCAGTAGTGGCTCCAGCTCCTGGTCTGCAAACTGTAGGGAGATCCAGCAATCAGTCTGGGGGTTAATCGCTCTTGCTTTAAACTGCCTGGATCTGGATTGTGGTCTGGGGGGGAAGTTTGGGGTGGGTATCCAACTTGCCAGAGTGGGTGGAGGCTTTACAGAGGCCACCCAACTGGCGGAAGTTGTGAAGACCCCACATTTGGGCGGAAGCTCTCCTGTCTGGTGGCAGAGTCCTACTGTGGCAACAAGCCCAAAAATCAAGTAATTAAGTGGCAATATGCCTAGGCAAACGAAACAAAATAAACAGAAAAGTTCAACGTTGGACTCCTATTTTAGGGGCAAAGAGGCTCAAAGCATGGAGGAGGACTGTGAGGTCAGAACTCCTGCACCAAAAGCCCCAAATGGAAATACAAGCTGGCTACAGGCCATAGAGGATCTTAAGAAGCAGATAAGAGAAGTGGGGGAAAAATTGGGAAGAGAAATGAGAAAGATGCAAGAAAAGTATGAAATGACAGTCAACAGCCTGACTGAGGAAAATAATACCTTAAAAAATAGACTAGCTCAAATGGCAAAAGAGGCTCAGAAAGGCAATGAGGAGAAGAATGCCTTAAAAAATCGAATTTGTCAGATGGAAAAAGAATCTCAAAAGCTCACTGAAGAGAATCATTCCTTCAGAATTAGACTGGAGCAAATGGAAGCTAGTGACTTTATGAGAAATCAAGATGCTGTTAAACAGAGCCAAACAAATGAAAGAATAGAAGGCAATGTGAAATATCTCATGGGAAAAACCACTGACCTGGAAAATAAAGCCAGGAGAGATAATTTAAAAAATTATTGGACTACCTGAAAGTCATGATCAAAGAAAGAACCTAGAAATCATCCTTCAAGAAATTCTTAAGGAAAATTGCCCTGATGTTTTAGACCCAGTGGGGGAAATAGAGGTTGAAAGAATCCACCAATCACCTCCTGAAAAAGATCCCAAAAAGAAAACTCCCAGAAATATTATAGCCAGGTTCCAGAATCCCCAGATCAAGGAGAAAATACTACAAGCAGCCAGGAAGAAACAATTTCAACATTGTGGAAACACAATCAGAATAGCCCAGGACCTGGCAGCTTCTACACTGAAGGATCGAAGAGCATGGAATATGATATTCCAGAGGGCAAAAGAGCTGGGATTGAAGCCAAGGGTCACCTACCCAGCAAAACTGAGTATCTTGTTTCAGGGGAAAATATGGTCATTCAGTGGAATAGAGGACTTTCAAGCATTTTTGAGGAAAAAAACAGAGTTGAATAGAAAATTTGACATTCAGATGCAAGAAGCAAGAGATGCTTGAGAAGGTAATCAAGGAAAAGAAATCAAAAGGAACTTATCAAAGTTGGACTATTTACATTCCTACATGGAAAAACAATAACTGTGTTTGATGAAACCTTTTCTCATTATGAAAACAATTGAAGAAGGGTACATGGCATATGTTCACAGGTATACATGGATAGAGGGCACAGGTTAAATTTGATGAGAAGGGATGATTCTTTTTTTTATTTTTTTTTGGAGGGCAGTTGGGGTTGGGTGACTTGCCCGGGATCTCGCAGCTGGATTTTTGTCTGTGTGTTGGGTGTCTGGGGCCGGATCCAAGCTCGGGTCCTTCTGGCTCCAGGGCCAGCGCTCTGCTTGCTGTGCCATCTAGCCACCCCAAGGAAGGGATGATTCTTAAGGGGTGAAGTCAAGATGTGAGAGAGGAAAATGGCAAGAGGAGATTGAGAGAGACAGGGTAGGGTAAACTATCTCATGTAGAAGAGGCAAGGGGAAGTAGTTGCAGGGGAGAGGAAGAACAGGAAGGCAAAAAGGCAAAAGCATATTCTCATTGAAGTTGGCTCAAGGAGAGAATCACATACATATTAAATGGAATATCTTACCCTCACTCACTCTCCTGAGTAGGGGAAAGGGGGATGAGAGGGGGGATGATGGAGGGGAAGGCATTCTGGGAGGAGGGGAGGTTGGAACTACCCACTATCAAAGAGGGACAGGATCAAAGTAGGGAATGGACCAGGTGGGAGGGAAATATAAGCAGTCTTTTACAATATATCTACTATGGTAATGTTTTGCATAGCTATACATGTCCAACACATACGGAATTGCTTATCTTTTCAGAGGGAGTGGGTGACAAAGGAGGAAGGGAATGGATCTGAAAATCGAAGTTTTAAAATTAAATGTTTCATAAGATGTCCAGGCAAAAAAAAAATTTTACAACCATCAGGTCATCTGCCAAAAGGGAGGAGTTTTTGTCCTCTTTGCAAATGCTTTTGTCTTTAATTTCTTTCTCTTGATGTGTTACAATAGCTAGCATTTTTAGTACTATGTCAAATGATTATGGGTTGGACAGAGAGAGGATCCTTGCTTTTACCCCTATACCTATTGAGAATGTTTCCAGCATTTGTCATTGGAATAATGCTAGCTTTCAGTTTTAGAGATACTTTTGAACCTTTTAAAATTTAAGAACCCCATATATTTTGTTCAAGGTCTTTTTCTTCTATGGATATAACAATTTTTCTATACTCTTACATAAATACATTAAGTAAAATGCTCTGAGACTTTTAAAGAGATATACAATGCTCAGATCTCTTGTAATACTTCAACTATCTGGTAATACTATTTTTGACAATCCCTGCTATCCCAAACACAAACCCACCTCTCAGTAGTGAGAAAAAAAAATGCGATAAATCACATATACTGATTAGAAATGTGAAGCTGCCCTCAGGACATATGGCCTATTGATTTAGAATTCAATCTGAGTTGTGATTTTACAAGCCTGATTATTTGATTTCCACTTCAGATTTCCCTAAAACAAAAAATTTAAAGGAGGGCCTATTTTGTACTGTCACTCTGAAAAATCATAATTTATTTTAAAGGTAGACAGCAGAATCAGCAATAGCAAACCACAGCCATTAAGACAGGCAATAGACAGCCTTACATGCCGCAATATGCTCCTGAATTATCAAGACTAGCTTTAATTCCATTTAATATATTATGTGTTAGATATCAATAAAGTATATACTATAATATAAAATAATTTACATTGAAATTGATTGCAATTTTTAAAATTTTGGCCTGTATCTGGTAAGTAAATTCAATTCTGTTTAATATTTCCTTTCCTTAACATTTTGGAGTAAAAGACTACCATCATAAAATACATTGCTAAAATATTTTGTAATTTGTACTTTTAAACAGTTAGACATTTCAAAAACTAGTTCACAACATGTAAAAGTCAACTATCACATAATCTCTTTTACTTATTTAAGACAATGATAGAAGAAATGTCACTAAGTCAGTATATGAATATTTGGACATGATAATAATTTACCATTAGACATGATAAGGCATTAATTTTAGGGGACAATATTGAAGATAGTAGTTCAGAAAAGTTTGAAGTTATGGAAACTTTATGGAAGAGGGATGATCTAAGATCAGTGCTCATTATTTAGTGTTGTACACTGAAACAGTACTTTCGGTTATAGCAAAAATTTCATATCTGATAGTATTTTGAATTAAAGTTAGAAAGGTAAGTTAGCACCAAATTGTGGATGGCCCTAAATAAAAGGGGCTAAGCTTAAACTTTGAATTTATGGGCAGCTATTAAAGGTTTTTAGGAAGAGGGATGGTTATTGACAGCAAATAAACTTTCACTGTACCCAGCAAGTAGTAAGCACTCAACAAATGCTTATTGAATTAATTTTTTTTAGAGGAAGAAAAATTTTTATATTGGTTTTAGGGAAAATTTTTCTGCCTTCTAAAAGCAACCCAAAGAATTATTACCATTATTTGGACTGTTATCAGTATTTAAAACCATGACCTTGCAATTGGTTTTGAATAGTCCTAAGGTTTTTGTTTTTGTTTTCCAGTTCCTTCAGTTCCTTAGTTACTTGCTATTTGTTTGGAGACCCAAATTTGACTTAATAAAATGAGGTAGAATGAAAAGCATTTGTTTCTCTTGTCTAAACATAAGCCTTTAAAGATCATATAGGAGGAGACCTCCTCTCCCAGTGGCAGAGCGAGGCGCTGGCTAGGTGTGCTGGAGGAAAGGAAGAAAGAAAGCAAACTTTGGGCTTGTATGTAGATGACCAGCCTAAATCTGAAGAGAACTTGTTCTCAAGTGAGAAGGTGGATTTGAAATCAGTTCTATATGGAGAGATGCCAGCTCCGAACAGTGTAATGGCCCTGTCTCTGAGCCTTCAACATGAACAAAATAGAGATGATTTGAAGGAACAGGTAACAACCTTACGAAGAAAAACATTTAAACATGAAGCATCTCGCCAGAGCTTCAGATGTTTTCAATACCCAGAGAAAGCTGGACCCCGTGAGGCTGTGAACCAGCTCTGGGAACTCTGCCTTCAGTGGCTGAGGCCAGATATTCACACAAAGGAGCAGATCCTGGAACTGCTGGTATTGGAGCAATTCCTGACCATCTTGCCCAGTGAGATTAGGATTTGGGTGAAGTCACAGCATCCGGAGAACATCGAGGAAGCAGTCACTTTGGTGGAGGATTTGACTCAAATGCTTGAGGAGGAAGCTCTGATTTCTCAGGATACTTCTTTTCTCCAAGAGGGAAGCACCGAGAAGGCAGGAATATCTTCTGTGTTACCAATAACCAAATTTCAGGAAAACATCACATTCCAGGATGTGGCTCCAGACTTCACTTGGGAAGAGTGGGCACAATTGGACCCTGGTCAGCAGGACCTCTGTAGGGATGTGCTGATGGAAAACTATAGCAACTTGGCCTTTATTGGACTTCCAGTTTCTAAATCAGATGTGATCTCCCAGTTGGAGCATGGAGAAGTGCCATGGTTGCTGAGAAGTGAAGTCCCAAAAGGCACCTGTCCATAAAGTAGAAAATCTCTCAAAGAGGAAATGTGGTCTGGTGATAAAAGGTGAAGCTAAGAAGCTGACCAAGCTCAACTTCAGTAACTGTCTAGATGCCGAACCCTTTGCAAATCAATTAATCACAGTGTATCTTATCTGTAGAACTATGATCATATCTGCATTATTCACCTTATCAGCATCATAAAGGATAAGAAAGTATTACAAATGCAAAATATTATGACAACCCAATGCTTAGGTTCGTTGGTTTATGGACAAGGATAACTGATAGCAAGGCTGACTATTGTAAGCAAAGGCAAATAGGTAGCATTGTGAGTAAAGCACTAGACTGAAGTCAGGAAAACCTGAATTTGACTAGTTATGTAACACTGGGCAAATCACTGAATCGCTCTGTGACTTAATTTCCTCCTTTGTAAAGCAAGGAGTTTGGACTTGATGGCATCTAAGTCTGTGACCGTATGATCCATTAATGAGGCCCCCTCTCTCTACTTTCTAGCCCATGAGGGCTGGTCTCCCCTTTTGTGACCAAGTAAAACGGTAAAGAAGGGCCTAGGTTGGATATCAAGAGACAAGAGAATAATGCTGAGGTAAAAAAAGTTCCTCACTCACTGTCCGCATAAGGTAGGCAGTGCCTGTTCCATAACCACCAGTCTATAGATTTCCCTTTCTTCTTTCCATTCTGTTTTCCAAAGACCCTTATCCCTGGGTTGATTATTATCCCTTTTCACATCCTGAAGAGATTTAACCCTTTACCTTTTTCCCTGAATAATTCTCACCTTCCTCTTCAAGGATTTGAGTAAAATCTTCCTCCTCTTCAATTCTCTTTGGATGCTGCAACTTCACCCCAATCCTGATCTCATTGGGAAAGATGGTCAGGAATAGCTCCAGTTCCAGCAGCTCTAGGATCTGCCCCTTTGTGTGAATCTCTGGTCTCAGTCACTGGAGACAGAGAATCCTCAGAGCTGGCTAACAATGTCAAGAGGCCTCATATTCTCTGGGTAAAGAAAACACATGAAACTTTGGCGAGAAGATTCTGGATTAAATGTATCTCTTCCTAGGATGATTTCCTGGTCCTCAGGAGCATCTATTCTCTCTAATCTGTACAGCCAAATCTGGGGATTGAGGGAGATGGTAATCATTTTATTCAAGGCCAGCATCTCTCCATCTGCATCTATCCCCTTAGACTTCAAATCTGCATAGTCAAAAGAATGTCAATTCCTTACAGACTGGAAGCCTCTAGACATTCCTCAAAGATGTAGTGGGCATAGATGCATCACGGTCAGTTGGAGGGATCCAGAAATTTCAGTTGTACTATCTGATGTCAGGGCCCTGCAGAGATTGTGGACATGTATATTATCCACAAAGTACTGCAGCAGGTGGAGTACACTTACTGAGAAAACTGTTATGGTCTCAGCATTGGCTCAAACATACACAGATGCTACTGGTTATAACCTGTTTTAAAAGAAGTTTCTCTTTAATTGCCTTGTTAGCTAGGGAATACAAATATGATTTTCATTGTTCATTTGATAAAAGAAAACTCAGATACTTACAAGTATGTAGCAGGACCAGCACCTGAATGAAGATTTCTTGACTTCCAGTGAAGTCTTTCATACATTATATCATGTTCAGTTCAATCCAATCCAATCCAATCTATTCATGGGTTGAGTACCCATTAAAATACTATGCAAGGCACTGGGGATATATAAAAAATGAACCCATTTGTAGTAGGACCAGAGTCCCCCCTACTTACTGCAATAGGGATTTGCTTCCCTTGCTCCTCACAACAGAGATTGATCTGGCCTAGGAACTTGATTGGCCTCTCCCTACCCTGACACAGCTTTCTGGTCACCTAAGGGCTTGAAAAGTCCCACAAAGGTGGAGCTATGGCCCCTTCAATCTGAGAGTTTTCTGAAGACAATGTGAATCTCTATATCCTTCACCATATTTTTCTTAGTTAACTAGAAACATTTATTTCTGCATGGAGCTGAGAGGCCCCAAGCCTCCTTTGGTGACTTGCTAGTGTCTCATTTTGTCCTAATATGGAACCTGAACAGAGCATAGCCCCTAACACCATCTCTGCTGTTAAGTAGCTTATATAGAAACTACTGGGGGAGATATCACACTAGACAAGAAAGTAAATTCAAAGGACAATTGCTGGAGGGGATGCAGGAAAATAGGTAACACTAATGCACTACTGGTGGAAAGGTGAATTAGTCCAACTAGTCTTCAATTCTGGAGAATAGTTTGGAATTATGCCTAAAAGGGCTATGAGATTGCACATACCTTTTGACCCAGAAATACCACTACCAGGTTTATATAACCCAAAGATATTAAAGAAAAAAGCAGAAAGGACCCATATGTACAAAAATATTTATAGCAACTCTTTTGTGGTAGAAAAAATTGGATACCGATGGAATGCCTATCAATTGGGGAATGGCTGAACAAGTTATGGGATATGAATGTGATGGAACACTATTTTAAGAAATGATGAAGGACAACGTTTCAGAAAAACCTGGGAAGACTTGTATGAACTGATGCAAAATGAATTGAGCAGAACCAGAAGTGTACACAAGTAACAGTAATATTGCAAAAACAATCAACTGTGAAAGACTTAGTAACTGATCCATATAGTGACCCACCACAACTCAAAGGACTCATGACAAAAAATGATATCCACCTCCAGATAGAGAACTGATTGACTCAGAGTAGAGACTGAAGTATTTTTTTTTGTTCCTCTTTTTCTTGCTTTTTTTTTTTTTTGGTGGATTTTTTTTTTTAAACAAATACTTTATTAACTTCTGTTTTACATCATTCATTTCCGCCAGATTTTGAGTTACAATCATTTTCCCCCCATTATTCCCCTACCCAACCTCCCAGAATAGTAGTCCCACAAGATATCACTTCCTCCAATCTGCTCTCTCCCATACCTTCTCCCATACCCCCATTGACTTTTCCATTAGAGGAAGGTGAATCTTTGTGTCCCAATGCCTGCACATCTTATCTCCCTATTACAAGCGAAAGAGTATTACTAATAATATTTATATATATTTGAAACATTTAATGTTACGACCTCAAATTTCAGATCCATTTCCTTCCTCCCTTGTCACCCATTCCTTCTTGGGAGATAAGCAAGTCAGTATATGTTGTACATGTCTAGCTATGCAAAACATTATCATAGTAGATATATTGTACAAGGCTGCTTATAATTCCCTCCCACTCATCCCACCCCCCACCTGGTCCATTCCCTACATAATCCTGTCCCTCTTCTATAGTGGGTACTTCCAACCTCCCCTCCCCCAAGGATGCCCTCCCATCCATCATCCCTCCTCTCATCCCCCTTCCCCCTATCCTGCTGCAGGTTGAGATATCCCATTTAGTATGTATGTCATTTTCTCCCTGAACCAAATTCAATGGGAATGTGGTTTTGTCTTTTTAGCCTTCCTTATTCTCCCCCTCCTTTGCAACCACTTCCCCTTGCTTCTTCTACATGGGATAGTTTACCCTACCCTGTCTCTCCCCATCTCCTCTTGCCACTTTCCTCTCTCACCTCATAATTTCATCCCTTGAGTATTCTCCCTTCCCAATAAATTCAATCTATGCCCTCTATCCATATATAACTGTAACCATATACACACACATTCACATATGTATTCATATGACCACACCCCCTTCTCCCATTATTTTCATAGTGAGAAAGATATCATCAGTCACAGTTATTGCTTTTCCATATAGGAATGTAAATAGTTCAGCTTTGATAAGTTCCTTTTGATTTCTTTTCCCTGATTACCTTCTCAGGCATCTCTTACTTCTTGCGTCTGGATGTCAAATTTTCTGTTCAACTCTGGTTTTTTCCTCAAGAATGCTTGAAAGTCCTCTATTCCACTGAATGACCATATTTTCCCCTGAAACAAAATACTCAGTTTTGCTGGGTAGGTGACCCTTGGGTTCATTCCCAGCTCTTTTGCCCTCTGGAGTATCGTATTCCATGCCCTTCGATCCCTCAGTGTAGAAGCTGCCAGGTCCTGGGCTATTCTGATTGTGTTTCCACAATATTGAAATTGTTTCTTCCTGGCTGCTTGTAGTATTTTCTCCTTGATCTGGGGATTCTGGAACTTGGCTATAATATTTCTGGGAGTTTTCTTTTTGGGATCTTTTTCAGGAGGTGATCTGTGGATTCTTTTCAACCTCTATTTTGCCCTCTGGATCTAAAACATCAGGGCAATTTTCCTTGAGAATTTCTTGGAGGGTGATTTCTAGGTTCTTTCCTTGATCATGGCTTTCGGGTAGTCCAATAATTTTTAAATTGTCTCTCCTGGATCTATTCTCCATGTCGGTGGTTTTTCCCATGAGATATTTCACACTGCCTTCTAATCTTTCGTTTGTTTGGATCTGCTTAACAGCATCTTGATTTCTCATAAAGTCACTAGCTTCCATTTGCTCCAGTCTAACTCTGAAGGAATGAATCTCCTCAGTGAACTTTTGAGATTCTTTTTCCATCTGGCAAATTCGACTTTTAAGGCATTCTTCTCCTCATTGCCCTTTTGGGCCTCCTTTGCCATTTGAGTTAGTCTATTTTTTAAGGTGTTGTTTTCCTCAGTCAGGCTGTTGACCCTCATTTCATACTTTTCATGCATCCTTCTCATTTCTCTTTCCAATTTTTCCTCCACTTCTCTTATTTGATTTTTAAAGTCCTTCTTAAGGTCCTCTATGGCCTGCAACCCGCTCATGTTTTCCCCCTGGGGCTTTTGGAGCAGGACTTCTGACCTCACAGTCCTTTTCCCGCTCTATGCCCCCAAAATAGGAGTCTAGGGTTGCATTTTCTGTTTCCTTTGCCTTGGCATGTTGCCACTTAATTGCTTGACTTTTGGGCTTGTTGCCACACTATGGCTTTAAGGCCAGATAGAGGAATTTTCGTCCCGGACGTGTGGGGGGCAACTTCCGTTTCTGGCCAGCTATAAACCCACCCACAACTTCCACCCTAGATCACAATCCAGATCCAGGGAGGTTAAAGCAAGAGCGATTACTCCCCAAGACTGATCGCTGGATCTCCCCACGATTTGTAGGCTGGGAGCCGGAAATGCCTATGAAAACTACAAAATGGTGTGTCTCCTCAGTGGCTTCTAGCCCCCAGGGGAGGGAGCTGACGCATTCCCCAAATACAGGTCCCAAAGTCCATAGGACACTAACCTCTTACTTTGTCCTAGGCAAGTCTATGTTGATAATTCTGGAATCGCCACAGCTCCTGGTGTTCTAGGGTTCCTCCAGCGGCTGCTGGCCCTGCCGCCCTGGGGCTAAAACCTCGGCTCACGTGGACCTGGGCTGGGCTCGGCTCCTGCGCTCTGCGCGCTGCCGGCTCCCAGACCACTGCGCTGGTCCTTCCTGCAGGGTGCTGGGCTGTCCTCAGCGGGAGGTTAGCTTCTCTGTGTCGTTCTGTGGGTGCTGGGGCTCCAGAAGTTTTTCAGAGTCCTTTTTTACATAGTTTGTGGAGAATCTGGGGGCAGAGAGGCTTGGAAGAGCTGTTTCTACTCCGCCATCTTGGCTCCGCCCCCCCAAAGTCATTTTAAAAGAATTCTATTTAAGTAGATCTATTTTTAAACGGTCCAACTAATAAGCTCTCATAAATCTGACTAAATGATAGAAATTTAACAATAATTAGGACTTTAAAAATTCACAAGTGTGTGGAGTAAAAAAACATTCGCTGATTTTTTAAAAATTCAGTTTACTTAATTTACAGGTTCACAAATTTGGTGTTATCTTCAATTTTCATTTACCTCACATTTCTAATAAGTGGCTAACTTTTGTCATGTCTGTGTCTCCTTCTCACTTCTTATAGCTAGTAGCCTAGTTGGGACCCTCATCACCTCTCACTTGTTCTGTTCCAGAGGAAGTCAGGGATTAAATCCAGGTTTCTGTTGGGGTAGAGGTGGTCAGAGAATAGAACTGTGGTGATAAGACAATAAAAAAAATGCAATAGCTTAGAGTCCTTTCAAAATAAAGGAAAAACCTGAGGATAGAAGAAACATAAGAAGCCAGCTCTGATAAGAAAATAAGTAACTTAAACATGGTATTTTTTTTGAAGGGGGGAAGGCAGGGCAGTTGGGGTTAAGTGACTTGCCCAAGGTCACACAGCTAGTAAGTGTTAAGTGTCTGAGGCCAGATTTGAACTTAGGTCCTTCTGACTCCGGGGCCAGTGCTGTATTCACTGTGCTACCTAGCTGCCCCAAACATAGTATTTTTTAAGGAACCATTGTGTTGTGAACACACACTGCTTTTTAAAGGTTTGGCAGTAGAAATGTAGCTGGAACTGGAATCTAGAATAGTATTAAAAACTTACTTTGATCTGAGAATCCTTGAAATGTTGACTGAATTAAGTGGTAGAATCACTTTTTGCCTTTTAAGTATTAAATAACTTTTGAGAATTTAATCTGTACCCTTTAATATTTAATAGAATAGAGATTTTTTTAAAAAATAGCTTGTTTTTGCCAAAATGTCACATTTTAAATGTGTCTCTCTTGGTTGAGGACAGTGTGGCTGCATTAATGTTTGAGCTGCTTGACAGTTACTGTGATGCTGGATAAAGTATCAGATGTAAATTATTTTCTGTGGCTACATAATACAACATTAACAACAATTTTTATGAAATTTATCCTGAATACCAGACTCTGAAACATGTCCACTGAAAATTTTCCTCCAGGAAAACTTTGCAATTTAATGGAATTATGACTAGGTAGATTAATTTTACTTGCTAAATTTACTAGTATTAGATTGTAAATATTGCTTGCAAATATAGATGACATTTTAAATTCATTTTTTTTGTTTAAAGCTTTGTGATAAAATAGTTGTGTCATTTAAAGTCAGAGCTCTAGTGTGCTACCGTTGCATTATTTTCAATTCTAGCTAGGTTTATAACCTTAAAATATTATCTCATATTAAATACTTTCTATTAGGCTTTTAGAGTATTTGATAGTATAAAACATTTTCATAAGAAATTTAGATTTCTATAAAGTTCCATTTTGCAGACTTCTTTCTATGCATTGGGTCTATTAAAAAACTTATTTCCTTTATAAACACAAAAGTATTAATATGATAACAATTTATATTTATATAGTTCATTAACATTTAAAAGTTTTTTCTTTCAAAACAAATCTGTGAGGCAACTGGTGAAAATATTATTACTCCCATAGTCCAGGAGAATAAACTATAAAGTGAGGTGTGAAAGGGATAAATGACTTTCCATGGGTCATCTAATTGTTGTGTATCACAACTGAATGCAAGTCCAGTTCATTTTCCTTTGAACCACAGTGCTTTCCTGATTGAAAACTTTTAACATAAATTACCTTGAAGCCCAAGGACTTCTCTCTCCTATTACTTCTAATTCTTTACTACCTTCATGACTTTACCCAAGTCAGTCTCCCTGTTTCCTTATCTACAAAATGGTGGGGGAAGAATAGAGGTTGTGGTGGATATTGAACTAGGTGGCCCTTTTCTGGTATATATCTGTGATCCTGTGGTACATAATACCTGACTATAAATTAATTTTAACCCTTCCACAATTGTTAGGTATCTTTGCCTTCCAGCAAGTAGAAAGACTTTCTTTTATAAATGAATAGTAATATTTTTTTTGCATCTAACTTTGAGACATTTTTGCCCCTTAAATATCAGTAACCTTGTTTCAACCCAAAGTATAGCCCCCCCAAATTGTCAAGCTTATCTAAAGCTCAGAATCAAGAGATTTGAAATGTGGTGGACCCTTGCAAGGGGCAAAAAGAATTCTAGACTCCTAGAAGTAGTGGACTGCCCCCGGAGGGAGTAATGCTATCCAAAACCTAATAGTTCTTCATTGCGCAGTCTGTCCCAAGAGAGGGGAAGTGGGGGGAAAGAAATAATATCAGATAGTAGAGGATGGGAAGCAGCAAGTCCTGAGCCATTTCCAGAGAACTAATGCCTTTTTGGGAATGCCTTGTGTCTTAAACGTCAAGAAACAACCGATCATACCAGATTGTCATCAAGTTATTCTCAAATCATTTGTTAATACCATTGATTTGTTTGTTCCCTCCAATGATATTGATTGTAAGTCATCCATGCCTTCACATATGTTACCATACATTCACCAAAGGGAGGTCAGTGAAACATGTTGGAGGCTTTTCTTGGTTTTTCCTGCCATTATGATGCAACTACACTGATGATAATGGGTAATGTATGACACAAATGACATTGATGCCATTTATAATAAGTTGTTGCAGAAAATTAATGTAAAGTAGTGGCCAAAACAAGGACACAAAAGCTTCCTGTAGAGCTTTGCAATCAGCAAACACTTGGCTTATTTGCCAAGCAGGAACATGGGGGTGAAAGGCAAAAACACATGGTCTTGTTTATAAAATTTTTCCAAAGAAAGATGATGGATTTTCATCAGTAGTACCCTACAAAGTAGAGAGAAGTAGTGGATTGTAAAAACACCTTGAAGAAAACTTGTCAGGATATCCAGTTAAGAAAAGTCAAACTGAGAACATTTAGGAGTGAAAATAAAACAAGACGGAAAGAAGAAAAATATCTACAAAGAATTTTACAACTGGTTTTACCATTAAGAACAATAGGCTTCTCACATTTGGACGCTAATATCACAAGTCTTGAACCTGCTTGAATGAGAGAAGTAGAAATGACACTTTAAAAAGCCCCAAAAGAACAACTACACTAGAGATGACACAGTTGTGAAGGCATTGATGGTTAATTCACAAGGTATCTGAAAGAGGAAAACGATAAGTGTAGGGAAAATATTATACCTTATTAATACAAAAAAGTAGTGACCAGGAGAATATAAAAAAGTACTGACCTTAGGTCTACTTGCCCATCTCTAAAGAAAAGTCTTTATGAATCACCCACATACAAATTGAGAAATCCTTGTTTGCAGGTAGTAGTAAAGGAGTAGGCAGCCTTTTGCAAGTAATAATCCACAATGGATCACATCTGAACCATCTCTCATTTGAAAGCTCTAGAGAATAGGAGATTACATTGTGCCTACTATTATTATTATT
>WOXC01010923.1:0-64991 GCA_011680675.1 Gymnobelideus leadbeateri
GGAAGGGAAATCCCAGACAGTTGAGTGTGCAAGAAGATCCTATGATTCCAGAATTTTGGACAAATGTCTCACCTACTAGCTACGGAATACCTATGCTAAAATTCTCCTGGTATCATTGAATTGTTGTGATGTTACTATAAGCAAAACACTTTGTAATGTAAAAGTGTTAAGTGCATGTAAAACATTATTATTATAATTCTGTATATTTTTGAAAAAAATGAATAGAGCCCAAATATTTAAGCTTTAGTATGACCTTCCAGTAAATAGTCTGAATTAATTTCTTTAAGTTTGGAATGGTTTGACCTCCTTGCTATCGAAAGGACTCTCAAAAGTCTTCTCTAGCATTACAATTCAAAAGTGTAGATCCTGTGGTACTCAGCTTTCCCCATAGCCCAGCTCTCACAGTCATGCATTGCGACTGGAAAAATCATAGCATTGACTATATGGACCTTTGGTGTTACCTTTTAGCATGCTGTCCAGATTTGCCATAGCCTTTCTGACAAGGAGCAAGTGATTTTTAATTTCATGACTGTATCACCATCTACAGCAATATTTGAGCCCAGGATTATAAAATCTGATGGCTGCCATTTTTTTCACTCTCTATTTGCCAGGAAGTGGTGGTACTAATTGCCAAGATCTTAGGGTTTGGGTTTTTTTCAGTTTTTCTTTTTATGTTAAGCTTCAAGTCAGCTTTTACACTGTCTTCTTTAATCTTCATCAAGAGACTTCTTAATTCCTCTTCAATTCTGCCATCAGAGTAGCATTGTCTCAATATCTGAAATTGTTAATATTGCTCCCAGCAATGTGAATTCAAGTTTTGATTCATCCAGCCTGGTATTGTGCATGATCTACTCTGCATATAACTTAAGTAAATAAGATGACCATAGACAGTGTTCTGATATCCTTTTCCTAATATTAAACCAGTCAGTTGTTCCATGTTTGTTTCTCACTGTTGCTTCTTGACCCACATATAGGTTCTTCAGGAAACAAGGAAGATGATCTAATACTCCCATCTTTCTGAGGACTTGTAATTCCATCTACCTCACATGTAACTCCTTTTTATTTTTTGTTTTGTGTATTTAGCATTGTTTCTCAATAAAACAACATCTTAAAGGTGTCAAGTCATGATGTGGAAGTAGATTTCTCAACATTTCATGAGATGTGCTTCCTTTCTTGGGTAAGGATTCTCCAAATTTTTCTTGAGGGAGCCTCTGAAACTTTATCAGATCATATGTGAGCATCTAGAGACATCTGCAACCACATTTCATTACTCACTTATACCCATTGATATTTGACTACCTAAGACAATTACCCTGATTCTCTTCTCCTTAACCTCAGAAGAATATAAACTAATGGAGCTTTTGCCATGTAAAAACAGAGAGTAAAACTAGCTGTGTCTACACTAAAGCATCTCAGGGACCCAGGGTAACAGATTCAAGTCATACAGATGGATAGTTAAGAAGGGAAATCCCAGACAATTGAGAGTTCAAGAAGATCTATGATCCCAGAATTTTGGACCAATATCTTGCCTGCTATCTATGGAATATCTATGCTAAAATTCTCTTATTACCACTGAATTGCTGTGATGTTACTAAAGCAAAACACCTTGTTATCTAAAAGCATTAAGTGCATATAAGACACTTATTGGGTTAATTAGGTTACACAGTGAATAGGGCACTGGCCCTGGAGTCAGGAGAAACTGAGTTCAAATACAGCCTCAGACACTTAACTGCATAGCCTTGGGCAAGTCACTTAATCCCAATTGCCCTCCTTTCCCCCTCCAAAAAGGAAAAAAAACCCACAAAACACATCATTATTATAAATCTGTATATTTTGGGAAGAATGAATAATGAACTTAGTAACCTCTTACTATATACAAAGCCTTGTGTTAAGGACTAGAGATACAATTATGCTCTCACAGAATTCACATTCTAATGGGATGCTTTTTAAAGACTAAAGAGGAGGGGGATGGAGGCAAGATGGTGGAGTAGAAACAGCACTTCCAAGGTGCTCTCCCCGACACCACTTCCAAACAAGGTAAAAGATGGACTCTGAACAACTTCTGGAGCTCCAGCACCCACAGAATGAAACAGAGAAGCTAATCTCCCGCTGACGACAGCCCAGCAGCCCGGCAGGAAACAGCCAGAGCAGCACTCTGGAAGTGGCCAGTGCAATGCTCTGGGAGCTGAGCAGGACCTCATGAGTGGGAGGTTTTAGCCCCATGGTGGCTGGGTCAGCAGCCGGCTGGAAGGACCCCAGAACACCAGCAGCTGTGGCGATTCCAGAATTATCAACACAGATATGCATAGGAAAAAGTGAGAGGTTAGTGCCCTATGGACTTTGGGACCATTATTTGGGGAATGCGTTGGCTTATTCCCCTGGGGGCAAGAAGTGGCTGAGGAGCCACAGCACAGACACCATTTTGCAGCTTCAGTTGCAGCTTGATCTCCTGGTCTGCGAACTGTAGGGAGATCCAGCAATCAGTCTGGGGGTTAATCAATCTTGCTTTAACCTCCCAGGATCTGGATTGTGGTCTGGGGTGGAGGTCTTGGGGTGGGTATCCAGCTTCACAGAGGCCACCCAACTAATACCTCCAGAAGTTGCGAAGATCCCAACATTTGGGATGGAAGTGCCCCTGTCTGGTGGCAGAGTCCTACTGTGGCAATAAGTCCAAAAGTCAAGTAATTAAGTGGCAACATGCCTAGGAAAAGGAAACAAAATAAACAGAAAAATGCAACATTAGACTCCTATTTTGGGGGCAAAGAGGATCGAAGCAGGGAACAGGAGGAGGACTGTGAGGTCAGAAATCCTGCACCAAAAGCCCAAAATGAAAATATGAGCGGGTTATAGCCCATAGAGGACCTTAAGAAGGCTTTTAAAAACCAAATAAGAGAAGTGGAGGAACAATTGGGAAGAGAAATAAGAAGGATGCAGGAAAAGTATGGAATGAGAGTCAAAAGCCTGACTGAGGAAAATAACACCTTAAAAAAAAAATAACTCAAATGGCTAAGGGGGCTCAAAAGGGCAATGAGGAGAAGAATGCCTTAAAAACCCGAATTTACCAGATGGAAAAAGAATCTCAAAAGCCCACAGAGGAGATTATTTTCTTCAGAGTTAGACTGGAGCAAATGGAAGCTAGTGACGTTATGAGAAATCAAGATGCTGTTAAGCAGATCCAAACAAGTGAAAGAATAGAAGGCAATGTGAAATATCTCGTGGGAAAAACCACTGACCTGGAAAATAGATCCAGGAGAGATAATTTAAAAATTATTGGACTACCTGAAAGCCATGATCAAAGAAAGAACCTAGAAATCATCCTTCAAGAAATTCTCAAGGAAAATTGCCCTGATGTTTTAGACCCAGAGGGGGAAATAGAGGTTGAAAGAATCCAAAGATCAACTCCTGAAAAAAAATCCCCAAAAGAAAACTCCTAGGAATATTATAGCCAGGTTCCAGAATTCCCAGATCAAGGAGAAAATACTACAAGCAGCCAGAAAGAAACAATTTCAATATTGTGGAAACACAATCAGAATAGCACAGGACCTGACAGCTTCTACACTGAGGGATTGAAGGGCATGGAACATGATACTCCAGAGGGCAAAAGAGCTGGGATTAAAACCAAGAATCACCTGCTCAGCAAAATTGAGTATCTTGTTTCAGGGGAAAATATGGTCATTCAGTGGAATAGAGGACTTTCAAGCATTCTTGAGGAAAAAACCAGAGTTGAATAGAAAATTTGACATTCAGGCACAAGAAGCAAGAGATGCTTGAGAAGGTAATCAGGGAAAAGAAATCAAAAGGAACTTATCAAAGTTGAACTATTTACATTCCTAGATGGAAAAATAGTAACTATGACTGATGAAACCTTCCTCATTATGAAAATAATTGAAGAAGTGTATATGGGCACATGAATACATATGTGAATGTGTGTATATATGTTTACAGT
The DNA here is from genome assembly GCA_011680675.1 of Gymnobelideus leadbeateri. Taxonomy (NCBI): domain Eukaryota; kingdom Metazoa; phylum Chordata; class Mammalia; order Diprotodontia; family Petauridae; genus Gymnobelideus; species Gymnobelideus leadbeateri. The sequence continues at coordinate 3,947 of WOXC01010923.1, forward strand.
TATACATGGATAGAGGGCACAGGTCGAATTTGGTGGGAAGAGATGATACTTAAGGGATGAAGTTAAGAGTTGAGAGAGGAAAGTGGCAAGAGGAGATGGGGAGAGACAGGGTAGGGTAAACTATCTCATGTAGAAGAGGCAAGGGGAAGTAGTTGCAGGGGAGGGGAAGAACAGGAAGGCAAAAAGGCAAAACCATTTTCTCATTGAATTTGGCTCAGGGAGAGAATGACATACACATTTCGAACCCTGCAGGGCAGTAGGGGGAAGGGGGATGAACGGGGGAATGATGGAGGGGAGGACATTCTGGGGGGAGGGGAGGTTGGAAGTACCCACTATAGAAGAGGGACAGGATCAAAGTAGTGAATGGACCAGGTGGGGGGTGGGATGGGTGGGAGGGAAATATAAGCAATCTTTTACAATATATCTACTATGGTAATGTTTTGCATAGCTATACATGTACAACACATACTGAATTGCTTATCTTCCCAGAGGGAGTGGATGACAAGGGAGGAAGGGAATGGATCTCAAATTTGAAGTTTTAAAATTAAATGTTTCAAATATATATATAAATACTATTATTAATACTATTTTGAATGTAATTGGGAGCTAAGATGTGCAGGCACTGGGGCACAGAAATTCACCTTGCCCTAATGGTAAAGTCGAAGGGGGTATGGGAGAAGATATGGGAGAGAGCAGATTGGATGAGGGGATATCTAGTGGGACTGCTTTTCTGGGGAGGGAGGGAGGGGAAAAATGGCGAAAAAATTGTAACTCAAAATCTGGCAGAAATGAATGATGTAAACCAGAAGTTAATAAAGCATTTGTTAAGAAAAAATCCATGCACATATTCAAAAATTTTTTTAAAATATTAAAAGATTAGTTGCCTATCTATATTAATGAAAGGAGTTTTCCACACTGATAAAAGGAGGGAAAGAAAAGAAAGTTACATGATAACTTTATTGTATATTTAAAAGGAATAGCAATTTGGAGTTTCATATGCAATCATCTTTTATTTCCTGTTCCATTATGTTATGGAAATGATTATTTTATTTCTTAACTTTTTAATGAAATAAATAAAAAAGAAAATGTCTTCAAAATTAAAAAAAAAAGACTAAACAGGAGAAGCTGAAGATATGAGCGAATCAAGGCACAAATGAGGAAATAAGTTCATTTTGGAGACTGTTAAGGGTTTAGATCTAGGGCACTTGTTTCTAGTGTCCTAGCAGGCCCTTTACAACAGTTTGCTGCCTGGAGACAGATGACACAGCTCGGCTTTTAAAGCTTATTGGTTCCTCTTTTAGTCACTTTTCAATATTACAGGCCTTAGAGATACCAGCCAGGTCTTTTTCTCCAAAAAGTGAGCTGCTAAGTCCTATTAACTGGCTTAGAGACCATCTGTCCTGCTCTTTGCTCATTCCCTTGATTCCAGCTTATCTCTAACATGGTTGATGTTTGGATCTCTGCTGGCAGCTGGAAGATTGATCTGTTAATGACACTGACAGTGTTGAGTCTACCTGCATCTTGGACCAGGGACATCCCAGGTAAGTGCAATAATACTGCTCCCTGGGTCTTCCACATAGGGCATGGGGTCTTCAGTCTCCCAAGAAGAGGGTAAGAAATTTCTCCTATTGTGGAACAGAGGCCTCTGGTAAAACTGAGTAGGCTCCTTCCCCAGAAAAACAGGCTGATCATTTGGGGTAGGTGGTGGAACAGGGAGCTATGTCAGAGTTCCAAAGACACCAAGGCCATCCTCAGGCTAGTCTGGCATCAATATGTGTTTCTGTGGCCATGAACAAGATAGTGGGACTGAGGGGACTGTTTGAGGACTGAGAAGGTTCCCTGGAGAAAATTCGTCTCTTACCTGCACTACATCATCTGTGGCTTTCTCGATGCTCAGGTCACCCCTGTGTTCTGCTGATTTCTCTCAATCCATCATTCACACCGATGTCAAGCAATATTCCTAGTCTTCTCACAAACCTTCTGTGTCTTCCCTTTGTCTCCAGGATCAATTCCCAATTCCTTCCTCAGCCTGACATTTAAAACACAACCTTCTCATTGCACTTGAACTATTGGACCAGTTTTTCCCAGAATTTAACCCTCACCTCTCTGCTCCAAGTATTGCATAAACTGCTCCCCATCCTTTGAATGCACTCCCTCCTCCTCTCTGCCTTCTGAGCCTTGATTTCCTTCAAGGAACAGCTCAAATGCCTCATCCTCCATGAAAACTCTCTTGATATCTCTCAGTTATAGTGTTCTCTCCAGATTCTCTCATATAATTGTCTTTTTCCTACATCTAATGAGGAGTCGCTCTAATACTCATTGTCCTTATACCTGGAGTATCCTGGTACTACCAGGTGAAGGGAAGTCAAAGATGAGTGTGAAGATCCCTTTTCCCAGTTTTCTTCCTGTCTATTTCTCCTAGCTCCTTCCTGAATTGTTCTGTCCACAGAGGAGTGACTTAGCTCCAATCTAACTGTGATATGGGCACTTTGAAAAGAAACTGGGGTGCAGGGAGGAAGAAACAGACTTGTCCAGGGCCCTAGAATATAGCTTGTTGGGATTGGGGAATTTCTCCAAGATTCTTGGTTTCCAGTAGATTTTGGACTCTTCTTCAAATATTTCATCAGCCCAAACCACTCCACCCCCCAAATCTCAACTTCTAGGCAAATGAAATTATTCTCCTCAAATTTTTCTCACCTGTTTGTCCATTCCTCTTTTTTTTTTATATTATTGTTATCTAGATATCTTTCTCCCCATTTTGGACTGTAACAATGAAATGAATGTGTTCTTCTGGGGTTATTTACAGGGCTTAAAAATATTTTACATAAAGTAGGAACTCAATGATGTCACTCTAGGTTGAAAGCACCTTTTCTTGAGCACTAGACTTCTTCCTTGCTGACCTTAGATTAAACTGATTGCTCATTGATCATGACATTCCTTGAAATTAACTTATTTTTCTTTTTAAAATCCTTCATTGAATTTTCTACCAATGTGGATTATTGACTGTAAGTTATTAAGCAAAGTGACTTTGGGGAAAAATCACTGAGTCTGAAGTCAGAGGAGTTGGGTTGCACCCCCAGCTGTGATACTTACTAGCCTAGTGTCTTCAGGTAAATCATTTCAACAGGCTGCTCCTCAGTTCCTTTTTGTGTAAAAGTGGGGATTGGACTGGGTGAACCTGACGGTGGGTTTATAATTAGGAATTTTTTCAAGTAGAACAGAAACAGTTGAGGTAGAGCAATTGTGTCAGTGTAAAGCACCTTTGTTGGCCTGCGAAGTTGTCCTGGGAAATAGGGGCAGGTTGCTCAGATTACAGGGGTGAGGTTTTGTGGGGGGCAGGAGGCTTGGCTCAGGCAGTAGGAAGGTCTTGGAAGAGAGTAAGGTGGGGGCTGGGAGGGGCGCTCTGTCCAGGAGAGGGAGCGGCAGGAGGAGGATCAGGACGGCGATTTCCCAGAAGGAGGAAGTGTCTGTGCCTCTGGGATGCACCTTTCTGTGGCTCCCCCACTTCCCATGCCCACCTTCTGCACATGTGATGATTGTGTGTATGAGTGAACACGTGTGTACGTGTATGCGATGGCTGTGTCTATGTGAATGTTTGTACCTGCGTCTGTATATGTGTGTGAGGGTTGTGTGAATGTGTATTGTGGGTACATGAGTATGTATGTATGTATGTATGTATGTGAAGGGTGTGTGTGTGTGTGTGTGTGTGTGTTTGGTGGAACTGGAAGTAGGAAGTAGGACGCTTCTATCACATGCTTCCCGGGTCCTGTTTGCAGGGAGATCGATGCCTGTCTGAGCCCCTAGACTCAAGGCTGGCTCAGTCCTCCATGGCAGAGGGGGAGGGGAGCGCAGGGGCGTGGCCTCACTGTCCCAGGATAGGCCCAGCCAGCGGCCCCTCCCCCAGGCTCGGGGAAGGGGAGGGGTGGGGGAAGGGGAGCCAGGAGCAAAGGGCTCAGAGCCCCAGGGCAGGCCGGTGACCTGGCACCGTGGGCGGGCGCTCCTGGCCGGGTCCCCGGGGCCGCGGTCGCTCACCCCGCCGGCGGCTGACGCTGCTCCCGGTCTCTCTACAGAGGATTTCGTGTATCAGTACAAGGCGGAGTGTTACTTCACCAACGGCTCGGAGCGGGTGCGGTTTTTGTATAGAGACATCTACAATGGCCAGGAGGATGTCCGCTTCGACAGCGACGTGGGGGTGTTCGTGGCTGTGACGGAGCTGGGGCGGCCCGATGCTGAGTACTGGAACAGTCAGAAGGAGATCCTGGAGGAAAAACGAGCCACCGTGGACACGGTGTGCAGACACAACTACGAGGTATACAAGCCCTTCACGTTGGACAGAAGAGGTGCGTGACCCCGACCCGCACTCCCTGACTTCGGGCCCGGACCGGGGGAGGGTGGGCCCCCTGACCCCGACCTGAACGTGTGGCAGGAGCTGACCCAGAGGAGGCTGGACCCCCGCCCCAGACAGGACCACCCGAGGGGCTGCGGCCAAAGCCAGGGCTGAGGGGACCCTGCTCGGACCCGGACAGCCCCCAGTGGGGACGATGGGAGCCTGGATAGTCTGACCCCCCCCCCCCCCCCCAGCATCTCTGAGCCTGTGCTGGACACCTGTGGGGGAGGCCTTCAAGGCCTGACAGCCGCAGGGACTCTCATCAGAAGGAAGGGGCTTCTCTGTCTCCTGACTCTTTGTCCCTCCCTCCCCCTCAGTCCAGCCCAGAGTGACCATCTCCCCCTCCAGGACAGAGGCCCTGCAGCACCTGCTGGTCTGCTCTGTCACTGGCTTCTATCCAAGCAAGATCAAGGTCACCTGGCTCAAGAATGGGCAGGAGGAGACAGCTGGGGTTGTGTCCACGGGTGTGATACAGCATGGAGACTGGACCTACCAGACGCTGGTCATGTTGGAAATGACTCCCCAGAGCAGAGATGTCTACACCTGCAGTGTGGAGCATGCCAGCCTACAGAGCCCCATCAGTGTGGAATGGAGTGAGAGCCCTCTCCTTACTCTGTCCCCAGCCTGCCCCCTCCCTGCAGCCCCAGGACAGGGAGGCCTGTACCTCTGCAGGTCCTTCAGTGGAAGTTCCCACAGACCCCCTTCCTCTGCCCTGGATCAACGCATCCTCTCCCAGCATAGCTTCCTGACTGCAGCATTGAGCTGGTGTCCTCAGACCCCGGTGCTTTGTGGAAACACATATTCTGCATCAGGAGGAACTTAGAGAATCTTAGTCCATCCTCTCCTAGGGATCCAAAATCCCCTGACTGTCCCTTACCCTGGGAGATAGACCATGTTTACCTCTGGGAATTCACTCCTTGTATGTTTCTGGGATCAGGAAAAGGGAAATGTCCTCAGAAAAGCAATCATTCTCCCTGCCCCCAACCCTGAACTCCTTCCACCTTTTTCCTTCCATTTCTCACTCAGAGTTAGAACAGGAATCCAGGCTTCTGCCCCTGCTTACCTCTCACGTTCTTAGTGCCCCCCAAACCAAGCTGCACTCTGAGGTTTTAGACCACTGCTTTAGGGTGGGGTGGAGAGGACTGCTAAGGGATGACCCCAAGGCATGTTCTCTGCAGGGGCACAGTCTGAATCTGCCCAGAGCAAATTGCTGAGTGGAGTTGGAGGCTTTGTCCTGGGGCTGATCTTCCTAGGTGTAGGCCTGATCATCCACCTGAAGAACCAGAAAGGTGAGAAGCATATGGGAAGAGGGTTTGGCTCCATAGAACTAAGGCCATGGGGGAAGATCCATCTTTACTGCACCAGGGGCTCTGACTCTGGCCCCAGCTCCTGCTCCTTACACCATGGAGGGCACTTATCCCAGGAGGTCAGATGCAAAGACAAGGGGTGGGAGACATTGGATTCAGTATTTCCTCAACCTGGGCCTGACAAAGAGGAACTCCTCAGGCTTTTACAGCCCTGAACTTTCCCTTCCCTTTTGTTATGCTGAGAATTCCTCAGACATAATGGGGTTAAAGTTTAGGATCCCTCATGTTGGGGTGGTAGATGAGCATCCTCACTCTAGGGTAGGAAACTCCCCACTCTAAGGACTTGACTGTGACCTTGTATTTTTCTTTTTCTCATTCTTCCACTGCCTCCTCAGGACACACTGGGCCCCAGCCTGCAGGTAATTCCCTTTTCCTTTGTAGCCAGTAATTGTAAGTCTCCATCCCCGAGCTCACAGACTATAGGAATGGGTGTGACTTTGGTTTTGTCTATCTCTTACTAGGCTCTTTTGCTCCCTTTTGGGGGCATCAACAACTCCTTAGACTGGGAGGGGGAGTGGTAGAATGGGTGATATTTTACCCTCTTGCTACAAGACATTTCCAGGACTATTCTGCAAATATCCCATGGTTCAACAGAAGTCCTTCCTCAAGCAGTATCCCTTCCCTTTGGGATTAGAGTTTTCAGATACACCCTCAGGATTCCAAGGGGCAGGAGATGAGGAAAATTCTACATTTAAAATAATAAAAGTGGGCAAATCTGTTTTGGTAGTGATTTGAGGGCACAAAAAGTGTTAATGGGGACTCTGCCTCCAAGGCATCATCAGGCTTCCCCTCCTCCTTGGAGAAGAAGAGATGCTGCTTGTAGAGCCTGTAGCCTTTAATGACTCTCTTCCCCCCTGCAGGTCTGCTGAGATGAACCTTAGGATTCCATCCTCCAGAGAGAGTGCCTCCCATCCCTGCTGTCCTGTCCAGGGTCCCCAGTCACTCAGGAGGGAGGAGCAACTGAGTCATTGTCCTGGAGCCAGCATTCTCCTGTGCCTAGAAACCATTTGCCATCCTCCTTCTCCCAAAAGATGCTGTAGTTTCCACCTTGTGTTCTGTGTTTTCTATACTCCATTGGTACAGGGTCTCAGGAGGAAGTCTTCTTCTGTTGTCTTCGTACAGACTCCCTCTTAGTTACACTGCTACCCTTTCTGCATTTGCCCCATGTTTTTCCTTTGTGTTCTTTCTTAGTAAATAAAGTGTCAGCTGTATCATTCATTGTGTCCCTGGGACTGCTGAAGGAATGATATTAAAAAAAAAAAAAAGCAACAAGGAGGAGGGCCTAGGAAGGGGCTCTGCTCCATGCAAGGGGCAGGAAGAGGAAAGGAGCCTGGGACTGAGACCTGGCCTACCTCATGTGTCACAAGCTATAGCTGACCATGCCTTGGTCCTTTGTATCCTACATAGTTTCTAGCACAGTACTTTGTATGCAGTCAATGCTTAAGAATTCTTAACTGAATGAAAGGATTTTGTGAGAGACCTTGTGAGCCCCCTGCTATGTCTGTCCACATCCGCCTTGTTATTCTGTGGAATTGGGAGGATACCATAAATGGGAGAGCTTAACAGGAGGGCTGAGTAAACCCCAGTTGATTTAAAATTTTTATTTTTACTGAGGGCGGTTGACCAGCCCTGTTTCAGCATCTATTTGCAGGTCAAGGTTTCCAGTCTGCTTAACTATTCTAGGGCTGAGAGGATTTTATGAGTAAAATCAATAAGCCACCTCTCTCTGACCAGCTAGCTGAATTTCTGTCTTTTTCCTGTTTATTTAGTCTTCCTTTCCCTCAGCTGAGGCCTTTTGCCCCTACTGATAGAATTAATTCAAATCCAGTCAATAGTCACCAATTCTTAAGGCCCACCTTAGAAAATTCCAAATTATCACAAGGAAAATTACAGTCTTTGCCTTCTGGAAGGGATACTTTTACCTGGGAGATCAGGGCCAACTTCATGGTGGAGGAGGTATCTGAGGTGGATTTTTGAAGGAAGAGAGAGATGAATTTGGGAATAAATTGGGGTTGGATGGTAAGGAGCAGAGAGAAGGGAAAGTGATGATCTATTCCAAGCAAAAGAGCAGTGTAGACTTTGACATGGCATTCCATGTGAATAGGACAAGAAGGAAGGGTTTAAAAGTTTTCTAGTTTGATTAAAATACAGATTTTTGAGAAGTGGTATATGATCAAGCTACATAGCTATTGGGACTGAATTTTAGAGGCCCTGTCTGTCAGTATTCAGCCATTTAATTTGTGTATAGTAGGTGATAGAAAACCACTAAACATTTCTCACTTTTAACCCATTTTAAATTAACCTTAATTAAGCATGGAAATACCCCTATGAAAAGTGACTGAACAGTGGAGTTGAGTTAAAGACAAATAGCATGTTTTACATTTTGGCTAGGACTGGCCCTTATGCCCCAAATTTAACTACTTGAAGCAAAGTACTATACTAGAAATACTATGTAGGATACAAAGGACCAAGGCATGGCCAGCTGCAGCTTGTGACACTTGAGGTAAGCCAGGTTGAAAAATTAATACCTTATTGGCAATTATGGGAATTGATTTGTTTCAACAAAATAATTTGTTTTGTTGTTGTTTTTTTCTTTTTTCACCTCAATAGTATTTTATTTCTTCTAATTACATGTAAAGATAGTTTTTCAACATTCACTTTTATAAGATTTTGAGTTCCAAATTTTTTTTCACCCTCTCTCTCTCTCCTTCCTAATCAAACAATCTTTTATAGGTTGTTCATGTATAATCATACTAAATATTTCCACATCAGTCATGTTATGAAAGAAGAATCAAAACAAAGGGGAAAACCACGAGAAAGAAAATGCAACAAAAAAGTGAAATAGTACCTTTGATCTGCATTCAGATTCCATAGTTCTTTCTCTGGATGTGGATAGCATTTTCCCTCATGAGTTTTTTTGGAATTGTCTTAGATCGTTATTTTACTGAAGAAAGCCAAGTCTATCAAAGTTGGTCAATCCACAGTGTTACTGTTACTGTGTACAATATTCTCCTAGTTCTATTCATTTCATCGGAATCATTTCATAAATTTCCAGGTTTTTTCTGAAACCTGCCTGACCATTATTTTTTATATCACAATAGTATTCCATCATATTCTTATACCACAATTTGTTCAGCCATTCCCCAATTGATGGGACTCCCCTCAGTTTCCAGGTCTTTTCCACTACAAAAATAGTTGCTATAAACATTTTTATACGTGTGGATGCTTTTCCATTTTTTTTTATCTCTTTGGGACACAGACCTGTGGTATTGCTGGATCAAAGGGTAAGCAGGGTTTTATATCCCTTTGGGCATAGTTTCAAATTGCTCTCCAGAGTGGTTGGATCAATGTACTAGTGTTCCAGTTTTTCCACATTTCTGCTCCAACATTTCGCATTTTCCTTTTGTGTCATATTAGCCAATTAGATAGGTGTGAAGTGCTACCTCAAAGGTGTTTTCATTTGCTTTTTTCTAATCAACAGTGATTTAATCAAAACTATCGATTTTACATTTCCTGATGTTCTTTATCTCTTGTTTCATCATAAATTCTTCCCTTTTCTATAGATCTGACAGGTAAACTATTCCTTGCTCTCCTGATTTGCTTATGATGTCACCTTTTACTTCTAAGTCTTGTACCCATTTTGACCTTATCTTGGTATGTGATGTAAGATCTCGGCCTACACCTCGTTTCTGCTACACTATTTTCTAGTTTTCCCAGCAGTATTTGTCTAGTGAGTTCTTATCCCAGAAACTGGTTTATCAAACAATTCATTGCCATAGTTATTGACGACTGTGTCTTATGTACCTAGCCTATTACCCTGATCTACCACTCTATTTCTTAGCCAGCACCAGATAGTTTTAATGATTGCTCCTAAATAATATAGTTTTAGATTTGGTACAGTGACGCTACCTTCCTTTGTATTTTTTCCCCTTAATTCCCTTAATATTCTGAATCTTTTATTCTTCCAGATGAATTTTGTTATTATTTTCTCTAGCTTTATAAACACATTTTTGGTAGTTTGATTGGTATGGCACTGAACAGGTAAATTAATTAGGTAGAATTGTCATTTTATTATATTAGCTCAGCCTACCCATGAGCAATTCAAATTTTTCCTATTATTTAGCTCTGACTTTATTTGTGTGAAAAGGGTTTTGTAATTGTGTTCATATAGTTCCTGGGTTTGGCTTGGCAGGCAGACTCCCAAATAATTTATATTGTTTACATTTATTTTAAATGGAATTTCTCTTTTTATTTCTAGCATTTGGGCTTCGTTAATAATACTTAGAAATGCCAATGATTTATGTGGGTTTATTTTCTATCCTGCAACTTTGCTTAAGTTATTAATTACTTCAAGTAGTTTTTTAGTTGATTCTCTAGGATTCTCAAAGTATACCATCATATCATCTGCAGAGAATGTTTGTTTTATTTCCTCATTGCCTACTCTAATTCCTTCAATTTCACTAAAATTATTAAGAGCTTACTATTGCAAGGCATTCAGGAAAGTCACTGCCATGCGTGTTTTGTCCAATCCTGTCCCCATTTCTTTCAACTGTTGTGGAAGGATGTAGATTTTCACAGAACCAGACCATAAATTAGGCAAAAAACATTTATTAAAAACTTCTGTGTTCCATGTGCTACGATACTTGTTGGAGATAAAAAGACAAAAAAAAAAAAATGAAGCAACTCCAGTCCTGAAGAAACTTCTGTCTAGGAAAACAACATGATGAAGAAACAACAGACCTGAGCTGGGACTGAGGCCTAGGGATGCCCTTTCCCAGGAACATGCCCCTCAGCTCTGGACTTCCTCAGTGCTGGGTATAGTCTTGGGGTAGTGTGGCCTCTAAAGGAGGAGACAGCATCTTTGCTGCATTGGCTCTAAACTCCATTATGGAGCTCAAAGGAAAATCATTTCAAACTTAGGTTTTACATAAGTCAAGGGTCTCCCCCCAAAAAAGCAGAAACTACATACTGTATCTCACCATGTAATCATCTCCACTACATAAACATCACACGTTGTTTGTTTTTTCCAGTCAAAAAATTGATTTAGAACCTCTCATTGCATAATCTTTGCATGCCATAATTCTATTTGTCATGCCACTTAAAAGGTAAACAGAGCAGCAATGTATTCACCAGTGGCATATGGATTCGCATTTATCTCTCAGGCAGTACGAGCCTAGGATTCTTAGTGCACACACATTGTCAGTATATTTCCAAAAGCCGACTTGGGTGGTTTGTTTGAAGTGCTGCAGTACTAATGGTGTTATCACTCAACCCAGTGAAGAACTGTAGGCACAAGGGGAGCAGTCAGGCAGGCAAAGCTGTCATGAGTATTTAAAATTTAACATATATTCACAAGTATTCTGTGCATCTCAATCTTGCGCCAAAGAAAGCTTAGTAAGAAATGACTTTTAAGTGATACCAGCACAAAATTTTTTGAGCTTCATATAATGGTTGTACCCCAAACTGCAATAATCGTGCAATGAAATATGGTATTCGATGTATAATGTTGGTCAATGCAGGACATCAAATGGTTTCCTTCACACAAAATAAATTATTATAACATAAAGACTCCTAATTGAACAACTAAACAACTCCTTTAAGGCCCATGTCACCAGGGAAGCCCTGCTAGTGTTTGACTATTCATGTGGAGGATGGCTGATCAACTTCTCCAAGAAAGGTTGAAGTTCTTCCAAAGGCTTCTCCAAAGGTTCAGTCAGGACTGACATAAGAACACAGCACCACTAGACCTACTGAGGTCATGGACTTACTTCTATTTTTATGATTCTGAAATAAAGCATAAACTATTGGCAAGAGTCAGTTTCAGTCACCAAGGAGATTTAATAAAGGAAGGCAGGCATACAATCTGATCCCACTGATACTGGAAAAGGCTGGCTGTGAGAAGTCCCACATTGGCAGCTGATCTCTATTGGCAGCAGTTCCTGCAGTGAGAGCCCATGAATGTCAGGCAAGGTCTTGGTCAAAGTTCAAAGCGCTAGACAGGTTATGTTGGTCAGGACATTTTAAGAGGAAATTGGAATAGCTAGTCTATCTGGTCTTTATACTGAAAGCACAGCATTTGTTGTTTTGTATGCAAACTTACAAATGTTTAAACTTCATGATGATTAACAGGTATTCATTGATAGCTCTGCTCAGTTCTATACTGGGTGTCCCCTCCACAAAAGTACATCCTGCCTTTCTTTTTTATTATTTGATATTATATTTTTCTCAATCACATGTAAAAACAATTTTAGGGTTGTTTTTTTCAAATTTTCAGTTCCAAATTCTCTCCCTCCTTCCCCTCCACCCCCACTGAGCAGGCAAACAGTTCAACAGAGGTTATGCATGTGTAGTCATGCAAAACATATTTCCATTTAAGTTATTCTGTGAAAGAAAGCAGGCCAAAAAACCCTAAGAAAAATAAAGTATAGAAAAAGTATCTTTGATCTACATCCAGGTTCTACCAGTTCTTTTCTTGAAGATAGAACCTTTCATCATAAGTCTTACAGAATTGTCTAAGATCACTTTATTGCTGTGTGACAGCACATTTATTTGGCTATAATATTCCTGGGAGTTTTCATTCTGAGATCTCCTTGAGGAGTTGATCTGGTGTATTCTTTCCATTTCTACTTTACCCTCTGCTTCTAGAATATCGGGGAAGCTTCCCTGATAATGTCTTGAAAGATGATGTCTAGCCTCTTTTTTTATCATGACTTTCAGGCAGTCCAATAATTCTTAACTTATGTCTCCTGGATCTATCTTCTAGGTCAGTTATTTTTCCAATGAGATATTTCACATTTTCCTCTATTTTTCATTTTTAAAATTTTGATTTTTTCTTGATGTTAATAAAGTCATTAGCTTCCACTTGCCCAATTTTAACTTTTAAGGAATTATTTTCTTGAGTGAACTTTTTACACTTCTTTTTCCATTTGGCCAATTTTACTTTTTAAGGAATTCTCTTCATTGAATTTTTGTACATCTTTTTCCATTGCTCCAATTACACTTTTCAAGGCATTCTTCTCTTCATTGGAATTTTGGACCTCTTTTACCATTTTGCCTATTCTTTTTTTTAAGGTGTTAGTTTATTTATAATCTTTTGTGCCTCCTTTACCAAGCTGTTAATTTGTTTTTCATGATTTCTTGCATCACTCTCATTTCTCTTTCCAGTTTTTTCTCTACCTCTCTTACTTGATTTTGAAAATCCTCTTTGACCTCTTCCATGAACCGAGACCAATTCATATTTTCCTTTGAGGCTTTGGATTTGGGAATTTTGATTTTGATGTCTCTTTCTGAGTGTATTTTGATCTTCCTTGTTGCCATGGTAACTCTCTATGGTCAGATTTTTTTGTTATTTGCTCATTTTCTAGGTTATTTCTTTGTAAAAGTAGGGCTCTGCTTTGCAAATGGACAGTACACTTTCCCAAGAGTCAAGTTTTTTGTGCAGCAGTTTTCAGAGGCAATTCTAGGAACCTCTAAGTTTTTGACTCTTCCAAGCTGGTATGATCTAGGAAGAGGTGTGTTTACTACTCTCCTGCACTGTGCACTGTTTTATGAGTGACCACAAGCATTCTTTTCAACCCTGGAACTGTGGTGAGGGTCCCTACTCCCCTGCTGCTGTAAGCTCTGCTGTGTCAGTGCTCTTCCTCCCACTGGGACTAAGACCCGGGACTGGGTCCCAGATCTAAGTTTGAGCAATGCAACAGAGTCCTTGTGCCAACAAAGGGCACCCGTAAATCTCCTTCTGACCCATTGTTCGATTACCTTACTCTCACTGCTGTCACTGATTCAGTCACTGCCAAGGCCTGTTCCTGGTTTGCTGGAGCCGTGTCTATGAAGCCATCCTCACTGGACTGTGCTCCCCTCTCATCCTGGTGGAACAGACCTTTCCTGCCAACCTTCCAAGCTGTGCTGGATTGGAAAATTGTTTTGCCCTATCTCTTTGTGGGTCTATTTCTCCAGAATTTGTTTAGAGTCATCATTTAAAGGTACTTGGAGGGGTTGGGGGAGTTCAGACAAGTCCCTGCCTTTACTCCACCATCTTGGTTTTGCCTTTCCCCTGCCTCTATTTAGACAAAGAAACCCAAGAGCAGAGGCTATCAGTAGGTACAGGCCCCATTCAGCTCCTTGCCCTAAGCAGCTCATGTCTCTTCTATTGTGTGAAAGTAGCCTTCATAGGAGGGACGTGGAGAGGAAAAGCATGCTTCCTTGCCACCATAGAAAGTCCAAAAGGAGGCTTAAAAGAGTCCCTGCATGTTGCCTAATGGGAAGAGAGAATGTCAAAGAGTACAATCCTTCCTTTTCCGTTCTTCTGAGAGGGCTGTTCTTCCTGCTTCAGTGGTCAATCTTCTCTGAGGCAGCCTGTCCCTCTAATGCCATTAAGGAGATGGCTATGTCATTGTAAAGTCCTTTAGTGTTGAACATATGTCCCTTTCAGTGGCCAGGAGGGCCTAGCTCAGCTCCATTCTTTTATCTTGTACTCTAACCAGAGTATGTTAAGGGGGCTCCTGATTGCTACCCATGAGATACACATATCAATTAAATCCAAATATATACATAAGAAATACAGGGCAATTTCAGTTAATGGTGGGGGGCACTAGTATGTGGGGGCATCAGAAAAGCTTCCTTTTAGACAAGCTCTTGAGAAGAATTTTGAAGTAAGATAGAGCAGAGTTTTCCAAACTATAGGGCTTACTTCCATTTTAAAGTATGAGACCTCTAGTGTAGAGGTCAGGAAAATCAAAAAGGGTCAACATTTTTGCACATTTCTAATATAATTTTCACATAAATATCTTACTCATCACTTTTATCAATGCAAACAAAATTCAAATAAAATTCAAGAAAACCAAGACTGATACAACACATTTACTCCAAGTTCATGTAGTCCAGGGATTATTTAATACATTATTCAGCAATTTGGTAAAAGTTGAACTGGCGTATACTAAATAATGATGGGGTTAATTGACTGATATCTACCTCATTCATAAGTTTTTAACATATCTAAGCTGTATTTGTGTGGAAAAGCTGCTAGCTGAATTTGAAGGGCAATTTGAAGCTATGCAATGTTTGTGTGGAAGGGAAAAAGTAACAATTTCTATGATGTTTCTCAGTGTTTGCCCCTTCCTAGATAATTAATACCCCTGGTTTGTTTGTTTTTTTCATTAATTAGCTTTTTCAAAAGGATATTTATATCACATTGATAGGATAGAAGTAGAAATATCACCCCCCAACACACACACACACACACACACACACACACACTCACGCATGTGCGCGCACACACACTCACACATACAAACATACATATAACACACCCTCAAAACCAGTAGGGCACATGTTCCTTAATAACTCCTCAGTCCCTTGTAAGTGGGTTTAGACTTACACAATATTAACCCCAACAAGTTTACTTCCAAATGTGACTTGGTTGATGGATGGATGAATCTCCATTTCTGCTACTTCTGGATGAATTCCCAAAGGTGTTTCCTCATAACCTACTTGCTATTTTGGCTGTCATGTAAACCCCAGCATGAACTCCAGCTGCTGGACTCTGATGGCTCATTCTCTTGATCTTTCAAAATTCATAAGGTCATATCTTTCTTTAATTTCCTTCACTTAAAACACAGAAGAAACACAAGGGCAAAGAACAAAGCCCAGTATCCATGGGCCACATAACATCTTTGGTAGGAAAGGCCTAAAACTTTTCCGCCTACCTTGTTGTTTCTCCTTGTAATAGTAGCAAGGCACCCTAGCTGTGTGACGTTGGGCAAGTTACTTAACCCCAAATGCCCTCCAAAAATCTCAAAAAAAAAAAAAAATAGTAGCAAGGCAAGAAAGAGGAGAAAGAAAGATGGAGGACAGGCCAAGAGATAGGCCCCTGGTGCCTAAAGACTTTTTAATGAAGCCCACCTTCTTGTTTTTCCAATTTATTTATTTATTTTTAATTTGCAACATTCATTTCCAAAAGATTCTTTCTCCCCATCTTCCCCCTACTCCCCTACCCCAAAACAGCGATCCTACTGAATAACCCTTCCCCAGTCTGTTCTCTCTTATATTCTTCCTCATGACCCTGCTTACTTTCTTGTAGGGCAAGATTGATTGCTATACTCCAGTGCCTGTATATCTTATTTCCCAGTTGCATATAAAAATTTTTTTTTAATATTTATTTTTAAAACTTTGAATTCCAGTTTTTTCCCTTCTTCCTTCCTTACCCACCCACACTGGGAAGATAAGCAATTTAATATAGTTTCTACATGTGTAGTTAGGCAAAAAATTTCCATAGTAATTATATTGTGAAAGGTTAACTATATTTCCCTCCATCCTATCCCACCCCTCACTTACTCTATTGTCTACTTTGACCCTATACTTTTCAAAGTGTATGCTTCTAACTACCCTCTCCCCCAATCTGCCCTCCCTTCTATCATTCCCCCTCTTATCCCCTTCCCCCCTACTTTCCTGTAAGGTAAGATACCCAATTGAGTGTGTATGTTATTTCTCTCCTTAAACCAAATTCAACGAGAGTAAGGTTGGCTCATTCCCTTTCATTTTCCTCCTCTTACCCTCCATTGTAACAGTTTTCTCTTGCTTATTTTATATGAGATAATTTACCTTAATCTATCTCTCCCTTTCTCTTTGTCCCAATAAATTCCTCTCTCATGTCTTAATTTTATTTTTTAGATATCATCCCTTCATATTGAACTCATCCTGTACCCTCTGTCTATGTATACATGACCATACATATGCATATACTCACATATATATTTATACACATACAAACCCTTTTGTGTGTGTGTGTATATATATACATACATATATATGTATGTGTATACATGTATGTATACACACACACACACACACACACACACACACACATATATATATATTCCCTTCAACTATCCTCATGCTGAGAAAAGTCTCATGAGTTAAAATTATCATTTTTCCATGTAGGAATGTAAATAGTTTGATAAGTTCCTTATGATTTCTTTTTCCTCTTTCCCTTCTCATGCTTCTCTTGCTTCTTATATTTGAAAGTCAACTTTTCTGTTCAGATCTGGTTTTTTCTTCGAGAATGCTTGAAAATCCTCTATTTCATTAATTTGTCATATTTTCCCTTGAAGCATTATACTCTGTTTTGCTGGGTAGGTGATGCTTGGTTTTAATCCTAGCTCCTTTGACTTCCAGAATATTATATTCCAAGCCCTTTGATCCCTTAATGTAGAAGCTGTTAGGTCTTATGTTATCCTGATTATGTTTCCATAGTACTCAAATTGTTTCTTCATAACAGCTTATAATATTTTCCCCTTGAACTGGAAACTCTGGAATTTGGCTATAATTTCCTAGGAGTTTTCTTTTTGGGATCTTTTTCAAGAGGCAATCAATGAATTCTTTCAATTTCTGTTTTGCCCTCTGGTTCTAGAATATCAAGGCAATTTTGCTTGATAATTTCTTGAAAGATGGTGTTTAGGCTCTTTTTTTGATCATGGCTTTCAAGTAGTCCAATAATTTTTAAATTATCTCTCCTAGATTTATTTTCCAGGTCAATAGTTTTTTCCAATGAGATATTTCACATTGCTTTATATTTTTTCATTTGTTCGGATCTGTTTTATAGTATCTTGATTTCTCATAAAGTCATTAGGTTCCATTTGCTCCCATCTAATTCTGAAGGATTTATTCTCTTGGGTGAACTTTTGAGATTCTTTTTCCATCTGGCAAATTTGGCTTTTTAAGGAATTCTTCTCCTCATTGGTTTTTTGAGCCTCTTTTGCCCTTTGAGTTAGTGTATTTTTTAGGGTGTTATTTTCTTCATTCAGGTTGTTGACTCACTTTTCATGATTTTCTTGCATCATTCTCATTTCTCTTCCCAATTTTACCTCCACTTCTCTTATTTGGTTTTCAAAATCCTTCTTAAGGTCTTCTATGGCCTGTAGCCAGTTCATATTTTTCTTGGAAGCTTTTGGTGCAGGAGTTCTGACTTCATTGTCTTCCTCCTGTTACATGCTTTGATCCTTTTTTCCCCCATAATAGGAGTCTAAAGTCAGATTGCTGTGCTTGCTGTAGGGGTTTCCAGATTTCTCAGCCCATAAATTCCAAAGAAAGTAAAAGGTCAGTGGGGAATTCTGTTGGAACAGTGGGATAGAAGAGTGTAGGCTGGCCCCTGCCCCCAGGGCTACAAGTGGCAAAAGCACAGCAGCTGCAACTGTTGCTGTGTGGCTGCCTCCATAGTTCCTGGCCTGCAGATCTTAGGGGGATCAAGAGACAATTCATAGAGTAATCACTTTTGCTTTAACTTGCTTGTATCTGGATCGTGGTCTTGGGTGGTGGTCCTGGTGTGTTTGGCCAGTGTGCCAGAGTTCTTGGGATTATAGAAAAGATGCCCTCTCAATAGCTCTGGCAGCTGCCAAAACCCCAGCTTCTTGGGACTAAGCTTTCCACTCTGGAAACAGAGTTCTACCATGGCAAAGAGCTCAAAAGTCAAGTAATTGACTCGCAAGATGAACAAGTAAAAGAAACACAATCAGACTATAGATTCCTTTTTGGGGGACAAAGAGGATCAAAGCATGGAACTGGAGGAAGACAACTAACTCAGAACTCCTACATCAAAAGCTTCCAAGAAAAATATGAACTGGCTACAGGTCATGGAAGGGCTCAAGAAGTATTTGGAAAATCAAGTAAAGGAAGTGGGGGAAAAATTGGGAAAAGAAATTAAAATGATGCAAGAAAATCATGAAAAGCAAGTCAATAGCCTGCTAAAGGAGACCAAAAAAATACTGAAGAAAGCAACACCTTAAAAAAATAGGTTAAGATGGCAAAAGAGGCCCAAAAAGCCAATGAGTTTTCCCAGGGCCTATGGACAAATGATACTCAGATTCTTTTGTGCTAAAGGAAAAAGGTCTTGGCTTGTGTCTGTACCCTGTCACATCCACATAGAAGGACAAAAGAAGAAAATACTCTCTGAAACTGTGAGTTTCTTTTATTTTTTGAATGTTTTTCTGTTTCAAAATCATTAATTTCTTTTTGGACTATTCTATTTCTGTGGGAGTCCTTTTATGTGCATGGTTTACTTCTTTCTTATTTACTTACTTTCCTTTTTTTGAGGTTTAAGGTTTATATTAGGGGTGCTCGACAGAACCAACAAATGACAGAGAGAAGCTAAACTCCAGCTGAAGACAGTCCAGCAGGCTGGCAGGAAGGGGCCAGCATAGACCTCTGGGAGCTGACCCCAACCCCTCACAAGCCAGAAGTTTTAGCCTCAGGGTGGCCACAACCAGCCTCTGGTTGTAGAGTCCTCAGATCATCAGCAGTTGTGGTGGTTTTCAAAATTATCAACACATAAATTCTAAGGACAAAGTGAGAGGTCAGTGCAGTGTGGACTTTGGGATCCAGTAGTTCAGGAGTGAGGTTCAGCCTTTATCCCCTGGAGGGAGAAGCAACTAAGGCGCCATGGCAGCCACCACAAGGCAGCTTCAGCTCCTGGTTAGCAGATTGTAGGGGGACCAAGCAATCAGTCTGAAGGGGTAATCACTCTTGCTTTAACCTGCTTGGATCTGGATTGTGGTCTAGGTTGGAGGTCCTGGGGTATGCGACCAGGTTGCCAGAGTGTGTGAAGGCTTCAGAAAAGGCACTCAACTAATACCTTCAGCAGCTGAGAAAACCCCAGCAATTGGGATGAAGCTCCACTGTCTGGTGGCAGAGTCCTACTGTGGCAAAAAGCCCAAAAGTCAAGTAATTGAGTGGCAACATGAACAGGCAAAGGAAGCAAATGAAGCAGACCAATCCAACTTTACACTCCTGTTTTGGGGACAAAAAGCATCAAAGCATGGAACAGGAGGAAGACAATGAAGTCAGAACTCCTGCACCAAAAGCTTCCAAGAAAAATACAAACTGGTTACAGGACATAGAGGACCTTAAGAAGAACTTTTGAAAACCAAATAAGAGAAGCTGAGGTAAAATTGGGAGGAGAAATGAGAACAATGCAAGAAAATCAGGAAATGAGAGTCAACAACCTGACAGAGGAAAATAACACCTTAAAAAATAGACTAACTCAGATGGCAAAAGAGGCTCAAAAAGGCAATGAAGAGAAGAATGCCTTAAAAAGCCAAATTTGGCAGATAGAAAAAAAATCTCCAAAGCTCACTCAAGAGAATAATTCCTTCAGAATTAGACTGGAGCTAGTGGAAATGGAAGCTAGTGACTTTATGAGAAATCAAGATACTATTAAATAGATCCAAACAAATGAAAAAATAGAAGGCCATGAAAAATATCTCATTGGGAAAACTATTGACCTAGAAAATAGATCCAGGAGAGAGAATTTTCAAACAATTGGACTACTTGAAAGCTATGATCTGAAAAAGAACTTAGAAATCATCCTTTAAGAAATTCTCAAGGAAAATTGTCCTGATATTTTAGAACCAGAGGGCAAAATAGACGTTGAAAGAATCCACCGATCACTTCATGAAAAAGATCCCCAAAAGAAAAATCCTAGGAATATTATAGTCAGGTTCTGGAATTTCCAGATCAAGGAGAAAATATTACAAGCAGCCAGGAAGAAACAACTGGAATATTGTGAGAAAATAATCAGGATAGCACAGGATCTGGCAGCTTCTATATTGAGGGATGGAAGAGCTTGGAATATGATATTTTGGAGGTCAGAAGAACTGGGATTAAAACCAATAATCACCTACCCAGCAAAACTGAGTGTCATGTTTCAGGGGAAAATATGGTCATTCAGTGGAATACAGGACTTTCAAGCATTCTTGTTGAAAAAAACAGAGTTGAATAAAAAAATTTGACATTTAGATACAAGAAGCAAGAGAAGCATGAGAAGGTAAACAGGGAAAGAGATTATAAGGAACTTATCAAAGTTGAACTATTTACTGGAAAAACAATAATTTTAACTTATGAAACTTTTTTGAGTATGAGAATAGGTGAAGAGAATAGAAATGTGTATGTATATACATATATATGTATATATATACACATACATACATATATATGTCTATATAGGAGGGTATATGGGCATATGAATACATATGTGAGTTAGTGTATATATGTGTACAGCTATCCATAGATAGAGGCCCAATTGATTAGGAAGGAATGATACTTAAAAGGTGAAATTATGAGATTATAGAGGAATATAATGAGAGGAGATGGGGAGAGACAGAATAGGGCAAATTAGCTCATATAGAAGAGGCAAGGGATAATGGTTACAATGGAGGGGAAGAACAGGGAGGCAAAATGGAGTGGGTCAATCTTATTCTCATTGAATTTGGTTTAGGGAGGGAATGACATACACACTAAATAGGGTATCGCACCCTATAGGAGAGTAGGAGGGAAGGGGATGAGAGGGGTGATGATGGAAGGAAGGGCAGGCTGGGGGGTAGGGAAGTAAGAAGCACCCACTTTTGAAAAGGGACAGGATCAAAGTAGAGAATAGAACAAGTGGGAGGTGGGATAGGAGGGAAGGAAATATAATCAGTCTTTTACAATATATCCACTATGGAAATGTTTTGCATAGCTCCACATGTACAACCTATATTGAATTGCTTATCTTCCCACTAAGGGTGGGTGATAAGAGAGGAAGGGAATGAATCTGGAATTCAAAGCTTTAAAATCAAATGTTTAATATATATATTAAATATTACATTAGTATTATATTATATTATATTAGTAATTATATGCATATATATATAATTACTAATATAATTTTACATGTAACTGGGAAATAATATATAGAGGCACTAGACCATACAGATTCATGGTGCCCTACTGGAAAATCAGAGGGGGTATGGGGGAAGATATGGGAGAGAGCAGATTGGAGGAGGGGATATCCAGTGGGATTGCTATTTTGGGGTGGTGGGTAGGGGTAGGGGAAAAAACGGGGAGAAAATTTGTAACTAAAAACCTTGAGAAAATGAATGATGTAAACTTGAAGTTAATACAGCATTTAATAAAGGAAAAAAGGAAAAGATTAGGGGTACATGATACCCCAAAATACCCACATGATGGGTCCTGTTGAATGAATTCGACTCAAGTCTTCTCTCAGCCAAAGTAAAACAAAGCTTATTAGAGATTTGCTATAATGGGTAGACTCTTAAGGAACCTTAGTATCTGTGATGCTTATACTGGACAAGTGGGCCAGAATAATCTGACACAGAATAAGTCTGCATTAGATTGATTTATCAGCACCTTCATGGAGGCAAAAAGAATCTTGTATAGAGAAAGATTGTGAGAGGGACCTAGGGGTGGTCTAGAGGAGGAGTTTGAGGAGGGTCTTGAGAAGGAGTCTAAGGAGGGTCTTGAGGGGACTGAGGTCAGACTCCAGAATGAGATTAAGGGTGGGAAATAGCTGAAGGCTACCAGGAGATGACAGATAATGGAGGGCTAGGCTAGTTTAAAGGTAAAAGACTTGGGCATAGATATTTTGATAGGATCAAGGGTGGGAAGTAGCTGGACAATGGAGGGCTAGGCTAGTAAGAGTAAGATATTTGGGCCTAGCTATAATGAAAGGCTTATGGCCTCAGGCAAATGCCTCTTCAAGTGGGAAGATTTAATCAGAGTTCAAGAGGCTTCCCAGAGCCTGTACCACATCACCTCCAATTCTTTCCCACTCAGATTTTATTTCATTCTTAATATCTTCTTAATTTCTTCTAAGTAATGTTGTAGTACTTGTGGAAAATCTTTTTTTTTCTCATTTGACTCACTGCTTGTGGTTGTTTCAATTACTTTCCATTTAGGGGAATCTCTATTTGTAATAATATTTGGTACTGTTCAGGTTTTTCTTTGATTTCTTCATCTCTCTGACCTTATTTCTGAATTGGAGCTTTTTGATAGAGCCAGTCTCCACCCCCTCAACTATGCTTTTGGGTGGGATTTTTACATTCTATTTTATCTCTTCCTGGGTCATTTAATAATAATTTATGAATTAAATAATCAACCTGTTTCCTCATCAGAAAAATAGGGGTAATAGTAACAGATATTTCAAAGAGTTGTGAAGAACAAATGGGATTATGTATGTAAAGTGAAAATCTTAAAACATTAAAGAATTACAGCAATCATTTTTCATGTGGCCTCCTCGTGTAATATAAACTTATTTCATGATTAACTGACAGTAATTTTTCTTGAGACATGTAAGAAGCTGATAGCACATAGATCCTGGGAACCCCCTTGAATCTGCCCACTTGATCTGGCATTCTCCAGAGGCCAAAAGCCATCCATTATCAATATGACTGAATCTCTATTACCCTTAACCTAGCCTAGCTCTCCATTGTCTGTTATCTGCAGGTAGCCTTCAGCTACATCCCACCCTTGATCCTATCAAAATATCCATGACCAAATCTGTTACCCTTAAACCAGTCTAGCCCTCCACCACCTGTTATCTCCAGATTGCCTCCAGCTGTTTCCCACCCTTGATCTCATCTGAATCCCATTCTCTTGATTCAAGGAGTCTGACTCCAGCCTCATCAAGATCCCTCTTAGACTCCTCCTCAAGACCCTACCTGGACCTCTCCTCCCAGACTACTAGACTAGACTACCCCTCCCACAGTAGTGTATATAAGACCCATCTTGCCTTCATGAAGGTGCTCAGATGCAATCTAGCTCATCTAACTGAGATTCTATCTGACCTGCTTGTCAATACAAGTGTCACAAATGCTTTGACTCCTTAAGAGTATAGACAATATGACGAATCTTTAATAAACTTTATTTTACTTTGGCTGAAAGAAGGCTTGAGTCAAATTTGTTCAGCAGGATCTGGTGGATCAGTATTTTGGGGTTTCAAGCACCCCTAAAACCCAAACCTCAACAAAGCCACATATAGTTTTTCAAATTGTTATAAGAATAGCAAAATTCATTTTCCAAAATAGAAAAGTTATGTGATAACATGGGGGAAGAACAAAGAGTGCTTCTGTATTATTTCCAAATGCATTGGCTTTCTAGTGCCAAAATACTTCAAAGAGTGTCTCAGATCAAAGAAAAAATGGTCATTTTCCTTAGTAATAATGAAAATCAAGCAAATTCATTTGGTTGGGTTTTTTTTTTTTGCTTTTTTTTGGAGGGCAATTGGGGTTAAGTGACTTGCCCAAGGTCACACAACTAGTTTTTGTGTTAAGTGGCTGAGGCCAGACTTGGACCCAGGTCCTCCTGACTCTAGGGCTGGTGTTCTATTCACTGTGCCACCTAGTTACCCCAAGCAAATTCATTTGAAACAAAAATATCCTTCTGAATTTTCTGTATTTTATGGATTTCTTAAATAAATAAATTACTCCAAATAAATCAGTACAAGTTCTTCTAGCTTATATTCTGATCCAGAAAGATAAAGTGCCTCCATTTATCAAGAAAGAGAGGGAAATAGAGAGAGTGAAAAAGAGATAAATTATTATACAGAATAAAATTTTAGATGTTATCCAATTTAAAAAACTGCCTTGAAAATGAAATCAAGTAAAATTTAAAAAATTGGTTTTCAGAGACAGACTGGTCTAGAACAATTCTCATTTTATTTTAAATACCTTGAAACCCTCCACATGAACTGTTTAAAAATCCACCTCATGTAGTCTAATGTAATCCATGTGTTCTTATGCCTGTAAAATTGTTTTGGTGCTTGTTTCTGAGCCCTAATTCAACTGGTAGGTCATATCTCCAAAGGGCCACCATTTAATCTCCACCTTAAGGAGCCATAGTAAACTCTGTATAGGGTGTGGGAGTCTATGTGTCTGTCTTGTGATACGACAGGTCATGAGCCTTCATTGACGTGTTTCACTCTCCTTGATACAATTACTGAGTGAGACTCAATTGGATTTTAGAAACTGTGTTTACTATGGTGGTCAGTCAGTAAATAAACATTTATTAATCAACTACTATATGCCAGCTAGGTGGTGCTGTAGATAGGGCACAAGGCTTAGAGTCAGAAAGATCTGAGTTCAAAAACAATCTCAGATACTTACTAGCTGCATGACCCTGGGCATGACCCTATTTGCCTCAGTTCCTCATCTATAAAGGGAGACACACTGGAGAAAGAAATAGCAAGCCAATCCTGTATCTTTGCCAAGAAAACCATATAGACAAAGTCCATTGAGTTAAGTAAAGTTGAAAGCTATGGAATGACTGAACATTAATATGTGCCAGGCATTGTGCTAAATGCTAGGGATTTTTAAAAAGGCAAAATACAGTCCCTAATTTGAAGGAGCTTGTAGTCTAATGGGATAGACAATATGCAAGCAAATATGTACAAAGAAACCATATTTAGAATAATTTAGAAATTATAAACAGAATGAAAGTACTAGAATTAAGGGGGAGTGGGAAATACTTCCTGTAGGTGGTGGGATTTTAGCTGGGACTTGAAGGAAGCCAGGGAAGTCAAGAGGTAGAAATAATTCCAGTTCCAGCTGGACTCCAGTTAGTGAAAATGGCCAGAGTCAGGAGATGGAATGTCTTATTTTAGGAACTGGCAAGGAGGCCAGTGTCATTGGATAATAGAGTTGGGGGCAGGGGGCAAGATGTAAGAAGACTGGAAAAGTAAGATGGGCTTCATTCTAAAAGGCTTTGAATACCAAACATAGGATTTTTTATTTGATCATGGAGGCAATAGAGGGACACTTGAATTGTCTGAGTGGGCTATTAGGGATGGGGGGAGACACTGTCAGACCTGAGCTTTAGGAAAATCACTGAGTGAAGGATGGATTAGAGCAAAGATAGACTTGAGGCAGACAGACTCACGAGCAGCTATTTCAATAGTCCAGGCATGAGGGAATGAGGGCATGTAGCAGAGAGGAGAGAAGAGGACCAATTTGAGAGAGGCTGTGAAGATAAAATTGCATGCAACAGCACAGTAAATGAGTTTGGAGACTGCTTAGGAAAGTAGAGAAAAGTTTATTTATTCTTTCTCATGAGAAAGGACCCTCTGCCAGGGAGAGACCAACTGGTAGAAACAAGTCCATGTTTACATAATCTTCTAATGCAGGAACCCAACCCCCCCAACTGGCCTTCACTCTCATTGGTAGGGAGGCCAGCCCACAACCTAAGCTCAGGAATCTGTCTTGGAGACAAAGGACACAGAAACATGTGGGTGTCCAAGGCAAGGCCAGGAAGGCAGTTTTATCCTTATTTGGCATATTTTGTGCTGAGGTGGCACTGGGGAGGGTCTCTATTGCTCTAAGTCCCAGATTCCTGTAAGGTCACGTGACCTCTAATCTTAGGCCTAGTGGATGCTGAAGACACTCTAGATTTGATTTTTCAGAATGGGGAAACTTCACTGCAGATTATCACTCACAAAATTGACAGGATTGGGTAACATATTAGATATGGGGGTTAGAGATAGTGAGTAGAAAATGACACTTAGGTTGCAAGCCTGAGCATGTTTGTAGGCCATGAAGATGCAAAGAGAAGACAGAGAGATTGAAGACACATGAGAATGGAGATGAGACAGAAGTGTCTCTAGTGGAGAAGGTGGGTTGGAATGAGTAATCACTTGCAAGGTCAGATCCATCTTTGTGTTTGGCTAGAATGGGTAGAGGGATAGGTTATATAAAATTAGCATGGTGAATAACTGTGGGTTAGGTTAGTTAAAGGAATATCAATATGAAAGGGCAGGAGTTGAGGAAAGGAAGACTGAGCCAGGCATTGAATTCACTGAGAACAAAAGGAGCTTGTCCATGAGCTTTGTAGATAACAGTTACCAGGACTTTGACTAGGTAGTAGATATGGATTGAGTGAACACCTCAAAGGTTGACAGGATAGTGATAGAGAACACGCAAGTAGCAATTGGGGGGAAAAGTGATATTCTAACTCTTACATTTTAACTGGTGAATTTAGAAGGATGAAAAAAGTGCTGAGAGTACTGGATAGGGGGGTCTTGGAGGCTGTGATCAGGAGGAAGGCCCATTTCAATGAGAACCAAAAGATGGAAGGAGAGGGAAAGGAAAAGATTTCAGTTGAAAGCAAATTTGTTACCTATGAAACAGGTATGCCAGATAGCACAATGGATCACTTTAGAGGGGGAAGTTCAGGGGACTGGGCTGAGATGGGCTGGTAAATATTTGACACATACTTTTAAGTTTAAACTGTGTTATGAATATTTCCTATATCACTTTCTTAAGTCTAGACAACCAACAAAACAAATCAATCCCTGATTTAGAGAATTCTGATTTCCAGAAGGGTAAATGGTTACATCGAAAATTTAACGATTGACTTTCATGATCTCATAAGAGTTGGCTTCAGGGCATCCCTGGTTGAGGGGAGTGGGAATAAGGTATCAGACAGTGAGGGACTAAGGTTGGGGTCTGAATAATGACAACTAGGGATTCAGAATTATTGAGTTGAAGAAGGTATAGGAGAAGCTGTCAAGGATTGAGAAATGAGTCAGATAGACTTTCTTTTTCCTTAGGTGTTCGGCCTCAGTTTGGAGTATTCTCATAATTAGACACAGTTCAGGGTGTTACTTCCTTTTGTCCAAGGCTAGAGACCAGACTGAATATTTGATGAAATAGTATTTCTCTTCTTCTCAGAGGATTCTGGAGGATAGAGTGAGGCTAATGACTTTGCACAACTCTGTCTCATTTAAATCCAATTGACTTGCAAGTCAAGATATCACCCTCTCGATAGCATTGTTTTGTTTTGTTTTTTTATCCTATACTATGTTGTCTAAGTCTACCACTTTAGGGAATAGAGCCATTTCTTTGGTGACTACATTACTGTCACAGGGAAACTGATGAATTATCTCTCAGGTGAGGAGGAAACAGAAGGCCAGGAAAGTGACTCTAGTGGGGGTTATAGGAAGCTCAGTCCCTATCCCTGAATCGTTTCTAAGAGGCTGGGTTGGTGTTTGTTCCTTTTTCCTAAACTGAAGTCAGCAGGGACTTTCCAAGGTCAATTCCTAGTAGTGCTGTGTTGGCCAATTAAATACCAAATGCTGAAACATCATCAGTTACCAAGGGAAACTACTACTTGAAAATACCTTTTTTGTGCCTCTCCCTCTCTCCAAGCAATCATTCATTCATTTATCCAGTGGACATGTATTTAATATTATATTGAAGGAACATAACATGAAAGGTAGTGAGCCTAGAGAGTTAGTCACAGTGGACATTGTTAACCTGAAAAGTTTGATTAGAGACAAACAGTCTAGGTGATATATATTTTAGTATTTATTCCCTTAAGCTAGATGAAATTTATTTGTACATACAAGGAGTCAGAGGCTAAGTTCTGACTCCTGATACAAGATTTAACAAAGATTTTATATGTTTTTGCACAACCCCAAGATATTTGTGTTCCTCAGATTCATGATATCCACATGAAAACAGGACAAATAACAAAATACTGAAGATCTACATTCTCAGGAAGTCTCTGTCTTCCCTATCTGGAATGTATCTGCAAGAGAATTTCTGAATTTCCAAGCATCCTGTCATAAGGTGGGGGTGGGAGAAGAGGGGGAAATACCTATTCCCAATTTTATCTGTTCTTTCAAGTTGCAGACCCAGGGAAGGGCATTTTAAAGCAAAGCAAAGCTCTGGGTTCAAGTCCTACCACATACTGGCTGTGTGTTTCTGGGTAAGTCACTTAAGCTTTTCATGCTCTAGGCCAGTAGTGTGAAACTTAAGCAACAACAGACTACTAATTCATACATCAAGATCCCTGTTGGGCACAATGACTTAGTTGTTTAAATGTAATGTTATTTATGTTTTAATTCCATTTTAATGTGGTTCCAGTTGCAAGCCCATGGGCTGTGTTTGACATCTTTGCTAGGCAACACTCTAAGGCTGTAAGCTGCCAAATTTCTCTTTCAGGAGTTCCCTATATGAACAAAATCACAGCTTGAGCTTCTATCCCTATTTTTAAAACACTGCACTCCAGATTTCAGAGGACACAAAGATATATGCTTTCAAGGAGCTTGTAGTCAGTTAGAGTGCTTATAATATTACTTGCCTCTTGAAGAGGCTAGACCATGAAGTGGCTTCCATCCTGGTGACTTTTTAACTATAAAATTCATTCACTTTGTTGAAAGAGCATTTTTAAGAGCAAAAAGCAGTCTCTTAAAAATTGACACAACTACCTCCATTTTGTTCTCTATTTGCTGTTTCTGCTATGTGAGGTCTCACCATGTTCTTCAGGGACAGCTTAAAGCAAAATGGATGTCTCATAATACCTTCTTCACCCTTCATCCTTCTGAGACCAAAATAACTCTCTTCATTCATACCTCCTTTAATTCATATTGTCTTCCCCTATTAAAATGTAAGCTTTGACCTCTTATTATTTTTGTATCCTGTCTTATTATACAAAGCTATCCCTATTGCCAAGGACTGTGCCTACCACACAATAGTCACACAATTTAATAAAGAGTCAGTCAGTCAACAAACATTTACTAAGCACCTACTGTGTTATGTATCTCCAGTATTAAGCCCTGGGGATACAGAAAGAGGGCTGGGCCTGGAATGAAGAAGACTTGAATTAAATTTGACCTCAGACATTCACTAGTCATATGACCCTGGGCAAGTCACTTACCACTGTCTGCTTCAGATTCCTCAACTGTAAAATGAGGACCCTAATAGCACCCACCTCCCAGGGTTATTGTGAGAATCAAATGAGATATTTGTAAAGTGCTTATCATGATGCCTGGCACATAGGAGATATTTAATAACTGCATCTGCCCTTGCTCTCCCTTAGCAGCAACTACAATAAAAGATAGAAAATCTCAGAATATGATATTCCAAAAGGCAAAAGCTCACAACTAAGGATAGCTTATCCTACAAAAATGAGTACAGTCTGGGATATGATGATTAATAGAATAAAGTTCTTTCAGGCATTTCTGATGAAAATATTAGAGCTAAGTAGAAACTTTGAAATGAAAACATTTTGGGGGGTGGGGGCGAGATGGTGGAGTAGAAGCAGAAAACTGCATGAGCTCCTGCCCCAGCACCTCTAATATCTGTAAATAAATAAATTTTAGAGCTACAGAACCCACAAAGTGACAGGGAGAAGCAAATTCTCCTGCTGAAGGAAGCCTGGAAGACCAGCAGGAAGTTGTCTATCGTACTGAGGTGGGAGCTGAGTGCAGTCCCACATGAGCCATGCAGACCCGGACCTGGGAAAGCCTTGACCAGTGGCACAGACAGGCTGGAGCAGACTTAGGGAGAGTGAATCATTGGCATCTGTGGAAATTTCCAGACTTCCCAACCCAATAAATGCTAAAGAGAAAGTAAAAGGTCAGTGGGGAACTCTGTTGGAACTGGATGAGAGAAGAGTACTGTCCAGCTCCCACCCCTGGGGCAAAAGGTAGCAGAGGTGCAGAGGTTACACCTGCTGCCTAGTAGCTGCCTCCACAGCTACTGGCATACAAAACATAGGGGCACAAAGTGACCGTTTAGAGGGTAATCGCCCTTGCTTTTAGGAACACACACTTTTGAAAAGGAACACGGTCAAAGTAGAAAAAAGAATAAGTGGGGGGAGGTACAGGATGGAGGGCAATATACTTAGTCTTTCATAATACATCTACTATGGAAATGTTTTGCATAACTACACATATACAACCTATACAACCTATATTGAATTATCTTCCCAATGAAGGTAGGTGAGGAGGGAAGAAGGAAAAGAATCCGGAAATCAAAGTTTTGAAAAGAAATGTTACAAAAATTGTTTGTTTGTTTGTTTGTTTCATGGAACTAGGAAATAAGATATATAGGCACTGGGGTATAGAAATCCATCTTGCCCTACTTGAAAGTTAGAGGGGTGGGGGATGGGGGAAGATATACGAGAGAGCAGGTTGAGGAAAGGGATATTCAACAGGCTCTCTATTTTTGGGTGGGGGTAGGGGAAAGACAGGGAGAAAATTTGTAACTCAAAATCTTGTGGAAATGAATGTTGAAAACCAAAAATAAACAAAAAAGAAATGAAAACATTTTCAACCCTTTCACATTCTCCACTCCCCAACCCCAAGATGTTTCAGAACCCATCTGGAAACACTTGCCTCCTTTCTTTCCCTCTGCCACTGTTTGGGATGCTATCTATTAAAGGACAATGACAAAAACCAATCTTGTATCTTCAGACTTGTCTCCTTTTCACCATATGTTAGTTACATGAAAGATCATCACAATTAGTTATAAATGAGTAAAGCCATTTATGCAAACAGATATAAAACAAATCAGAGAAATTATACAGATTAGAATATAACAGAAAATGCCCAGACTAAATGAGCTCATTAGAAGGGAATAAGATCTCATGTAAATCAAGACAAAGAGATTTCAATTTTGCCCAAGGGGAATTCTCCAAATTCTCTAGGGAGACAATCCAGAAATAAAGAACATGTGATAGAGCTAATATTTCCCTCTAGATGGCCTTCCAAAGTCAGACACTCTCTCTCTCTCTCTCTCTCTCTCTCTCTCTCTCTCTCTCTCTCTCTCTCTCCTCTCTCTCTCTGTTGGTACTGTTTTCTGTAAATAACCCTTTTGTCAGACTGGATATCATGTTTATGTTTTGGGGGCACTGATGGCAAAAAATAGTGCTAATGGTAAAGGTCATGGCATTTTTGAAGTTATCTTAGATGATGAGAAATAATCAATCTTGACTTTCCAAATGCCCACTCTCTGGAGATTATCTGGAACTGCTTTGTGTCTAATTATTATTATTATTATTATTATTATTATTGTTGTTGTTGTTGTTGTTGTTGTTGTTTTAATTATTTTGGTCAAGAAGTATTTATTTATTTATTTATCCGTTCAATCATTTATTTATTTGTTTGTTTGTTTATTTCCTTGAAATACTTTATTTTATTGGGCTATTGTTTTTTTTTTAATGCTTTATTAACTTCTGGTTTAAATTATTCATTTCCGCCAAATTTTGAGTTACAAATTTTCTCCCTGCTTTTCCCCTACCCACCACACCAAAATAGCGGTCCCACAAGATATGCCCTCCTCCAATCTCCCATATCTTCCCCCATGCCCCCTTCACCTTTTCCAGTAGGGCATGGTGGATCTCTATGCCCCAGTGCCTGTATATCTTATTTCCCAAGTATATGTAAGATAGTATCAATAATAGTATATATATATATATACATATATATATATATGTATATATATATATATTTGTATAATATGTAGATATGTATATATATATTTGTATAATATGTAGATATGTGTGTGTATATATATATTTAATTTAGTTTTAGAACTTTGAGTTCCAGATTCATTCCCTTCCTTGTCACCCACCCTTACTGGGAAAATAAGCAATTCAGTATAGGTTGTACATGTGTAGCTAATGCAAAACATTACCAAAGTAGATATATTGTAAAAGACTGATTATATTTCCTTCCCTCCTATCCCACCTCCCACTTATTCTATTCTCTACTTTGATCCTTCCCTTCTCAAAAGTGGATGCTTCTTACTTCTCTACCCCTAGCCTTCCCTCCCTTCCATCATCCCGACTCTCATCCCCTTTCCCCCTACTCTCCTGGAGGGTAAGCTGCCCTATTTAGTGTGTATGTCATACCCTCCTTGAGCCAAATTCAATGAGAATAAGGTTGACCCATTCCCTTTTGCCTTCCTGTTCTTCCCCTCCATTGTAACCATTACCCCTTGCCTCTTCTATCTGAGATAATTTGCCCCATTCTGTTTCTCCCCATCTCCTCTCATTATATTCCTCTTTCATCATTTAATTTCACCTTTTAAGTATCATCCCTTCCTATTAAATTGGTCCTGTGCCCTCTATCTTATGTATACCTGTAAATATATATACACACATTCACTTATGTATTTATATGCTCATATACCATCCAATATAGACTGCATATTTCTATTCCCTTCAACTATTTCATACTGAGAAAAGTTTCATCAGTTACAATTATCGTTTTTCATATAGGAATGTAGATAGTTCAACTTTGGTAAGTTCCTTATGATTTCTTTTCCCTGTTAACCTTCTCATGTTTACCTTCTTGCTTCTTGTATCTGAATGTCAAATTTTCTATTCAACACTGGTTTTTTCATCAAGAATACTTGAAAGTCCTCTATTCCACTGAATGACCATATTTTCCCCTGAAACATGATACTCAGTTTTGCTGCGTAGGTGATTCTTTGGTTTTAATCCCAGCTCCTTTGACCTCCAGAATATCATATTCCAAACCCTTTAATCCCTCAGTACAGAAGCTGCCAGATCCTGTGTTATCCTGATTGTGTTTCCACAGTATTCAAATTGTTTCTTCCTGGCTG
The DNA here is from genome assembly GCA_011680675.1 of Gymnobelideus leadbeateri. NCBI lineage: Eukaryota > Metazoa > Chordata > Mammalia > Diprotodontia > Petauridae > Gymnobelideus > Gymnobelideus leadbeateri. The sequence continues at coordinate 36,874 of WOXC01010923.1, forward strand.
CTTGTAATATTTTCTCCTTGATCTGAGAACTCTGGAACCTGGCTGTAACATTCCTAGGAGTTTTCTTTTGGGGATATTTTTCAGGAGGTGATCTGTGGATTCTTTCAACCTCTATTTTACCCTATGGTTCTAAAACATCAGGGCAATTTTCCTTGAGAATTTCTTGAAGGATGATTTCTAGGTTCTTTTTTGGATCATGGCTTGTAGGTAGTCCAATATTTTTTAGATTATCTCTCCTGGATCTATTTTCTAGGTTAGTGGTTTTTCCCATGAGATATTTTACATTGCCTTCTATTCTTTCATTTGTTTGGATCTGTTTAACAGCATCTAGATTTCTCATAAAATCACTAGCTTCCATTTGCTCCAGTCTAACTCTGAAGGAATGATTCCCTTCAGTGAGCTTTTGAGATTCTTTTTCCATCTGGCAAATTTGGACTTTTAAGGTATTCTTCTCCTTATTGCCTTTTTGAGCCTCTTTTGCCATTTGAGTTAGTCTATTTTTTTAAGGTATTATTTTCCTCAGCCAGGCTGTTGACTCTTGTTTCATAATTTTTTTTTTGCTTTTTGGAGGGCATTTGGGGTTAAGTAACTTGCCCAAGGTCACACAGCTAGGTTTTTGTTTGTGTGTGCATTAAGTGTCTGAAGCCGGATCCAAACTCAGGTCCTTCTGACTCCAGGGCAGCACTCTATTCACTGTGCCACCTAGCCACCCCGTTTCATAATTTTCTTGCATTGTTCTCATTTCCCTTCCCAATTTTTCCTCCACTTCTCTTATCTGCTTCTTAAGGTCCTCTATGGCCTGTAACCAGCTTGTATTTTCCTTTGAAGCTTTTGGTGCAGGAGTTCTGACTTTGCTGTCTTCCCCCCATTTCATGCTTTGATCCTTTTTGTCCCCAAAATAAGAGTCTAATGTTGGAGTCTTCTGTTTGTTTTGCTTCCTTTGCCTGGTCTTGTTGCCACTCAATTACTTGACTTTGGGGCTTGTTGCCACAGTAGGACTCTGTAACCAGACATGAGAGCTTCAGTCCCAAACACTGGGGTTTTCTCAGCTGCTGGAGCTATTAGTTGGGTGCCCTCTCTGAAACCTCCACACACTTTGGCAAGCTGGTCGCACACCCCAGGACCTCCACCCCAGACTGCAATCCAGAGCCAAGCAGATTAAAGCAAAAGCGATTATCACTCAAACTGGTCGCTTGTTCCCTCCACAGTCTGCAGGCCAGTAGCTGAAGCAGCCATGTTTGGCTGTGGCCACAGGGCTGCTGTGTCTCAGCAAAAGCAAAAGCCAACACAATCCCAAATACTGGGTCCTAAAGTCCATACTGCACTGACATCTCACTTTGTCCTTGGCATCTATGTGTTGATAATTCTGGAAACCGCCACAGCTGCTGGTCCCTCTAGCCAGCAGCTGGTCAGGCCACTCTGGGGCTAAAACCACTGCTCATGCAGGTTTGGGGTCCAGTCGCAGAGCACTGTGCTGGCTGCTCCCTGTTCGCAGCGGGAGGTCAGGTTCTCTGTGTTGTTTTGTGGGTTCTGTAGCTCCAAAGTCTGTTCAGAGTCTCCTTTTACATGGATTGGAGAAGGTGGAAGCTGGAAACATGCGAAAGTCCTGTTTCTACTCCACCATCTTGACTGTGCCTCCCTTTGTGTCTATTCTCAAATAAGGGATGAAAAGCATCTTTTCTTTTAAATATACCTGTACCAATAATGTCTCCTCACATAAGCACACAGTATCAAGTCATTATTCTCTTTACCAAAGAGGAGAATCTTATGAAAATGGCCTGAATGTGGGGTTACATCAGAAATGCAGTCTTTTTGACAATCAGGAAAACAATTAACATACCATATTAGTAGCAAGAACAACACATATAATAGAATCATGATTATATCAATAGAGACAGAAAAGTTTTTTTTATAAGATGTAGCACTCATTTTTCTGAAAAACCCTAGAAAATATATTTATAAATTAACATTTTCTTACTATAATAAGTAATATCTACCAAAAGCATGAGCCAATGTAATATATAATGAAGAAAAACTAAAGATCTTTCCAATAAGATCAATGATAAAGTAGGGAGGTCCATTATCACTATTAATATGTGGTACAGTGGAGTCACAGGGGGCGGAGCTAAGATGGTGGAGTAGAAACAGCGCGTCCAAGGCACTCTCCCCCCAGATCACCTCCAAACTATGTAAAAGGGGACTCTGAACAATATCTGGAGCCCCAGCACCCACAGAACAACACAGAGACGCTAACCTCCCGCTGAGGACAGCCCAGCAGCCCTGCAGGAAGGACTAGTGCAGTGCTCTGGGAGCCAGCAGTGCGCAGAGAGCTGAGCCCAGGTCCATGTGAGCTGAGATTTTAGCCCTAGGGTGGCCGGGCCAGCAGCGGGCTGGAGGGACCCCAGAACACCAGCAGCTGTGGTGATTCCAGAATTATCAACATAGACATGCCTAGGACAAAGTGAGAGATTAGTGCCCTACGGACTTTGGGACTAGTATTTGTGGAATGCGTCAGCTTCCTCCCCTAGGGGCTAGAAGCCACTGAGGAGACACGTCATTTTGTAGTTTTCACAGACAGCTCCAGCTCCTGGCCTGCAAACTGTAGGGAGATCCAGCGATCAGTCTTGGGGATTGATCGCTCTTGCTTTAACCTCCCTGGATCTGGATTGTGATCTGGGGGGGAGGTCTGGCGTGGGTATCCAGCTTGCCAGAAAGCTGTGAAGACCCCAACATTCAGGACAAAAGCTCTCCTGCCTGGTGGCAGAGTCCTACTGTGGCGACAAGCCCAAAAGTCAAGTAATTAAGTGGCAACATGTCAAGGCAAAGGAAACAAAATAAACAGAAAAATGCAACCTTAGACTCCTATTTTGGGGGCAAAGAGGATCAAAGCATAAGACAGGAAGAGGATCGTGAGGTCAGAAATCCTCATCCAAAAGCCCCAAAGGAAAATATGAGTGGGTTACAGGCCATAGAAGACCTTAAGAAGGACTTTAAAAATCAAATAAGAGAAGTGGAGGAAAAATTGGAAAGAGAAATGAGAAGGATGCAGGAAAAGTATGAAATGAGGGTCAACAGCCTGACTGAGGAAAACAACACCTTACAAAATAGACTAACTCAAATGGCAAAGGAGGCCCAAAAGGGCAATGAGGAGAAGAATGCCTTAAAAAGTCAAATTTGCCAGATGGAAAAAGAATCTCAAAAGCTCACTGAGGAGATTCATTCCTTCAGAGTTAGACTGGAGCAAATGGAAGCTAATGACTTTATGAGAAATCAAGATGCTGTTAAGCAGATCCAAACAAATGAAAGAATAGAAGGCAATGTGAAATATCTCATGGGAAAAACCACTGACCTGGAAAATAGATCCAGGAGAGACAATTTAAAAATTATTGGACTACCTGAAAGCCATGATCAAAGAAAGAACCTAGAAATCACCCTTTAAGAAATTCTCAAGGAAAATTGCCCTGAAGTTTTAGATCCAGAGGGCAAAATAGAGGTTGAAAGAATCCACTGATCACCTCCTGAAAAAGATCCCAAAAAGAAAACTCCCAGGAATATTATAGCCAGGTTCCAGAATCCTCAGACCAAGGAGAAAATACTACAAGCAGCCAGGAAGAAACAATTTCAATATTGTGGAAACACAATCAGAATAGCCCAGGACCTGGCAGCTTCTACACTGAGGGATCAAAGGGCATGGAATATGATATTCCAGTGGGAAAAAGAGCTGGAACTGAACCCAAGGGTCACCTACCCAGCAAAACTGAGTATTTTGTTTCAGGGGAAAATATAGACATTCAGTGGAATAGAGGACTTTCAAGCATTCTTGAGGAAAAAACCAGAGTTGAATAGAAAATTTGACATCCAGACACAAGAAGGAAGAGATGCCTGAGAAGGTAATCAGGGAAAAGAAATCAAAAGGAACTTATCAAAGTTGACCTATTTACATTCCTACATGGAAAAACAATGACTGTGACTGATGAAGTCTTTCTCAGAATGAACGTAATGGAAGAAGGGTGTATGGTCATATGAATACATATGTGAATGTGTGTATATATGTTTATAGTTATACATGGATAGAGGGCATAAGTTGAATTTGTTGGGAAGTAGTGATACTTAAGGGGTAAAATTATGAGGTGAGAGAGGAAAGTGGCTAGAGGAGATGGGGAGAAACAGGGTAGGGTAAACTATCCCAAGTAGAAGAAGCAAGGGGAAGTGGCTGCAGGGGAGGGGAAGAATAGGAAGGCAAAAAGGCAAAACCACATTCTCATTGAATTTGGTTCAGGGAGAGAATGACATACATACTAAATGGGATATCTCAACCTGCAGCAGAATAGGGGGAAGGGGGATGAGAGGAGGGATGATGGATGGGAGGGCATTCTTGGGGGGGGGAGGTTGGAAGTACCCACTATAGAAGAGGGACAGGTTCAAGTAGGGAATGGACCAGGTGGGGGGTGGGATGGGTGGGAGGGAATTATAAGCAGCCTTGTCCAATATATCTACTATGGTAATATTTTGCATAGCTATACATGTACAACACATACTGAATTACTTATCTTCCCAGAGGGAATGGGTGGCAAGGGAGGAAGGGAATGGATCTGAAATTCAAGGTCTTAAAATTAAATGTTTCAAATATATATAAATACTATTATCAATACTCATTTGCATGTAATTGGGAGATAAGATGTGCAGGCATTGGGGCACAAAGATTCACCTTGCTCTAATGGAAAAGTCGAAGGGGGTATGGGAGAAGATATGGGAGAGAGCAGATTGGAGGAAGGGATATCTTGTGGGACTGCTATTCTGGGATGGTGGGTAGGGGAAAAATGGGGAAAAAAATTGTAACTCAAAATCTGGCAGAAATGAATGATGTAAACCAGAAGTTAATAAAACATTTGTTTAATTTAAATAAAAAATATTTGGTACAGTGCTAAAAATTCTCACTTTAGAAGAAAAGGAGGAAAGAAAGAAAGAAAAAGAAAGAAAGAAAGAAAGAAAGAAAGAAAGAAAGAAAGAAAGAAAGAAAGAAAGAAAGAAAGAAAGAAAGAAAGAAAGAAAAAGAAAGAAAGAAGAAAGAGAGGAAGGAAGGAACAAAGAAATAAAGAAAGAAAGGAGAAAGGAACAACGGAAGGTAGTAGCAGAGTCAAAATTATCAGGCAACTAGGTTGTGCAGTAGATATGGTTCCAGGCCTGGAGTCAGAAAGGCTGGAGTCAAAAATCTAACCTCAGACACTTACCAGTAAGTCGTTTAATGTTTGCCTTAGTTTTTCCTCAACTGTAAAATTAGAAAATGCTTAGCAGAGTGCCTAGCACATAGTAAGCACAAAATAAATGCTAGTTATTATTATTGTTATTATCATTTTTGCGTATAATATAATGGTTTCCTTAGAGAATCCTGGAAAGTCAAGTAAAATTAATTGGAAAAAATAGTTCCAGCAAAATCGCATGATATAAAATGAATCCGTACCAATCAGGAACATTTCTATATTATAAACAAAACCAGTAGGAATAGATAATTTGCTCATCAAATAACATTTCTTTCTCAAAAGAAGAAAGCATTCAGCATAGAGCCAGCTGCTATTCGGACTCATGTTGGCCTAGGTACTTTGCCAAACCCATTGTTATATACCCAGGCTTTCAGTTTGACTGGGTTCATTGCTGAGGGACTCTGACCTCTAATTTGAAGAATTGGGCTTCTTGTTCTTACATTCAGTGGCGTGCTAAGGAAGATTCAGAATCCTAGGGACAAGATTGCTTTTGGCTGCAGTATAGGGCTTCCAAAAAAAAGAGGAAAGTAAAAGAGTCACTAATGCACAAAACAAATCCAGTTAAGGAGAGTGCCTGGGACATAAGTGTTTAATCATTAATACTTGATGATGGGTCATTTATTCCCAAATAAAAAGTCAAGATAATCCTGAAAGAATCGCATCATGCCTTAGAAAATGATTTAAACAGAATTCAGTAACTTATAACTACTAGTATAATTAGCTGGAAGGTTATTGGGATATTAAACAGTTTCCAGGACTGCCAGTCAGACTTGTTACATTTCACCTCTAAGATTATCTGATCAAACTCTGCTGGTAAAACATCAGATTTGGGACACCTCCTACTTGTGGTTGTTCTCTCTAATACAAGTTTTGCATTTTTTTTTTTTTGGACCCTGGCTTTCTCCTGCTGCTGCCTAACTGTAACTGCTCTAGCACATGTTGTCCTTGATCCCAGAATGGCAACCACTCAGGTGGTTGTTCGTAAATCTGGTGCCATTGTTCATAAATCTCCAGCTCTTCGAGATAATAATATTTCCTAAGGTAAAGGAAATATGGAAGCTAAGCGAAGGCAACCATGGATCCATGCTCAAGCTCAGTGGATTATGTGACCATCTCACCCTTTATCTTCCCAGCACACCTTTTACCATATGAACAGAGATGAAGTGGGATTGTGAGGGATAACTTGCAGTGAAGTTTCCCCATTCTGAACATCCAATTAAATTCTTATTTCTTCTTTATACTTTGTAACTAAGTTCAGTATCATTTCCCCATATATATGGGGGTCATTGTGTATTTCAAGGTAATGTAAGAGCTATTGAGTATTAATTTAATTGATTGAATTAACTATTGAGACAAAATTAGAGGCATTTTTAGTTTAGGGAAAGGAATTAGTAGTGTGAGAGGTAGCAAAAGGCTAAGTTTCTACAGAACTGTAAGAATTGCTGAAACAAGATACTGATAGAAAGTACCAGCCAGTAGCCTTGGGAAGAGTTGAGGCAGTAGTCTTGGGAAGAAGTTGGTTTCCCAGTTCCCAGAAAATTCCTAGATAATACTAAAAATGAAATAATGTAGAATAAAAGGATCTGGCAGCAGCACGTGGATTGGGACAATTAGAGTGTCCAGATAAGGACACATCTAGGTTAGACTGATGGGGGTATTCTGGGGTTGTTACTGCACTTGCTTAGTGAACCTTATGTATTATGTATGTTATCTAACAAAATTAGAAACTCATTAGTAATAATTAGGGTAATGGATTAAGTTGCTCTGCAGCAATTGGTTGGGATTGGTAAAAAGATTGTGAGCTTGCCTTACCAGCCAATGGTAAGGTGGAACAGTTGGGAGGGTATGGAATTCCCACATTAGGGATTTACAATCATGCTTTTGCCTTCTGTAGGGTGCTTCTCCCTTCTGGCCCTTTGCGATTGGGGACGCCATCTCTTGTGACATCATAATGAACTCCTTTCTACTTTCTATCTTAAGGCCTCTGAATTTAATTTGGGCAAGGGTCTTTATTGTCCCACACAGGATGGAAAAGGGCCTTGTCCTCTCCCTCCCTCATTGGAGCCATATCCTGCTATCTGAAGTTCTGAAGTCCTGAGGCTGCTGACCAGAAAACACCTCTTCTTTTAATAGGAATGGCACTGGTTGAGTTATAAGTTCTTCAGCTAAGGAGCCAAATAGAGGACCCTTCATGGATGAATCATTCATGACTGGAAGTGAGTCACTCAGAGTTCCACAGTGTCCACTTAAAGCAGGTAGAGAATATCTGCTAATGCTCTGTACAAACCCATGAAATGCTTCCAAAAATGGGTAAGGCTGTGATATGCGGAATGCCCCCTTTTGATATATACTTCTCCCTTACTCCAAACCTATTACTTTCCTCGTTCACCTCATTTTTTATATCCCCTCTTTACATCTTTTTTTTTTATATATTCCCCGTTAAGATCCTTATTCCTGGTGCCTCTACCTGAATCCTTCTTATTATCCAGTTCTTACCATCAATGGTCAACAGAGCAGGACTCCTCCCTGCCTTCAGTGCTACTCAGAAAGAAATTGGGGTTTCTTCCTATCCTTGTGGACCTTGGTCTATAACCCGTCTCCTCCCCTTCTTACGGAAGTTCTTAGAGTAGAAACACACTGTTATACTGTTATAGGTCAATCTTATTGAGTTGAATTTTAAAAGAACTTTATTGCAGGTGGTAAGGATATAAGGCACACAATAATATAGTCAGACAATCACAGGGTAAATACAGAAGCCAGGTTTCCCCCCTAGTTTTAGACATAAAATCTATTTATATTTGTTGGTTTAGAAATACTCTTGGGCAGATACACAGGTCAATCTATCAATAAGGTGTCTGAGTATCCTCATTAATACTCCATTCTATTCTAGGAGCAATGGGGAAAATGGAAGTTTGAAGCATGATTTCACCCTCAAAGGGTTTATACTCTTAGGAAGACCAAAATGGAACAACAGCAAATAATACAATGCAAAATAGAATTAATTGTTAAGTCAAGTTGTATGGCTTTTTAAAAGTTGTGGGATTTCAAAGTTTAGTGGTGGCTAGAGCAGTCAGGAATGGCTTCATGAAGCAAGTGGGATTGTACCTGGGCCTAGAGGGATTGATAGAATAAGTGGAACAAGACAGGAAGGGGAAATTCCAGCCAAGGGAGTACTGAGATGGGAGTTAGCTCAAAGGAGTTGGGCATGGGTGGGACTGAAAGCAGCCTGACTGAAACAGAGCTGTGTGTCAGGGAGCAATGAATTAGGTAGGGTGAGGAAAGATTATGAGTGGGGAGGGCTGGCACTGCATCCAGATTAGACTTGACATAATGGCAAATACAGAGCCATTGAAAGTTAAGCATAAGTGTAATTAGATTTTTGACTACAAACTGAAAATGCTTAAATTGTAATGAATTGGGAAGATAAGATAGGTTTATTAGTTCTGATCACGTCTGTGATTCAAATTCTTCTTTCTTCCTCTCTGCCAGGATTCTAGATACCATATAGATCCATCAATGATCATCAGATGGTCCCTGCACTATCACTGGTTCCAGCAAAACTATGAGAGCATGGATTCTGCTACAGCTACCTGGGGAAAGACTGACCCAAAGGAAAGGTCAGACTAGATACTAACCTTCATTTCCTAGTCCCAAATAAAGATGATTTAATATTTAAGGACTTCTCATCTCAAAACCATTAAACCAATCAGTGACCTTATCCAACCCTACCAAGAAGGACCCACAAGACTACATGTATGTAACTGCATCAAATAAGGAAGTTAATCAATTTTATAAGAATTTATTTATATGTCAGGCACTATGCCAGGCTTCAGGGGTACAAAGATAACAAAAACAAAAACCTCAAAACAGTCTCTGGATTTTTTTTACTGTATTAGGGATGGGGCCTGGGGTGGTCAGGGATGGGGAAAACAAACATAGGCAATGAAAGACAAAAGAAATACAAAGTAATTTCTAAGAGGAAGGGCAGCAGCAACTGATGGTATCTGGATGGGGTTTCTTAGGAGGGTACATGAACTGAGCTATGAAGGAAGCTAGGATTCTATGAAACAAAGGTGAGGGGAAAGGCATTCTAGGCCCAGGGAACAGCCTATGCAAAGACATGAGAACTGGACATGAAATATTGATCAGAGATTAAATGTCCTGTATGAAGAACAGCAAAAAGACCTCTTCTGTTGCAATGTGAAGCATATATAGTGCCAATTGTGAAGGGCTTTTAAAGCCAGAGGAGCTTGCATTTTATTATAAAGGTGGCAGTTACTAGAGTTTCTTGAGGAAGGTGAGAATACAGTCATACCTGTGCTTTAGGAAAATTTGACAGTTATGTGGGAGATGAATTAAAGAGGGGAAAGTGATTTAATACAGTCTATTGCAATCATCCACGTTAGAGACAATAAAGGCCTAAACTACTGTCCTCATCATGTGAATGAGAAGGGGATTGAAATCACACATATTATGGAGATAGAATCAACAAGATTCAGCAACTGATTGAATGTGAAGAATGAGGGAAAAGAAAGAATAGAAGATGATTGGGATTATGAATCTGGGTTACTAGAGAGATGCTAATGCACTTAACAAAAATGGACAAATTAGAAAAAGGAATGGGGGAAAGATAACATCCTCTGTTTTTGGACATGTTGATATAGGATATGTAGTAGGAAGGTCCAATAGGCAATTGATGGTGTGGGAAACTACTGCTGAGTCAAGAATCTGGGGATGGATAAATGTATCTGGACATCATCTGTATAGAAGTGATATTTGAACCAGGGGAGTTGATGAGAAGACTAAATTTAGTTAACTGAAGAGAATATCAGGATAGAAAGAAGGGGATGCCTGGACATGAGTCACCCTAGAGAGCCTACAGGGAAATTAGAGATCAGACCAGGCTGTCTGCTACATAAAATGATAAAATTAAGGGGAAGTCAGCAAAGAGACAGTATAGGTGAAATCAAACAGAATTCCAGGAAGTTAAATGGACAGATAAGCAGATAGATGAGGTGCTAAGACAGGTGACAGAAGGCAGATCTTCAGCCAGACCAAGGTCAGGGACAGGGAGCTGGGCTCTTCCTTGTGTTCCTCCTCATTCAGAAAGCTGTTACCTGCAGGAAGAGATGATTTATAGGAGAACGGCCTCTGTTCCCATGGCAGTGCTTCCAACCCGTCCACCACAACTTCTGCTGTGATTCCTTTTTCTACCCATCATCACAGGATTGTTTTTTCTTTCTCTCTTACCCTCAGGTCTCCCTTGTTCCTCACTCCCTTTCCATCAGTTGATTCACAGGAGCCCTTGGTGTTGGATCCTAGTGCTGGAATGCATGCCTCTGATTATGAGGATGGTGCCCACCACGATGCCCACCAGGCCCACAGCCAGACCAAGGGCACAGACCACAGTTTCTGTTGTCTCTGGTAGTGGGGATGGAACCTGGGGTTCTGAGGAAGAAAAGAAAACATGGAGAGAGAGGACTGTTATCTTTGAGATATAGAAAACAGAGGAATTCAAATTCTTGGAGGAAAGTAGTATTGGGACATTGAGATGCTTTACTAATATAGGAAAGACTTTGTGGGGGGAAAACTACAGATGGGAATGGTGGGTCTTTAGAGGGAAATAGTGACAAAGGGAGGGATAAGAAAAAAGAGGAGCTATAGTAATATATCTATAGAAAGAGTTTTATCATTAGCATTCACAGTGACCTTGTATAGATGGGCAGATCCCATTGTTTCTGTTTTATAGGGGAGAAGACTTTGTCTCAGATAAATAAGTATGTTGCCTAAGATCATATAGTTGGTTGATGGAAGGGACAAGACTAGAACTCAGCTCTTTGGATTCCTAGTCCAGGGACATTTCTACTTTACCAGGACAAAAGCTCCATACCCCAGTGCTTGAGGACTGGCTGCTCCAGGCCCCAGTGTTCCACTTTGCAGTCATAAAAGTCTTCTGTGTTGGGGAGAAAAGTGAGGTAGTAGAACTTGCAGAATTTGTGGTCAGGCTGAGAGTAGAAGTCTGTCTCAGACACACCTCCAGTGACCAACTGGCCATTATGAAGCCAGGTGATGTTGACCACTGTGGGGAAGATGTTGTCCACCAAGCAGATGAGTACATTTGGCTGGCCCATCTCCACAGGACTCTCTGAGAACACAGTCACCTCAGGAGGCACTGAGAACAGAAAGGGGAAGTGCTAACCTAAGGGCTTATATACCCCCACTGAGCCCTTTAAGTAGGACTGATCCTGAAAGCTCATTCTGCAGGGATTCATGTAACTCCTTTGTTTTGTAACCCCCTGCCCTGCTTCCCCAACCCCTCTGCTGGTGCTGCTGTGTGTAGGGAAAAGGCCCATGGAGACAATATGTGTGAATGCTGGAGCGGAAGGCCTTCTGTGGAGATTGAGAATTGTCACCCCAGCCCCTTTGGTCTGGGGTGACAAGATGAATGGAACATGAAGAGAGGAAGCTCTGGAGTGGCCTGATGAGTTCTAATGATAACCATGATGACAGAGTGGTCTGAAGTCAGTGAGGAACCATAGGAAGGGTAGACAGGGAGAGTGGGTAAGGAAAGAGATCAATACCACTGATGGCCCTGCTTCTGTTGGAGTCTTTGATCATGACAACCAGGTTGTGCTTCGATGTGGCTGTCAGTCTTCCCTGAGGGTCAAAGCCAGCAAAATGGCTAAACTCTAGCAGCCGGCACACAGTCTCCTTCTTCTTCAGGTCCACAGAAAATATCTCCTCCTCATCAAATTCAAATGTATACTGGCCTGAGGGCCCATAGGACTGGTATATAGTTGTACCATAGACCCCAACATGGTCAGCTGGGGGATGGAAATACAGAGGATAAGAGAAAAAAAAAAACAACATGATTACACTTGTGATCATAAGGATCCACATTCTGGAATAAGGACACCAGGACAGGTGTTTACCACATCATCTGAACCAGGGAGAATAGATTATAAGAGACCTGTCACCTGGGGATAGGAATAAGTCATGCCCCAATGGCATTGGTAAGAATGCTGGACCTGGAATCAGAAAGACCTGAATTCAAATCCAGCCCCAGGCACTAACCATGTGATTCTCAGCAAGTCATCATTCTCTTTGACTCAGTTTTCTCAACTGCATAATGGGGATAACAATGAGACCTACCTCCTTGGACTGTTATGAGGGTCAAATGAGTAATACTTGTAAAAGTGCTGAGCAGAGAGTCTGGCCCATTGTGGATGATCTATAAATCATTACTCCTATTCCCTTCCCTGTTTTGTCCTGGATCCTTCAAGCCTATCTCCCATGTATCTCCTTTCTTTTCATCCTATAACATCCTATTCTGGCTTATTTGGATTGCTCTAAGTAGAGAGCAAGTCAGAGGGAGGACACAGGGGCAGAAAATAAGGAATAAGGCATTTAATCCTCAACAAATCCGTGTTTTATGTCCCCTGTGTGCATAGCACACTGTGCTGGTCATTACTGAAGAATGAGAGGACAGATTTCCTCCCAAATGGAGCTCAGAGGGCATATGCAGCAGAGGGATATGCCATCAACCCAGAAATGACCCATAAGTGGGGGATGACTGGGCTGGGGCATGAAATGATTGAAACTGAAAGCAAAGAAGTAGGAAATTGAATACAAGTCATGTGTTCCTGCCCACCTGTTTCTTTGCTGAGCCTCTCCTTTGGGACTGGTGGTAGAATGTAAGGCCATTTAGGGACTGAGCTAAGCCACCCTCCCAATCCCTACATCCCTAATCTCAACCACTTGAGATCCATCTGCCCCTTAAGAGCATAAGATGAGCTAATGACACAGCCCTGGCCTCCCCTGAGGGAAAGAGATCCCAGAGATAGACAAACACTAAGGAACCTCAGGATCCCCAGGAAGGGACCTGCAGGGACTCTGTCTCTCCAACCTTCTCCACTGACATCTCCCACCCCATCCCTCTGTCTCCCTCCTTGCCCTCCCCATCAGTGACTTTTGTCACGAATTAACTTTCAGTGGATTCAGAAGCTCCTTGGGGACTCAGCAGCAGTGAGAGGGTCCCTAGGACCAGGACTCTGTTGGCAGCCATTCTGTCTGGGACTTATCTAGTGCTAATACCTCCAAATAATGGGATACAAGGCAGGGAGGCAGATATTTGGTAGAAGGGAAGGGGTAGGGCAAGACTTAACAGGGAGGAGCCAAAGCCTGGATCAGCCATGTGCAGCCAATTAGAAAAATCTCTTCAGCTGACCTCTCTGTTGCTGGGTAAAAAGATTACTAGGAAGAGACCTGTAAGGCACTTCAGGAAATTCACTTTATCTAGCTAGCCCTTATGGATCAATCATCCAACCAATTTACAAGCACATATTAAGTGCCTACTGTATTCCAGGCACTGGAGAGAAAAAGACCTAAGTCAAACAATCCTTGACTTTAAGGAGTTTACATTTTATTGGAGGAAAAACAACACAAGCATGTAAAAATGTTTACAAAATAAATACATGTCAATTTGTGGGGTGGGAATAGTATTAACATCTAGGGAGAAGGATGGAATCTGGAAAGGATTGATTAGGAGGTGGTCCTTGTACTTTGAAGGAATTCTAAAAGTTCTCCACCTTTTAGACTTAATAAGGGAGTGCATTCAAGGCATGTGGAATGTAGGGCATGGGAGACTGTAAATAATCTGATTTGGCTATGGCATACAGTGCGTGAGGTGAGTAATGTGAAAATTATGCTGAAAAGGTAGACTGGAGCCAGACTGTGTAGCAGCAAGCACCCCAATATCCCCAGGGTGACTGCCAACACAGGTTCTTAGATCTGCTTTTCAAAAGGAAAGCAACTCAAAATGGGTTAACAAGCTTACTTTAATCAAACAAACATAGATTACTTAGTTCAGGGGAAAAGGTCAGCACCCCAAACTTCAGAGTATACAGACAGATCAAACAGACAGGCTTCCAAACTGTATAACCATTACATCAATACCAAATCACAGTTACCAGACAGGGAAGCATCAACATCTGGGTTTTCAAAGCCGGGGGCCTCTCAATGGCTGCCCAGAGTCTCATCTGGTCAAATCACACAATACTTCTCAAAGTGAGCCCCAAAGCAAAGCCTCAAATCAGGGATTATATAGTCTTCTCCTGGCTCAGAGATTATAACCACCCTCTTGACCCACTGCCCAATCACACAGCATCAAGGTGTGGTCAGTACTGAAAACCAAGCCTCCTACCACAGGCTCCATGTGACCACATTCAGCCTCTTAGGGGGCAGAGTATACTTTCAAATTAAAGAAGGTTCTCAGAGTCACTTAAGTCAATCAAAGGACCTAGGGGCAGGGAAGATCTTCAAAATCTGCATTTCCATTACAGACTGTGAGGGGTTTCAAATGCCAACTGAGCAATTTGTAATTGATCAAAAAGAATTGGGAAATGCCCAGTGCTTCTTGCTAGATGGTGTATGAAATGACAGTCAACAGCCTGACTGAGGAAAATAGCACCTTAAAAAATAGACTAATTCAAATGGCAAAAGAGACTCAGAAAGGCAATGAGGAGATGCTTGAGAAGGTAATCAAGGAAATCAAAAGGAACTTATCAAAGTTGGACTATTTACATTCCTACATGGAAAAACAATAACTGTGTTTGATGAAACCTTTCTCATTATGAAGATAATTGAAGAAGGGTACATGGCATATGCTCACAAGTATACATGGATAGAGGGCATAGGCTGAATTTGATGGGAAGGGATGATTCTTTTTTCTTTTTTTGGAGGGCAATTGGGGTTGGGTGACTTGCCCGGGTTCACGTGGCTGGGTTTTTGTTTGTGTGTTGGGTGTCTGGGGCCAGATCCAAGCTCGGGTCCTTCTGACTCCGGGGCCGGTGCTCTGCTCACTGCTCCACCTAGTCGCCCCAGGGAAGGAATGATTCTTAAGGGGTGAAGTCAAGAGGTGAGAGAGGAAAGTGGCAAGAGGAGATGGAGAGAGACAGGGTAGGGTAAACTATCTCATGTAGAAGAGGCAAGGGGAAGTAGTTGCAGGCGAGGGGAAGAACAGGAAGGCAAAAAGGCAAAAGCATATTCTCATTGAAGTTGGCTCAAGGAGAGAATCACATACATACTAAATGGAATATCTTACCCTCACTCTCCTGAGTAGGGGAAAGGGGGATGAGAGGGGGGATGATGGAGGGGAGGGCATTCTGGGGGGAGGGGAGATTGGAAGTACCCACTATCAAAGAGGGACAGGATCAAAGTAGGGAATGGACCAGGTGGGAGGTGAGACGGGTGGGAGGGAAATATAAGCAGTCTTTTACAGTATATCTACTATGGTAATGTTTTGCATAGCTATACATGTACAACACATACTGAATTGCTTATCTTCTCAGAGGGAGTGGGTGACAAGGAAGGAAGGGAATGGATCTGAAAACTGAAGCTTTAAAATTAAATGTTTCATAAGATGTCCAGGCAGTGGGGCTCAGAGATTCACCTTGCCCTAATGGCAAAGTCTAAGGGGATATGGGAGAAGATATGGGAGAGAGAAGATTAGATGAGGGGATATCTAGTGGGACTGCTATTCTGGAGTGGTGGGTAGGCAAACAATGGGGGAAAAATGTAACTCATAATCTGGTGGAAATGAATGACATAAACCAGAAGTTAATAAAGCATTTGTTTAATTAAAAAAAAAATAGACACATAGAATGAAAATGAGAGCTCGGTCTTTATGTAATGGCAAAAGCATGGAAGTTGGGGGATGCCTATCATTTGGAGGAGGATAGTATTTTTCATCATGAGTTCTTTGAAATTGGCTTGGATCATTGTATTGTTGAGAATTACTGCTGCTAGTGTACAAAAAGAAAAAATTAACTGATGAATACTGAATGCAGATTGATTTTTTTTGCTTTATTTTTCTTACTTAATGTTTTTGTAACAGATAATATGGAAATATATTTAGCAAGATTTTCCCTGTATAATTAATATCATATTACTTGCTTTCTCAGTGGGCAGGAAGGGGCTGGAACAGTGAAAGAATATGAAACTCAATTTTTTTAAAATGTCATGTTAAAAATAAATAAAAATAATTGAAAAAATAAGTGATCTCAGCTTGGGAGTAAAGAGTGCCATGGTCATCCAGTGGTCTGAACCTTCTGGACTCTAGTGCTAATAATCTGAGTTGACGAGAAGATGGTCTGACTTTGTGTCTTTGGGGCAAAGTATCCCACTCTTGTACTGGGAATTAAAATATTTCAAGGAACTCTGACTTCAATTTCATACATATACTAATCAAATGTGCCTTTCTATATCATTTGATACTTAGAAAGTACTTAATAACTGCTTTTTCTTTTTTTCCTTCTGTCCTTCCTTCTTTTTTCCTTCCTTCCATTTCCTTCCTTCCTTTCTTCCTTCCTTCCCTCTTTCTTTCCTTCCTTCCTTCCTTCCTTCCTTCCTTCCTTCCTTCCTTCCTTCCTTCCTTCCTTCCTTCTCCAACAGAAAGATGATTGCTTTTTTCCTAAGGCAAATATAGCTACATAGGCAGAAGTAAATGAAAGCCAGGACTTTTATATCATAATAGGGTTGTATTACAGAAGCCTGTCTGTGTCAGTTGTCTGCCATCTTTTCATCTCCTAAATCTTTTCATTTAATTCTGGGATAAATTTATTTATATTTACATAAATACATTTATTTATTTAAAATAAATTTATTTAATTTAATTAATTTAATAAAAATAAATTTTAATTTAATTATTTAATTCTGACTAGGTATCTCCACTTTCCCTACCCAAAAAGAAGAAAAAGCAATTTGCCAAAACCATCTAACACATTTGACAGTACAGTGCATGCACTTTGCTATACCCACAGTCCCTCACCTTTACAAAGAAGGGAGGGAGGTACATTGTCTCAACTCTTCTCCATTGACCCAAACTTTTACAGGAGTGACATGCCTTCCACAGTCCTGGCTTTCCTTCTTCTTATGGGTTTATCCTATAGCTATTCTTTCATTCTCCCTCAGATCCTGTAATCCGTGACAAAATCCAAGAGGAGATAGTGGTCAGGTCTTTGGGGTTTCATTCTTGCTGTTGTTCCAGTGTTTTGGGGTGACAGGCCATGATCTCCTGGTAGTTTAGTCTGTCTTTGAGCAGCAGCCTGAATATCAGTAGGTCTCCACAAGGGCAGTCACTTTGGACCAGAAAGGCCATTTTTGGTACGTGAGCTTGGCATAGGTTGGTGGAATATTACCGAATCTTCTCATGAACTTTCAGACAAGGAGGCTGAACTGGAATCTGGCCCAAGAACTTGGATTGCATTTAACTGTGAACAGTGAGAAACTCCTGTTGGTTTAAAAGCAGGCTATAAAAGGGAGAGGGAGGGAGGGAGGACTTCGTGCCATCCCTTAGTTTGGTGCTTTTAATCCATCTGCCTACTGGCTTATGGACCAAAAGGTTTCACCCCAAAGAAAGGTCAGATCAGTGGGGACCACAGAGTAATTCTCCCTGAAGTCTGTCCCAATAGAGATAAAAAATGGAGAGAGTATACAGTAAATAATAATTAAAAAGAGAAAGCAAGATCCTCTGCTTGAAAAGGAACAAAAGATATGGTATTACAGGGAGAGAAGAGAATATTTAAAAGAGCCAGTGTGGTGAATATGATAGAAAATCAATTAGGGAAAATAAAACAATTTTTACCCATCAGTAAAGGCCAAGTTCTCAGCAGTACAATTGTGTGCCATCAAGAGCACATGTATAAGAAAGAAGAAGACAGAGAGTGGGAGTAACCAGATATTAGGGTTTGATAAGGTATGAGCAGCAATAGAACAAGAGGGCCAGGTGTTCAGAGGCAGAAGATCAAATCTGTGAAGGAAAGCAATTGAAGCCAGAGTATCAGTGACAGACTAGAGAACAGGGATGGAGGGATGGGAGGTAGGGAAGAATAGAAGAAGTGAGGCAGAGGGAGAGATGAAAGAATAGGAAGATATGATCACATGATAAAATTTTCTTATGGGCAGGTAAACTCAAGGGCCAAGGGTGTGCTAATAAATGTTCCACAACGAGCTCTCAGAAAAATATTGAGTATATACAAGACACACTTTTAAGTTTAATCTGCCATACTAACATTTTCTCCATCACTTTACTGAGTACAATCATAAAAAAACAAACAAACCCCAATTTGTAGTGTTTGCTGATTTCTTAGGTATAAACACTTACATTGAAAATGTAATACTCAGTTCTCCCCAGCAGGTTGGAGCTGGTTCCAGCACAGCCCTGCCAAGAGCTCTGGAAAAAGCTGAACTGCCCACCTAACCCCATGACATTGACCCTGCTTCAGCCCATCTCTTGCTTCGGTTTTTGAGAGGAGTACCTGCTATGGGGATCCAAATTGAGAACTGCTTCTGCAAATGCCCCACCTCACTGCACCCTCCACAACCACCAAGCAACTACCAAGAAAAGGAAGTTCTTGACACCAATGTTTTTGGACCATCAAACAGCTCGACATCAGAAATGTGTGTGATTTTATTAATGGATATGACATTAAAAACATTCATTATCCAAAGGACCACAGGACCTTTCCATCTGCCCTCTAGCTGAAACCAACCATGTGTATTGTGTTTTTGTACTGGAATGGTCTCAAGGAGAGAGCAGGGATTACTTAATAATAATAATAATAATAATAATTTATTATAGCAATATATTCTATAAGACAAATGTTATATATCAAATGTAAAATATAATAATGCATAATTACCTATTATTATCAATAATAACTATCATTTATATAGTGCTTACTATGTGTTGGGCACTGTGGTAAGTGCTTTACAGTTATTATCTCATTTGATCCTCACAACTTCCCTGGGAGGGAGGGGCTATTATTATCCCCATATCATTCAGATGAGGAAACTGAGGCAAATACATGTTAAGTGACTTGCTCAAGGTCACACAGCTAGGAAGTATCTGAAGTTGGATTTGAACTCAGGTCTTCCTTTCTCCAGGCCCAGCACTCCATCCACTCCACCAGTCTCTAGTACTTTGTACATGGTAAGTGCTAATACATGATTTTTCATTCTTTCATCAGAGTACATCTTAAGAGTTGAAGATTATGGAAATGCCATGGTTAAGAAGGTCAGTGAAATCTAAGATATCACCATCTCTGTGGGTGGCTAGAGTGAAATTGAGACATAGATCACCAGAACTGAAGAGGCTCATGACCTGGAAGGTCAAAGTGTTTGGGGCTTTTTTTTTTTTTTGAAAGGGGAAGGCAAGGCAGTTGGAGTTAAGTGATTTTCCCAAGGTCACACAGCTAGTAAATGTTAAATGCCTGAGGTCACATTTGAACTCTCATCTAGTTGACTCCAGGGCCTGTGCTCTATTCACTGCACCACCTAGTTGCCCCAGGCCAAAGTGTTTTTTGCCAAGAGGTCATTAATAGGTATATTGAAACTATGGAGGAAGACAGGGGTTGGGCAGTGAGGCCAACTGAGCCAAAAACTAAACACGTTTCAGAAAGGTGTGATGTGGAAGCTGGTAGATAAATGTAACTTGGAGAGAGTTGGAGACTTGGATGACTGAGAGACTGATGGCATAATCCTCAAAGGAGAAAGGGTTATGGCAGCAGAGGAAGGAGCTAAGACTAAGTTATGGCAATAGAGGGAGGGACTGGAAATGGATGTGAAAAACAAAGAGCATGCTTACCCACTCCTCTTCTGGCCTCATACATTATGCCCAGAAAGGTCAATGTCTGGTATTAGAGAGGATGAAGACAGATACCCTGTCTTTTGGGAACACCCAGGTTCCAATGAGTGGATAATTGTGAGAAGAAAGGATCTAGGAAGAAAAGAAATATATGAATAATATGATGGAGCTCCATAGGACCACATGGAAGAGCAGAGGAGAAGAAGGTGGGGATGGGAGAAGGAGAAGGCTGAAGCCAGGGAGAATGACTCCAGGTGAAGATTTTTGTCTGAGCCAATAATGACCCTGAATCACATAAGGATATGGTGGAGATGTATTACTTTAGAGGTCTACAAAAGTTTAGCACCAATGGAGCCTGGAAGGCCTGAGTCTATAAGCACTTTTCTGTCAGGCACTTACTAGTCATTCTCAGTTCTTGGAGGCTCACTCCAAAGATACAATCATTCAATACCCTTATGTCTTCATTTTTTCCCATTCCTCCTGCCTCTCACTAATGTCTTTTACATAAAACTAACCCCAGAGTTGTCTTGACAGAACAACTAATATATTTTTCATCCCTTCTTTTGGGGATAAAAACCTCCCTTTGGAGGGCAGGTGCAGAGTGGCTTAGTGTTGGGAAGCTATCCTTGTCATCATGCATATTTGATATTATTTGTGCCTACAGTATATTTCTGGAGCTTGGGAAATGCTATGTTAAATAGAGTTACTCTTTCAGGACTAGTGAGAATGAACTTGATTCTATGAATTCTTCAATAAATACTTCTAGCCTTGCTAACCTCTTCTGTAAGTGACTGCTAGTACTTAGTATTTCAAACCTGAGAACTGATCATCTGGTCTGTTGGTTCAACTGGAACCAGTCCCAGTTCTGAAGGGACGGACCAGGCAGGACCAGCAGCATAGAAAGACTCACATTTGTCTGGTTCTGTGTAATCTTCTGAAGAGGCTACCTATTGATTCAGGAAAGAATAAATGTAAAATAAAGGTAATGAAGACCTCCCTGGCTTTCTGAGTATTGTTGGTTCCTAGACTCAGTATGTTTCTAACATATGCTACTCTATCTTACAGACAAGTAAACTGAGTTACAGCATGTTGTGGCTTGTTCACATTGTGTAGCTAATGAGAGGTGGAGATGGGCTTCAACACAAAGTCTTCTGACCCCAAGTTCAGCACTTTTCCTCCTGTACCAGCCCCACAAAGAGGGCTACTTCTATCCTAAGTGGACCTAGGCCCCACATAGGAGGTTTCCAGTTAGGCTCAGGGTAACTGAAGTCCCCCATCTCTAAAGCCTCTTCCCCTCTCACTTTCCCTCTCACACTGTTGATCTCAAATACCCTCCCCCACTTTCTGACACCCTGAATTTCCAGGCTCAGGCCTGCCACCAGCACAGAGTAGGGTGAGAGGGGGGCAAGGCCAGATTGAGCAGAGCTCAGAAATCAGGGCTGTAATGAGGCAGAATTCCAAATTTATGGAACAGACCAGACACCAGGGTGGGAAGAAGTTGGAGGAGCGGGTGACGGGCTGGTAAATGTGACAACTAATTCTTCAAAAAATAACGTGCACACAACGCCCTTTTAAATTTAATCTGCATCATTAACACTTTCTCCATCGCTTTCTTAAGTCTAAGCAATCAACAAACAAAACATCAAACCCTGACTTCAGAGCATCTGCAGATTTCCGGGGTGTAAATGCTCACGCTGAAAATTTCACAAACAGCTGGAACTTGCTGCAGCAGACAGCGGGGTGTGGGGTTACGGAAACCAGGGATTATTTACTCCTCTTCCCCTATTCACCTCCAGGTTCCCTAATTAGACCTCATCAGGGACTTTCCAGGCCTTAACACTGGAAGACAGTTCTGTCCACTTAGCAGCTAGAAACCTGTGACATCACCAGGTGCCGGGTGAAACCATTATTTGAAAGGCTCTGTCTAGGGAGGAAGGATGCCGCTTGCCGAGAGGGGCGTGGTACTGTATTGAGGGAAAGTTTGCAAACATAAAAGAAAACTTGATTGAGAACAGAGGAGGAGGGGAAGTAATTGTCAGGATGGGCGGGGCACTGTGGAGACCAGAGTCTGAATAAAATCAATGGGGCTCCTGGAAAGTCATGGACAGGACTTTGGACAGAGCTGGGAGAGAGAAAGTGACCAGAAGTGAGCAAAAGGAGAGTCTGGAATGAGGGCGAGAGAGGATGGAATAAAGGAGAATACATGAGTCCAGACTGGACTATTACTTTTTTTGGAGGGGGAAGGTAGGGTAATTGGGGTTAAGTGACTTGCCCAAGGTCACATGGCTGGTTTTATGTTGTATCTGAGCTGGGATTTGAACTCAGATCCTTGTGACTTCAGGGCCAGTATTCTATGCACTGAACCACCTAGCCACACCCAGAGTGGACTGTTCAATGAGGAGGTAGCTAGGCAACACAGTGCATACAGCATTGGCCCCAGAGTCAGGAAGACCAGACATATATATTTAGCCTCAGACACTTAGTAGCTGTGTGACTCTGGGCAAGTCCCTTAACCTTTGTCTTCCTCAGTTTCCTCATCTGTTAAAAGTCAGGATAATAATAGCACCTACCTCCCAAAGTTGTTGTGAGGATAAACGAAGCAATATATATTGGAGGCAACTAGGTGGTGCAGTTGATAGAGCACTGAGCCTGGAGTCAGGAAGACCTGAGTTCAAATCTGACCTCAGACATTTCCTAGCTGTGTGACCCTGGGCAAGTCACTTAACTCTATTTGCCTTAGATTTCTCATCTGTAAAATGAGCTACTGAAGGAAACCACTCCAGTATTTTTGCCAAGAAAACCTCAAATGGGATCATGAAGGAATGGATATGCTAACTATTATTATGAGGAAAGGTGAAAAGCTGAGATGTTGAAATGAGGAAGAATAGCCGGATTAGTCAATTGAATGAATGAAGCATTAAACACTTAGTTGACTGGGATAGTTCACATCTATATAAAACTTTACAAGAATTAGTACTAGTATTAATTATCCACATTTCAAACCGTAGAAAACTGAGGCCCCCAGAGGTTGATTAATTTTCCAGGATCATAAGACAGCTATCTGGAGATGAGAAACTAAGTTATATGAAGACAAGATTCCCTGAAGAGGGAGATGGACAAACTAGGAATGGGTCAAGGAAAAAATATGGGACGAAGGGAGGGCAGCAGGAGAAAGAATGATTTTATGAACTGCATGGTTCTTATAAGTATCTTGCCCTTTCCTGGTTCTGTACCTCCATTGTTTCCTGTGCCTGAAATGACTTTGACTCTCCACCATTTCTCTCACATGCCCTTCCCCCCATAATTGTTGAACTCCTGTCCGTTCTTTATTTTTAATAGTATTTTATTTTTTCCAATTACATGTAAAGGCAATTTTCATCATGCATTTTTTAAAAGATTTTGAGATCCAAATTTTTCTTCCTTCCTTCCTTCCCCTTTCCCCAAGAAGGCAAGCAATCTGATACTGGTTACATGTGCAATAATGTCAAACATATTTACACATTAGTCATATTGTGGAAAAAAAAAAAGAACAGAAAAAATCACAGGAAAAAAAGTGAAAACAGTAAGCTTCAATCCACATTCAGACTCCACCAGTTCTTCCTCTGGATGTGATTAGCATTTTCCATTATGAGTCTTTTGAAACTGTCTTGGATCATTGTGTTGCTGAGAAGAGCTAAGTCAGTCATAGTTGATCATCACCCTGTCCATTCTTTAAAACCCAGTTCAAATGTCACTTCCTCCAGGAAACCCTCCCTGATCTCCCCCATTTAGAACTCATATAGCACTTTATTGGCACACATTGAATACATTATTATACATTATTTTGTCCTATAGTTTGTGGCCTGTATGTGCCACAGTCATCTATTAAGCTCCAGAACAAAGTCCTCTGCACACAGTAGGTACTTAATGAATGGTGAAGTGTTTGAACTAGAATAGATCTTAGAAGAGATATTTTTAAAAGGCTTAACTTAAAGATGTTAGAATAAAACTGGGATCAGAGAGAGCAAATAGAAGGCAAGTAAGACTGATAAGAAGCAGCTTGGTACCAAAGAAAGAGCAAGAGATTTGGAGCTAAGAGACTTGGTTTCAAAGTTCTGCTCCTTCCTACCTGTTTGACCTTGGATAAGTCATTACCCTCTTTGGGTCTCAGATGCCTCATGTATAAAATTAAGATGTTGGGTTAGATGACTTTTAAGCTTCCTTCCAGCTCTAAATTTATGCTCTTATGTGTGACATTATCCTTTCTGGCCACTAGAAGCTACAGGGACTAAAATGTTCTTTCTTTTCACATTGGGAAAGAAAGACTGTTTCCTGTTGTTTCCTTTGATTCTCAGTTCCCATTGCTGTAACTACGGGGCGGGGGACAACTTTGCCTTTCCGCTAGACCATGACACCTGGGGATGCTTTTTCCCTAGGACTGCTGTCTCTATACCTCAGGGTCTTCCAGAGACATGTACCACATAATATGAATCTGTATCCTTGTTATAGGCTCCTTGCCTATCCCCACACTAGCTCCATAGCTACGGTGTTCCTTTCCTGGGCACCCCACCATTCCATTCCTAATTTCTCAGTAGGTGTGGATTAGTCTCCATGTAGAAGGCCTAATTCAGGGGGTGGGGAACTGGCAACTTTCAGGCCACAGGTGATCTGATCCTTAAGTGCAGCCTTTTGACTGAATCCAAATTTTATAGAACAAATCCTTTTAGTAAAATATTTTAATACATTTTTTAAATTAATAAATAAAATAAAAGGTCTGAAGGCTACAGGTTTCCCACCCCTGGCCTAGCTCTTCTTCCTAGTGTCATAGCCCACTGCTTCCCCAGCCACCCACCCCTAGATGTTTTTACCTCAGGTGAAAGAATTTTCAGTCATATTTCTGCTGCATCCCCCTCCCCAACCTCATCTCTCTAACATGTGTTTCCTCTCAGATAAGGAACAGTTCTGAGGTAGAATTTGATTCTGGCCTCCCTGATGATGGATCACTGTCACTGATCACTTCTTCATGGGGTAAGGGTAGAGAGACATTGAGAACTTGACCCAAAGTTGTCCCAAGCTTCATTCTTCATCAATAGCAATTTTAACAAATGAACCTAGGTAATGGGCAGAATCTGATGAATATTCCCTTTCTAGGTAAGGGAGGAGAATAGAAGTACAGAGATGTTCCCAGAGGAGGGAGGAGGTGAGCTTTACTCAAAAGGATATTTCTTGGGGGTGGGGGCTCAGCAAGGACAGAACTAGCACTAGAATTCAGGGTGACTTGATATTGGAGATTCCAAAGAGGAATATTTCCTGTCTATCAGAGGGCTGGGTCACTCCTGCAGGAAACATGGGAAAACCAATGAAGAAGAAAAAAGACTAGGAAACAATTCCTAGGATCTTGAGTTGTCACCCTTCCATTCATTCCCTTAAGCTGATGTCACAAGTTCTCAACTCCCACCTCATACTTCTTTGTTTGGCCAGGGCTTTTCCATCTTTGATTGACATAAGGATTGCACCGACCAATCACCAGCCAGAAACCCCACAATTCATTAGTAACCAGGCAAAAGAGTGACTGGTGAACCCTTTGAAGTCTCTCTCCTCCCCAGATTATGAAAACTGCGACTCTTAGGTGTTCCATAAAGTGTCTTCCCTGACATTCCTCCCACCTGGGTCTCTGACTTAGTTCTAACCAGCTGCAGCCCTGGCTCTGGTTTAGAAAGTTTATAAAGACAGTAGATCCCTAAAGAGAGTTGGTTACAATGAGTAGAACAATACTTTACCCCTTTATAGAGCCTATAAGTTTGCAAAGTGTTTTTCTCATATGATTTCATTCTCTCTTAACAATGTTTCCGTGAAGTTAGTAAGAATTAATGTTATTATCCCCATTTTACTTAGAAAAAACAAGCTCAGAGAAAGAAAATGACTTATCCAAAATCATACAGCTAAAACACAGACGAGCCCAAGACTCCTTATTGCTTGTAAGACAAAATGTGAACTCTTCAGTTTGGTATAGAAAGCCCTTCACAGTCCGGTTCCAGGTTACCTCCACAACCTTATTTCAAATTACTTCCCTTTCCCTATTTTATATTCTAGCAAACTGATCTGCTTGATGTTCCCTCTGAATTGGCATTTTATCTCCTACCTCTAAGCCTTTGACTATGTCATCCCCAGTCACTGAAATGCATTCCAATCCTTAGAATTATTATAGCTTCCTTCAAGGCTCAACTCAGTTGCAAACTTTCATGGAAATCCTATTCTGTACCCTCTACTTGGTGTTCTCTCCACCCTCAAAATCCTGTACTTATAGTATACATAGTCTGGATATATAATTTTTCTCCAACAGAACATAATTTTTGAGGGAAAGATCTATTTTTTTGTTTGTTTGGTCATTTTGTCTTTGCATCCATAGAACCTTGTGCAAAATAGAAACTTAATATATGTTTCTTAACTAAACGGAAGGGATGAAAGAGAGTTCACCAGTCCAACAAGCCCCCCAAAGCCAATTATTTCAGAAGACGGGCATGGTGCATGGAAGGACGGATGGATGCATGGAGATAGGGTGGATAAAGAGCTGGGGTGCTGGAAAACTGAGGGATCTGAATGTGTGGAGGATGAGGGCTTCGATTTAGGCATTTTAAAAGGTCTTTTACAAACGACTGGAGTAAAATGAGAACAGGGAGAAATTAGAGGAAGACGGACAGAACCAAAGGTGTGCTTGAGCCACTCCAAACTTGCTCTCAAGCCCATTGTTAACTTTTCAGTGTATTTACAACTTGGAAATTGGCAAATGCTACAAATCAAGGCTTGATTTATTGTTTGTTGATTGTGTAGATTTAAGAAAGTAATGAAGAACATGTTAATAATGCAGATTAAAATTAGTGTATCTTGTAATTAAAAAAATATTT
The DNA here is from genome assembly GCA_011680675.1 of Gymnobelideus leadbeateri. Classification (NCBI taxonomy): domain Eukaryota; kingdom Metazoa; phylum Chordata; class Mammalia; order Diprotodontia; family Petauridae; genus Gymnobelideus; species Gymnobelideus leadbeateri. The sequence goes on from WOXC01010923.1 coordinate 63,663, forward strand.
TCAGAGAGCCTGTTGTTAAAATTTGCCAACACATTCTTGCCTGGGACCCACCTCAGGGGTAAATCTGAAGCTACCACTAGTACCACGTCACTGGGGAAGCTATCACAAGGCATGAAGTGCCCTAGATGAATCATCAAGAGATGACCTCCTGTCGTTGACTAATTTTCCTATTTCCAAGGCCAATTCCACTTCAGGTTTGACTCATCTTCCACCTCAGTCCCCAAAATGGCAAATGACCTCAAGTCACTGAAACCCCTAAGTAAATGTCTGACGCTATGCTGACACTGCCGCTGATGTTGATGCTTAGCTGCTGGCCCCATCGTGTTGGTGACTGGGACACGTCTGAACAGGGACTCCTCCATCTTTCACTTCTCATCTCCCAACCACAAGCCCTGGCAACTGATCATCAGGGAGATGGAAGTGTTACCACCACATCATTTCCCTGGACCCTGGCCAGGCTTCTTCCAGTGGAACCCAGGTATCTTATACTCAGTTCCCTCTCCCTAGCTCCATCTATAGATCAGATCTCTCTAAACACATGTGTGGAGCTCCTGATTCTTCACACCTCCAGATCCCTCACAGAACAGCATCATGCTTTCTAAACCCCTGTGTTTTCCCTCTTCACCTCTCCCTAAGTCATCTGTCCCAAGCCTTGTAGTCCTTCTCTGTCTTTTCTAAACCCTGAGACCAGATGTGATGCTTGAACTGTTTCAGTGGTTCCATCTGCTGGAGACAGAGGATGCTTTCCATTCTTGTGTTTCCCATTGGCTGGAGGGTAAAGCCTGCAAGGCATGGTTAGATAGTTTTTCCACAACTTCCCCAAAACATGTTCTATAATCTACCCCCTTCCCCATCTGGAAACTCAGAAAGCCCCTTCTTGCAGCTGAAATATAACTACTCTGTTCCTTTGTTCCCAATGGAGCTAGGCACATTGCTGCATGGGACCATGCAGAGGAACATGCCCCAGGGGTCAGTCTAGAAAAGTGGGGTGGGATGAGATTAAAGAATAGAATCACACAGATATAGTCAGATTGATCTGCAAAATTTAGTGATGTTCATGCTTCAGTGGTATGGATGGGGACGTGTACTAGGCACCGCTCACTCCTTCCAAAATCACACTTTATCCATCTCGTGCAAGAGTATTAATAAGGCTATTTCACTAAGAGATGATTTGTGGTTGAGGTCTAGGCATGAGCTTTCTTCTGACTTTCCCTTTCCACAAGCCTTTTAGAGGAAATTAGCCAACAGAGCCCCACCCCCACCCAGCATCAGCTGTAAGCTTCACAGAAACAATGAAAGCTGACTGCCATCCTCAGTGCTTCTTATCCC
>WOXC01010924.1:600000-822091 GCA_011680675.1 Gymnobelideus leadbeateri
ACATAGGCCTGTGCTTTAATAAAATTATTTTTGCAACTATGTGGAAAATTAGAAGGGCAGAGATAGGAAGCAGGGAAGTCAATCATGTTATTGAAATAGTTAAGGTCAGAGGTAACAAGGGCTTCCATTTGGACGGTGACTGTGTAAGCAGAACAAGAGGGAATGGGTGTGAAAGATGTAGCAACAGAATCAGAAAGACCTGAAAACTGGCTATGAGGGGCAAGGCTGGCAATGACAAGGTTGGTAAATCTAGGTAACAGAATAGAAACAGGAACTTTGGGTTTGGAGGAAACGTAGCATCAGGGAAAGAGTTTGTAACCTGGGGCCCACAGATTCCTCTCTACAGAGAGATTTTAGGGGGTCCATGAACTTGGATGGAAAAAAATGACATCTTTCTTTTCATAAATTTCCTTTGTAATTCTATATATTTTATTTTGTGTATTTAACAACCTTATTACTTTCATTCTCTGGGTAATGGTTTGTCCAGATATGTTGGCATTGCTTTGTGACCATCTTCTCAGTTGGGATTTTATTCCTTATCGGCTGCTTTACTGCTATATTTCTCAAACTAAACGCCATTCCACTTGGTAAAGAACACAGTAGTAAAATGAAATAAGTCCATTCTGTAGGTTTTATCAGACTACCAAAAGAGTTCATGAGACCAAAAAAAAAAAAAAAGGTAAGAAGCTTTGGTTTAGGGAAAGATGAGTTCCAACTTTAGAGACCATGGATCTAAAGCTAGAAAGAACCTACAGTTTGAGATGACTTATGGAACACCCAGGTGAAGATGTCTAGAAAGCATTTGGTTATATGAGATGCAGCTCAGGACAGCATGGATATGAGTTATTAGTAGAGAAATGATCACTGAGCCCATGGGAACTGATTAGATCACCATGATAAAAGAGAGAGAGGGGCAGAGCACAGGAGTATATCTATTCTGACAGGGTGTCGGGCTTCAGATGATGATCCCATGAAAGACACAGAAAAGGAACAGTTAGGCAGATAACAGGAGAACCAGGGAAAAGCAGTGTCACAAAAGTTAAGACAGGAGGATGGGGTCAAAAGGTGTAAAGAATCAGAAAAGAAGAGGACAGAAGAAAAAAAAGCCATTGTATTTAGCAGTTCCGAGATCATTAGTAACGTCGGAGGCAGCAGTTTCTGTCATTTGATAGGGTTGGAAGCCAGATTGAAAGTTAGAAAGTAATTTAGGGAAGTGAGAAAAAGGAGGTAACAGTATAAAGACCTTTTCTAGGAGTGTAGCTTGTGAGAATTGAGGGAGATATTCATCAGTAGTTTGACAGGATAGAACAATCAAATGAAAGGGATTTTCATTGTTGGGTTTTTTTTTTTCAGGATGAGAGAAACTTGGGTCCATTTGTAGGCAAGCAGGAAAGGAACTAATATATAAGAACATAAGAACTAATATATAAGAACCTTGGGAGGTTGGTGATGAGGCACTGAAGGTAAGGAAAGAGTTGGAGAATGAAAATATAGACCTGTGAGGCATCTGTATAATATATAAGATGTCTTAGTTCTAAGACATCACATGTCTCAAATTGTTCTACTGAAAACATCCCAAACCCTTGTAAGCAGACTTCTCCTACAGAATTTTAGTCCATATGATCCTAAGTTTTCTTTGAACTCTTTCAAGTCCACTCTTACAAAATAAAAAATGCCCTTTGAAATATGTCTAGTTTTCCTTCTCTTAATCAATCACAAATTCTCATATAATATGGTAACTTCCCTCTAAGGCTCTAATCATTTTTACCTTGGCAATCAATTCATCCCACTGTTTAAAATTAGGACCAGAATAGTAGTACCCCTAATCACTTCCTTTACCTTTAAGAATGACCATAGATCAAAGCAAGTCAGGAATTTTTCAGCTGCTCTGACTTTGCCAGAAAGAAAGTCCCAAAAGATGTTCAGATTGTTAAGTCCCCCATCACTACTAAAAAACATTATCTATATTCATACACTTCCAGAACCCTGTAGCATATTCTCACTCTAATATCATTGTTTCTCTCTTCATTGGTTCTCAGTGATCCCACCCTCTAGTTTGGGGGGGGGGGTGTCTAATCTACAGGAGCACAGCTTCCCACAAATGTTTCTCCTCCAAATTATCAGGTGATACCACTTATCCAGAATCAGTTAGCTTTCAAAAATGATTAGTTGCAAAAGTATTGTAAGATTATTATTCTAACCTATAATAAGACCACTTAGTACAAAACATCCTCCCAGATTGGTGACACACTGTCCCACAATTATTCATAGAATCGAGGAGAATTCATCTCAAGCTTAGAGCACATTTGGAAAACTGGGTAACCCATACTAACCCAACCTATTTCCCTTAGCATTGTACAGCTTCTGTTGTGTTTCTTATGGAGTCCTGAAGCTGTCTTTACCAAGTGCCTCTAGTCTGTCCTCAGTCCCCAATGCAGACTCTGCTACCAATCACTAATTTCCCTTGAACACCAATGAGAAGGTCAAATGCTCCAACCTTCAGAAGTTCACAAAATCTTCCTTTGGTCAAGAGGAGAAAAGGAAGAGATGAGGCTTTCCTGATTTCTTCATTCAACCACTCCTTATGTGAAATGGTTTCCAGACCCTTTAAAAGTACACTGACAATTTTCAATTTTTCATTGTTTAGTTCAAAATGTAGTACCCATAGCAAAACACACCAGTGATAATCTGATCAGCACAACACACAGTGTGATAATCATTTCCCTTATTCTAAACCCTCTCTAAATTTAAGATGCATTCTTTTTTTTTTTTTAATGACCATGCCAAACTGTTTAATCACATTAAGTCACCTAAAACTCCCAGGTTGTTTTCTCATCTTTTGATGTCAGGTTTCCCCCATCTTTGACTTGCACAGTTAATTTTTGTTTTGTTTTATTTTGCTTAATTGTTCTTTTTAATAATAATTAACATTGATATAGAGCCTTAAGTTTCACAAAGCACTTTACATCCATTGTATCATCTGGTCCTCAGAATAACCCTACGAGACAAATGTCATGGATATTATTATCCCCATTTTATAGATAAGAAACTGAGGCTTAAAAATGTTGGGGGTCACATAGCCAGTAAATGCTGCCAAAAACAGGATTCAAACCCTAGGCTTCCCGTCTCCAAGTCCAGTACTCAGTCCACTTCCTTAGAGATTCCTGTTTAATGGCATGGGAATCCCTTGGGAGTTCACAATATGGTCTAAGGGGGTTGTGCTAAAAATTCTCTAATGGTATGTAAAGTAGTAAATAATTGCCCAGTTATGCTATAAATGTTTTTTTTTCCTCCGTGACAACAAGAATGTGCATACTTGAAACATAATAGGTTTGTTTCTGAGGTGATTCAAAACCATCATGAACTTTTGGGGGCAAAAGTTGCTATTGTAATTATTGTAAGCACTTAATCCAACAGAATATCATGAATGTTATATTAAATTACCCTAGGGGTTTACAACACATTTATTATCGTTGTTGAAAGGGGTTCATGGAACAAAAAAAGTTGGGAACCCACTGCATAACACCCATTTATTCCTGCTAAATTTCAGCTTGTTTGTTTCATAACATTGTTCTTTTTGAAATTTTGGCTTTGTTATCCAATACGCTAACTATCTAACATATTCATTATCTGTTCTAGTATGGCTTCACCTGCAGATTTAATAAACATTTTTCATTCATCTTCACCCAAGCTATTAATAAAAATGGTTGAGGTGCAAGTCACAGACAGAACTTCGTGTCAAATAATTAGAGACATTTAAAAGTTTAAAAAATATTCTTCTAATCCATCCATCATTATCATCCTCATCCTCATCATCACCACCACCACTAAAAATAGATTTGTCAAGTTCTTACCTATACATGGTACTCTACAAGGTGGTCCAAGGCCCTCTGGGAGTGCACAACATTTCAAATGGACACCACCAGTGAAGTCATGTACAAGGGATGCACAACCAGTCAACCAATAAGCATGTATTAAATACCTACTATGTGCCAGGTCCTATAGATACAAATATAAAAAAATTAAACAATCTCAACTCTAAAAGAGCTTACATTCAACCAGGATCGAAATATACATATATAAGTATATGCGGAACATTTACGGATAAAAATAAATCCAAGATAGTTTATATACAAGGAACTAGGAATGAATCCCCAGTTATGGGAATCAGGAGAAGCTTCATGTAGAAGAAAGTGTATGAACAGAGTCTCCAAAACAAGCCACTTGCACTCTAGCCTTCTTCCTCCTCCCACCTGAACCCCAGCCTCTGGGATCTGGGTTCTTACAGGTGAGTTTTACCTTAACCTTCCCAGATGAGGTTGCCATACTACTTCTTGGCTAGGTCTGGTTCTCCAGTCTTTTCCCTTTTCTACTTTAGCTCCCCTGTATCTGCCATCTTGTCTTATGAGACTACAAGCTATCTCATTTTTATATTTGTATCTGCACAACTTAGCATAGTGTTTGGAGGATAGAAGGCATTTAATCAATGCTTTTATATCCTTCCATTTATTCTATGAGGCTGAGAGTAAAGACAGAGAACACTCCAGGAATAGGAGATAGCCAGTACAAAGACAGAAAGATGGGAGATAGAGGGTCATGTGGGAGGAATAGAGAAGGGGTCAATTTAGAGGAACCACAGAAAGGGGATTAAGGTAAAATGTGACTGGAAAGATAGTTAAAGAAATATGATTACAAAAGACTTAAAAATCTAAGCAGAAGGAGGTTGTCGTGATGGTAGTGGTGGGAGAGGGTGGTGGTTGCTTGGTTGGTTGGTTAGTTTTATCCTTAAAAATAATACGAGGTCACTAGAGTTTGTTGAGCTGGAGAGCAGCATACCCAGATATGGTCTTAAGGAAAACAAACTAGTTATTATGAGAGGATGAACTGGAGAGAAAAGAGACTTGAAGTAATTAGGAGACACTATCCTGTCTTCTAACAATACACGATAATGTAGGTAAAAGGTGATGAGGGCCTGAATGAAGATGATGGCTTATGAGAAGAGAAGATACTGAATGTGAGAGATATTTCAAGAATAGAAATGACAAAATTTGGCAAATGAGTGGATGAAACAGAAGGGAAGAGAAAGTGAGAAGTAAAGGTTAACATTCAGGTTACAAATATGTGAGCCTAGAAAAGGGTGGGGTCAGGGGCGGAGCCAAGATATCGGAGTAGAAACAGCTCATCCAAGCCACTCTGCCCCCAGATTCCCCCCAAACTATGTAAAAGGGGACTCTGAACAACTTCTGGAGCCCCAGCACCCACAGAACGACACAGAGAAGCTAAGCTCCCGCTGAGGACAGCCCAGCAGCCCTGCAGGAAGGACCAGTGCAGCGCTCTGGGAGCCGAGCTGAGCCAGAGCTGAGGTCCCCATGAGCCGAGGTTTTGGCCCCAGGGCAGCAGGGCCAGCAGCCAGCTGGAGGAACCACAGAACACCAGCAGCTGTGGCCACTCCAGAATTATCAACATAGACATGCCTAGGACAAAGTAAGAGGTTAGTGTCCTATGGACTTTGGGACCAGTATTTGGGGAATGCATTGGCTTCCTCCCCTGGGGGCTACAAGCCACTGAGGAGACGTGCCATTTTGTAGTTTTCAGAGGCAGCTCCAGCTCCTGGCCTGTGAACTGTAGGGAGATCTAGTGATCAGGCTTCGGGGGTAATCACTCTTGCTTTAACCTCCCTGGATCTGGATTGTGATCTAGGGTGGAAGTCGTGGGTGGGTTTACAGCTTGCCAGAAACGGAAGTTGCCCCCCACACGTTTGGGACGAAAATTCCTCTATCTGGCCTTAAAGCCATAGTGTGGCAACAAGCCCAAAAGTCAAGTAATTAAGTGGCAACATGCCAAGGCAAAGGAAACAGAAAAATGCAACCCTAGACTCCTATTTTGGGGGCATAGAGCGGGAAAAGGACTGTGAGGTCAGAAGTCCTGCTCCAAAAGCCCCAGGGGAAAACATGAGCGGGTTGCAGGACATAGAGGACCTTAAGAAGGACTTTAAAAATCAAATAAGAGAAGTGGAGGAAAAATTGGAAAGAGAAATGAGAAGGATGCAGGAAAAGTATGAAATGAGGGTCAACAGCCTGACTGAGGAAAACAACACCTTAAAAAATAGACTAACTCAAATGGCAAAGGAGGCCCAAAAGGGCAATGAGGAGAAGAATGCCTTAAAAAGTCGAATTTGCCAGATGGAAAAAGAATCTCAAAGCTCACTGAGGAGATTCATTCCTTCAGAGTTAGACTGGAGCAAATGGAAGCTAATGACTTTATGAGAAATCAAGATGCTGTTAAGCAGATCCAAACAAATGAAAGATTAGTAGGCAATGTGAAATATCTCATGGGAAAAACCACTAACCTGGAAAATAGATCCAGGAGAGACAATTTAAAAATTATTGGACTACCTGAAAGCCATGATCAAAGAAAGAACCTAGAAATCACCCTTCAAGAAATTCTCAAGGAAAATTGCCCTGATGTTTTAGATCCAGAGGGCAAAATAGAGGTTGAAAGAATCCACCTCCTGAAAAAGATCCCAAAAAGAAAACTCCCAGGAATATTATAGCCAGGTTCCAGAATCCCCAGATCAAGGAGAAAATACTACAAGCAGCCAGGAAGAAACAATTTCAATATTGTGGAAACAATCAGAATAGCCCAGGACCTGGCAGCTTCTACACTGAGGGATCGAAGGGCATGGAATATGATGTTCCAGAGGGCAAAAGAGCTGGGAATGAACCCAAGGGTCACCTACCCAGCAAAACTGAGTATTTTGTTTCAGGGGAAATATGGTCATTCAGTGGAATAGAGGACTTTCAAGCATTCTTGAGGAAAAAACCAGAATTGAATAGAAAATTTGATATCCAGACACAAGAAGCAAGAGATGCCTGAGAAGGCAATCAGGGAAAAAAAATCAAAAGGAACTTATCAAAGTTGAACTATTTACATTCCTATATGGAAAAGCAATAACTGTGACTGATGATATCTTTCTCACTATGAAAATAATGGAAGAAGGGTGTGTGGTCATATGAATACATATGTGAATGTGTGTGTATATGGTTACAGTTATATATGGATAGAGGGCATAGGTTGAATTTGTTGGGAAGGGAGAATACTCAAAGGATGAAATTATGAGGTGAGAGAGGAAAGTGGCAAGAGGAGATGGGGAGAGACAGGGTAGGGTAAACTATCTCATGTAGAAGAAGCAAGGGGAAGTGGTTGCAAGGGAGGGGGAGAATAGGAAGGCAAAAAAGGCAAAACCACATTCTCATTGAATTTGGTTCAGGGAGAGAATGACATACATACTAAATGGGATATCTCAACCTGCAGCAGAATAGGGGGAAGGGGGATGAGAGGAGGGATGATGGATGGGAGGGCATCCTTGGGGGGAGGGGAGGTTGGAAGTACCCATTATAGAAAAGGGACAGGATCATGTAGGGAATGGACCAGGTGGGGGGTGGGATGAGTGGGAGGGAATTATAAGCAGCCTTGTACAATATATCTACTATGATAATGTTTTGCATAGCTAGACATGTACAACATATACTGAATTACTTATCTCCCCAGAGGGAATGGGTGACAAGGGAGGAAGGAAATGGATCTGAAATTCGAGGTCTTAACATTAAATGTTTCAAATATATATAAATACTATTATTAATACTCTTTTGCTTGTAATTGGGAGGTAAGATGTGCAGGCATTGGGACACAAAGATTCACCTTCCTCTAATGGAAAAGTTGAAGGGGGTATGGGAGAAGGTATGGGAGAGAGCAGATTGGAGGAAGCGATATCTTGTGGGACTGCTATTCTGGGAGGTTGGGTAGGGGAATAACAGGGTGGGGGGGAATGATTGTAACTCAAAATCTGGTGGAAATGAATGATGTAAAACAGAAGTTAATAAAGCATTTGTTTAAAAAAAAAGAAAAAGAAAAAAAAGAAAAGGGTGGGATCTTTGGCAGAAGTAGGAAGATTAAAAGAAGTGTAAATTTAGAGGAAAGATAATAACTATTTTGGATATGTTAAGCTTGAGATGTCTCTTGAGACATCTAGCTTGAAATGTCCAGTAGGCAGTTGGTGATGAGGCACTGAATGTAAGGAAAGAGTTGGAGGCTGAAAATATAGATCTGTGAGGCATCTGCATAAAGATAATTAAACCCATGGGAGCTGGTGGACTCACCAAAAGAGTATTGAGAGAGAAGACAAGAGGATCTAAGACAGAGCCTTGGGAAACACTATATTTAGGAGAAGTGATATGACTAATGAATCAGCAAAGGATACTGAGAAAGAATTAACAAGAGAGATAGAAGAAGAATTAGAAGAAAGTTCTCTACACTTCCTAGAGTGGAGATTAGACCCTTACCAAATACTTTCTAAAGAAAAGAGATAACCAGAAATTTGCTATGTATACATATTAAGTACATGTATAAAATATGTATTATATAGTACATATATAATATGATATTACAACTCACTCAGAAAACAGAATGGGGAAAGATTCAGAGACATTTATTATATTCTCTATACCAATAATCTACTAATGTTCATTGTCTTTAGTGGATAGAGTGTTAGACTTAGAATCAGGAAGACCAGAGTTCAAATTTGAACACTTACTAGCTATCTAACCCTGGGCAAGTTGATTAACCTTTCTGCCTCGGTTTCCTAATCTGTAAACTGGGAATAATAGTAGCACCAACCTCCCAGGGTGGTTCTGAGGATCAAATGGAAGAATATCTGCAAAGAGCTTAGCCTAGTTCCTGGCACCTGAGTAATACATAGTTCCTTTCCTTCTGTTTCCCCTTCTTTGTCTTTATATTATAAAGCCATGCCAGGTATTTCACCACAGTCTAGCACTGAGTCCAAAGATCTGTCTTTGCATTCCAGCTCTGTAATTTTTTTAGAGGGATGGCACTGAACAAGTCATTACATTGTTCTGGGCTGCAGTTTGATCATATGTAGATATTGATCAGATGAGGATAAACCAATATTTGCACTACCTACCTCATAAGTTACTACAAAGAACAAATTAGATAATGGATCAGGAGAGCCTTTCTTTTTTCTTTGTTTTTGATACATATTATGATAGCCTTTGTTTTTATAATATCACAATCATTTCAACACGCCTCCCTAGAAATGAAGAAAAATAATTAAGCAAAAATAACCATATTGGACAATGTCTACCATATTTTGTCCTAGCAATCCTGAGGATGGAGGTATGATATGGTCTATTATTCGTTCTCCAGGGCCTTCACTGGTTTATCAAGTGACTCAGAATTCAACTTCTCTCTAGTGATCTTTTCACTCACTTTATTGTAGTGATTGTTTTTTATGTTTTTCTTGGTTCTGTTTAGTTTGCTCTGCATCAATTCATACAAACCTTCTCATGTTTCTCTGAATTTGGAAAGCTCTTTTAAGCCTGAAGTGTAATGTGAACATCATCCAGAACATCAGCCAGAACATTAGACCAAGCAGGAAAAAGACATAGGTCCTCACTGAAATTTAAGCCTACCCTAAAATGAACTCCACAACAATGCCTTCCTGATTAGAAAGTGCCCCCCTTTTCGTTAAAGTTTTCAAACATGATGGTTAAAATTCATTTTAAAAACTGATGTTCAAGTGAAGAAACACAACCCCTTAAATCCTTTTCTCTGAACTCCACCTCTCCTTCCAATGAGGTTGGCAGAATTTGGAGTTGCCATTCTTTTTCATTGTTGGCACCCTGTTCTCTTCCTGCTTTCCAGCCAGGAACAGGAAATACTGGAAACCTTTCCAGGAAGCCTGTTCTGGGTAGATTTGCAGCTGTGTTTGGCAGCACCAAGGAGTATGTACAACATAAGTACATCACCCTTATTTATAACTGGTTGTTTTGTTTTTTTTAAAGACTCTACTCCAAAGACTGGCACCAGGAGCTGGAATTTTGACCATAGGAAATCTACCTCACGAATGAGTAGGAACTGAATTTGTATGGAGAACAGCCAAGTCCCTGCAGCATCTTGTCGTGGTACAATTTGTTTTTAGAGAACAAAAGACTTTACAGCTTAAATCAACCCCAAAGCCTGACTCTCTGCTAATTTGAAAAGTAGAGCAGAAAAAGTAGCAATACTGGGGGGGATGATCTTGCCTTGGCAAAGAATAGATATTGTGACCTAATTGAGCTTTTCCAGCTCTTTTTCTCTGTAGTTTTTTGAAACTCCCATTTGGAATGCTAAACCCTGGTGAGTGATTGGAATAAATGAATGTGTCAAAAAAAAAACACTAGGGTCTAGTGCTTTACTTATTTAATTTTTTTCTGCTGCCATTTGATTCAAAGGACCTTCCTGATTTTATTATTCCAAATGCTTATAATAGATATTTTAATTCAAAAATGATTTTGTCTTAGTAGAAACCCAAGTGTGAAATTAACCAATCGTTATCAGCATGAGAAATATTAGTTAGGGAGGAAGATAAAATGACCACAAAAATATATACTTTCCATACTACTTTTACAACTCTGTGTGTTATGCTGGTAAATATACCAATGTGTCTAGCAATATTACCCAATATCAGAATATGATAAAATCATAAAGCCACTGAAAGAAGAAATGAGAGAAATAAAATTAGTTAATCTATTTCTATATTATTACACAATTATTCCAGATGGTGCTGTATCACATTTATTCTTGTGTTCAATGTAATAAATTTCAAGACTAACACTTTTATCTTTTCTCTCAATCAATCAATAGGTATTCTCAAATACCCATATAGAACAATGACACCAGGCACTTTGGTGGAGAAACCTTGAGGAAAAAAAGTTTTCTGTGTAATGACTGTAAGTTTTTTTCTTCTTTACTTGCCAACTGGGAAAAGAATAATCCTGGGAGTCATGGAATAATTGGGGAATTTGCGTGCTCCTACCTATTTGAGTTCTAAGTTTTGTTCTACCCCTACCTATGTAATCTTGGCTATCATTCTATGACTCTATGAACCCCCTCTTCTATTGTAGCTGGCTCCTAACTCTCACAAGACACTCCATTTCCTGACGCCTTGAAATTTTCACTGGCTGTCCCCCATGTCTGAAATTCTCTCCTTCCTCCTCAACATCTCCTGGCTTCCTCTGGCTTCCTTTAAATCTCAGCTGAAGTTCCACCTTCTTAATCTTACTGCCTTCCCTTTGTTGAGTATCTCTAATTTATCCTCTATATCTTTTGTTTGTACATAGCTATTTTCACATTGCCTCTTCCATTACACTGAGTTCCTTGAGGGTAGGGACTGCCTTTTGTTATTTTTATCCCTAGTGCTTAGTACAAGGCTTGGCATATAGTAAGTCCTTAATAAATGCTTGTTGATTGACTGTATTATTCATTCAGAGCTTCATAAATTATTAGAACTGAAAGAGCTGTTAGAGGTCATTTAATCCAGAGCCCTCATTTGATAAAGAAGAAAGCTGAGAGGCAGAGAAGCTAAAATTTTTCCCAATATTACACCCCAAATTAAGGGCAAAAGAAGAATTCAAACCTAGGTCTCCTTGATTCCTAGTATAATGCTATTATTACTGTGCCACACTGCCCCCTATACCTCTAACATCTTTGCTCATGCTGGTATAGAAGCCTAGGAAGCCTTCTTCTCTCTGATTTCTCTATACATTTCCTATACATCCTTTAAGGTCTGTTTCCTCAAAGAAATCCTATATGACTACTCTTGGTTCACATGGTTCTCCCTTGTTTTTGAACTCTTCTGGCACTCATAGTATTTACCACACAATTTTTATTTTGTTTTTATTTAATAGATAATGTATAATATTAATATAATATATAAAATATATAATAATCTTACATAACAAAGAGCTTACTACGTGCCAGGCACTGTGCTAAGTACTTTACAGATATCTTCTTATTCAATTCTCACTACCACCCTGGAAGGTCAGTGCTATTATTATCCTTGTTTTATAGAGGAGGAGACTGAGGCAAAGAGAGCTTAAATGGCTTGCCTAGGGCCACACAGCCAGCCTGTGTCAGAAATAAGATTTGTACGCAGATCTTTAAAGTTCTCTATGCACCTCAGCAGGCTGACTCTTGTACCATATGAAGCATACAGACACATTTCACCATACAGGTCTAGACTGAAAGTCATACTCAGCAGAGTGATTCATAGGCAACAGAAATTAGACCTGGATTATTACACATGACATCCAACACACAAAATGTCATGGTCACACTGATGTGTTACAGAGCAACAGACCCCATTTCACATGTGGCTTGGGACTTCAGGAGGCCTCCTGCCCGGTACTCTACACATATTTTATTCAGAGGTTTCTCTCCTCTCAGCCTTCAGCACATTGTCATTTCTGGAGGAACTCCAGCTGTTTCCTCCAAGCCATTCATAGTCCTTCCCCCCAATCCTGCATAGGTTTTAACCCAAAGGATATTTTAAATAAATAAAATTAAATCATCTATGATTGGTTAGCGTTTTATGCCATTTAATTATAAAATCACAGAATTTCAGAGTTGGAAGGAAGTTCAGAGGTCTTCTACTCCACCTCCTTGAACCTCTGGCCAACTTCAAGGCTTAGCTCCACTGCCCCCTTCTTCAAAAGGCCTTTCTTGATCTCGGCCCCCTGCCCGCACACACACCCCTTTGTTAGTGCCCACCCTACACTATCCTCCCAGCAACTTCCTGTGTACTTATTTTGTGTATATCCTTATTTACACATCTATAAACATGTTTCATTCCCCTAGAGAGTAGGCAGACAGCAGAGAGAGGGATAGACTGGACCTGTGATTTCACTGATACACAGAATTCTCAGATGAAAAAATTCCCAATACTGGTTGGCACCTTGTCGGAAACTTACAGTCCCAGAGAGTTGTTTAAAGCACAGACGAATTTGCCCAGGGTCTCAGGCAATTATGTGTCAGAGGTTGGACTTAAGTTCACACCTTCTTTACAAAGTCAGTTCTTTATCTACACTCCATGCTGCCTCTCAGATGGGATAGCTAGATAGTATAGTGGCTAGAGCACTGGACCTGGAGTTATGAAGATCTGAGTTCAAATTCAGCCTTAGATGCTCACTAGCTAAGTGACCGTAAGCAAGTCACTTAACCTCTGTCTGCCTCAGTTTCCTCAACTGTTGTTATAAAGATCAAATGAGATATTAGTAAGGTGCTTAGCACAGAGCCTAATACGCAGTAGATACTTAATAAATGCTTGTTTCCTTCCTTTCAGATGCTTAATAAATACTTACTGATTAGTTAATTGATTATTTCCCATATCTGAACAACAATCACCTCAACCACATGGTTAGTTGTTGCTTGAAGATATCCAGTGAGGTGGAGCCCACTACCTCCAATATAAGAGCTCTGCAGTTCCCTGACCAGATGAAAATCCTTTCTCCTTGAAGGGTTCTTTCCAACTTAGGAACTATGTTAGGAAGTTTTTTTTTTTTCCCTAAAGTAAGCCTAAATTTTTTTCTTTGCATCTTCATCCATTGCTTCTAGTTCTGTTCTCAGGTCAAGAAGAACAAGCTTAATCTCTCTTTCAAGGAATCATCCTTAACAGATTTAAAAAATGATCAGGTCCCTTCCTAATTCTTCTCTTCTCCAGACTAACATCCAGTCTTCCTTCAACCAGTCATCATGACCTGAGCTCAGAGATCCTCATTATGCCTACCTCTAAACTCTAATTGGCTTGAGTGTATTTTTGAAAAGCTTGATATTCTCTCACATGCAACTGTCATTAATGTTCAATCAACTGATCAATAATCATTTATTAAGCACCTACTATGAGCCAGGTACTGGGGACACAATGACAAAAAAACAAAAGAGTCCCTGCCCCCAAGAGTCCACATTCTATCTTCTTCTACAATGCATGTGCATAAATAAATATAAAATACATAAGATAATTTATAAGTTGGGGGAGAAAAGAGGTATCAGATGGAAGGGTTAGAAAAGGCCCTGTGTATGATGTTTGTGGTTAGTTATATAAAAAATTTGTTTCTCTGATCAGCAACATAACTCTCATCATAATAATTGGTTGAAGAAAATCCTATTCAATTTACATGGTTTTCTGGGAAGACTTATATGAACTGATGTAAAGTGAAGTAAGCAGAACCAGGAGACCATTGTACACAGTAATGGCAATATTAAAACAGTGTTCAACCGTGAAAGATTTAGCTTTCAAGACAAGAATCAAGACAAGAATCCAAGACAATTCCAAAGGACCCATGAGGGAAAATGCTGTCTACTTCCAGAGAGAGAACTGATGAGCTCTGAGTGCAGATTGAAACATACTTTTTTTTTACTTTATGTTTCTTAGTTTTGTGTGCATGTTTTCTTTTTGTAACATGGATAATATGGAAATATATTTTGTATGACCTCATATATATATATATATACATATATATACAAATATATACATATATATCTATATAGCTAAAATCCTATTTCTTGCTTTCTCAAGGGGTGGGGGAGGTACAGGAAGGAGGGAGAGAATTTGGGACTCAAAATTTTTAAAAATGAATATTAAAAAACATTTACATGTAATAAAAAAGATTTAACGAAACAAATAAAATATTTTAAAAAACCAATTCACATGGTTTTGATTTACAGCTCCTGTTCCAGGGCTGTATGTAACAAGAAACAGGTATCCAAAGCAGTCTGTACTTGCCAGGGCCTGACAAATAGTAGGACCAAATGCTTGTTGATAGATTGACGCAGCTAAGTGGTGCAGTGGATAGAGAACTGAACTTGGAGTCAGGAAGGAAGACTTGAGTTCAAATACTGCTTCAGACACTTAGTAGCTGTGTAACTGTGAGTCAGCCGATTAGCCTCTCCCAGCCTTGGTGTTTTGATCAGCAAAATAGGAATAATAACAGTACCTACCTTTAAGGATTGCTGTGAGAATCAAAGGAGAAGATATCGGTGAGAGGTTTTGCAAACCTTAAAGTGCTATATAAATGTTTGTTGTTATTATTATGGATGGTGTTGTCTAGTATTGGTCACAAACGTTCCCCATGTGTTTGTCATATCTGCTCAACTAGGCGGTAATCTCTTTGAAGACACAGACTTTTTCTTATAATTCTGTTGTGTTCCCGTCCTTCTCTCCTCTCCAAACACACTAGTCACACAGAAAAAGAGAATGAACTAAATTGTAGTGCAGAGCTATGAGCAATGAAAACCACTCCTTTCCTTTTTCTTTTCTTCCTTCCTTCTTTCCTTTCTTCCTTCCTTCCTTTCTCTCTCTTGCTTCCTCTTGCTTTCTCTCTTTCCCTTCCTTTCATTCTTCCTTCCTTTCTTTCTCCCTCCTCTTTCTTCCTTCCTTTCTCTCCCTTGCTTCCTTTCTTTTTCTCTTTCCCTTCCTTCTTTTCATTCCTTTCTCTCTCCCCTTTTTTCTTTTTCTCTTTCTTCCCCTTTCTCCTCCTTCCCTTCTTTTGTTCTTTCTTTCTTCCTTTTTTCTTCCTTCTTTCCTTTCTATTCCTTCCTTTTTCTCTCTTGCTTCCTTTCTTTTTCTCTTTCCCTTCCTTCTTTTCATTCCTTTCTCTCCCCATTTTTTCTTTTTCTCTTTCTTCCTTTCTTCCCCTCTCTTCTCCTACCTTTCTTTTGTTCTTTCTTCCTTCCTTCCATTCTCTCCCTCCCTGCCCTAGCTACTACTCATGGGCCATTCACACTCTGATCAGCACAGGAGCTTTGAGCTGTTCTGTTTCTCATTTGGGCCAGTTCTCCCCTCCTGGCCCCCTGTTCCCAGAGGCTCACCGTATTAATTCCAAACTTAGTGCAGACACCTGATTGGCTTAGCCCACCACAGCTTAGATCATGAGATCCCTAGTCTCAGTCTCCCTAGTAGCATGGATTACAAGCATGTGCCACCATGCCCGGCTCACTCTTTCACTTTTAGCTGCCTGATGAATTAGCTATTTTCAACAACCTTTTCCACTGCTTCTATATCAAGCTTTCAGAGTGGAGAAAAAGAAAAGAAAAAAAGACTCTTTCCTTAGAGGGAAAGGGTGTGAAATCATGGAATACTAGAATTTATGATCTGGAAAGGGTCTGTGGAGATCATCAGAAGAAAGCAGAAACTGGAAATTCATGAGCAAATGCAACAAATATGTATAGTTAAGTATAACTCTAAGAATGCATGGAGGGCAAGGGGAGGTCAGGAAATATGCTTTAAAACACAGGCATGCACACAAATACACAAATATGTGTTGAACCTGACTACCACACTATTCATGAGCTTCCCTGAGATACAGGCTAAGGTCTCTTTTTATTCCATGTCACTATTTCAACTAACAGGCTGAACAACAGTCTTCCCCCTAGGGTATGAACAGTCTCTACATAATTGTAGACAGTTATCACATTCTTCCAGTTTCTTGTTGATCTAAGTTCTACATGTTTTGCTATGTACATCTCTTCTCATAAATCAGTCTTTCCTGTCTTTTAATCATTTTTGGTGCTTTTCTCTGAACTCTCTCCAGTTTGTCTTCACCTCACTGGTAATGAGGTTCCCAGATCGTGGTGCATCCTTCCAAGTGTGGTCTCACTGGTTGTGTGGAGAAAGACCATTCATTGCCTTTCTCCTTCCTGACCCACTGTTTCCATCCACACAGCTCTTATGTTGCCAAATCATATTGTAAATCCATCCTGAATTTTTGGCCCCCTGCTGCAAGCTTCTGGTGTATCCAAGCACTCCCTTAAACTGGATTCCTACACTGTCTCTATACCATGCCAAAAGAGTTGAAATATTGGGGGGACAAATCAATGGAAATTTGGTCTTCATCTTGGTTTGACTAATTTTTTTCAATGAATTAGCTAAACTGGCCATTTGATGACAGTGGTAGTGGTGGGAATAGGAGGAGAAGCAGAAGCAATGGTGGACATTTGTGTAGTCCTTTGTGGTTGGCAAGGTACTTTAAATATGTTGTGTGTGTGTGTGTGATTTTTTTGTTGTTGTTTTTGGGGTTTTATGTGTCTTTTTTTTTGCTTTTTGGAGGGAGAGGAAAGACAGTTGGGGTTAAGTGACTTGCCCAAGGTCCTATGGCCAGTAAGAATGTCAAGTGTCTGAGGCTGGATTTGAATTCAGATTCTCCTGACTCCAGGGCTGGTGCTCTATTCACTGCATCACCTAGCCACCCCTGTGTGTGTCATTTTTTACCAGCCTAAATGTAGCTCCTTCTCATTTAGCATTGGGCAAAGTAAAATACTGAGTCATTGAGCTTTTGATCCAGCATAAAGAGGATGCTGAATAGCTAAGCAGTGGTTGAGAATAAACCAGGAGCCCAGAACTCTGGAACCTATTTGGAAACTGGTGAAGTCCAACTACAGTCATGTCCAACTCTTCATGACCACATTTGGGGTTTTCTTGGCAAAGAAATGGGAGTGGTTTGACATTTCCTTCTCCAGCTCATTTTACACACGAGGAAACTGAAGCAAACAGGGTTAAGTGACTTGGCCAGGGTCACACAGCTAATAAATGTCTGAGGCCAGATTTGAACTCAAAGAGAGAAGTCTTCCTGACTCCAGGCCTGGCATTCTATCCACTGCACCACCTAGCTGCACTACACTAAGAATAGAAGCCTAACAAACTCACAGTCCAGCACAAAATCTACACAAAGCATGGGTTTTCAACCACAAGGAGGAAAGAAGATAGTGTCTCTAGCCAGCCCCAATGCTACCCTTCTTGGTTCTCCAGTCCCTCACTTTTTTTTTCTTTTTTCTTTTTTTTTTTAAAGCAATTGGGGTTAAGTAACTTGCTCAAGGTTACACGGCTAGTCATTATTTATGCGTGGGTGCTCATTTTCTGAGGCCGGATCTGATCTCGGGTCATCCCAACTCCGAGGCCGGCACTCTTACTCACTGCGCCACCTAGCCGCCCCTTTAGGGCAATTGGGGTTAAGTAACTTGCCCAAGGTTACACGGCTAGGTTTTTTTGTTTGTGTGGATTAAGTGTCAGAGGCCGGCTCCGAACTCAGGTCCTTCTGACTCCAGGGCCGGTGCTCTATTCACTGCGCCACCTAGCCGCCCCTTCCAGTCCCTCACTTTTGATAACAGTTTGCCTGCTCTTCTGGGCTTTGAAATGGGTACAATCACTGCCATCACTACAATTATTCTATAGGGCCATACTTTTCTCCTCACCCATCCACAATGACCAAAACTGAGGAAGGGAAGAGAAAAAAATTTCCTTTTGACTTAAGACAAGTTTGATATTTTCAATAGGAACTTAATAAAGAGATTGGATTTGAAGTCAGATGACACAAGTTTCAAATTCTAGTTCTGTAAGCTTGGGAAAGTTGCTTATCATGCTTATACAGGACATAACTCATCACTTATATAGCCCTTCACATCTTGCAAAGCTTTTTAATACAAATATTAACTCATCTGAGCCTCATAATTATACTGTGAGTTATAAATATTATTGTTATTATTATGTTATAATATTATATTCTTATTCCCATTTTGCATATGAGGAAACAAGTTTAGAGACACTAAGAAATTTGTCCAGAATCATATAGCTGGGAAGTGTCTGAGATAAGAGGCAAATTCAAATTTCCTGACTCCAAAGCTGTGGGCCTCAGTTTACTCAACAGTTTTGGACCAGGTAAGCTCTGAGATCCTTTCCATGGTTAAATTTTCTGATCTTATGAAAATAATGGAAGGAGTGGGGGATGTCACAGATTATCAGAGTTGGAAAGGACCTCAGAAGTCATTTATTCCAACCTGTATCTCAATAGAAATTCACTCTACAACATTCTAGACAAGGGTTCATCCAACCTGGGTTCAAAACCTTAAAATGAGGGCTTCATTTAGGGGGCCTTTACTCAGACACACCCTCCTCCATTTTCCACAATTCCTTTCCCATCCCTTCTCCTCTCCACCCTAATCAAAACTTTTCTTCAGTGAGTCTGCTCTGTGCTAAAAGCTACCATGCTCCAAAGTTGGAACTAGCATGAGATAGGTACCCTTTTCTCCTACTTGCTGTGTTCCTGGAAGCCAAATATCCAGTCCCATTCCCTTGAGCAGACCCAGATTGCCAAGCCCCAGGGTCCTGGGGATTTCACATCTTGACTGCCTGGTGTTGCCTTGTTGGTACCTATGCTATAGTAGTACACCCAAGGAATGGTGTAGGATCAAGGTAGGAAGGGAGAATCCACATGGAAACATCAGTGGGAAATTAGCAATGGGGATAGCCCTGAGGCTATTTCATTCATTCTCCCATGGTAATGCACACTCATTCATACTCCCATAAATTCATGCTCATGTGTAAAAGGGCCACAATTATACTCATATTACCTATCTTAAAAGGTGGTTGGGAGGCAAGTGTTTTACAACTAGAGAAAATTAGATAGATGGGAATTTAATAATTTAATATTCCACTGTAAATCAATGAAAAAATACCGGTAGAAAGTGTTTTACTACAAAGTCCATTTTCATAAATGATAGTAACTGTCCTTATAGTTTAGAGATGTACCATAGGGATCACCTAGTCTAATCCACACTCTTAAGAGATGATGAGGCCTAATGTGATGACTGGACTTGGTCAACAACAATACAGCTATTTAGGGCACTGGACTCCAGGCTCTGGGTTCTAATCCTAAATCTTGCCATTCTCAATGATCCTAGGCCCAAATGGATATCCTTGTGAGGTATGTAAAGAAAGAGGCTTTATCTCTTGGTTTCTTTGGGGCCTGAATTAAAATAAAGAGCAAGGTTTTGTATATAGTAAGATACTTGATAAACATTTGTTTGATGAATGAAAATGGATGAGCAATAAAACACTGCACAGGTGGATAGTTATTTCTTGAAATATTTTGAGAAAAGTCTGAAATAAATCATCTCATTCCACTATTTCCAAAAGAGAAAGTGAAATTGATAGATAAATGACTAGGATTGATAGCCCACTATGATAGGGGAGGGGATAGATTCATGTCTTGTTCAAAATATCATAAAGCATTCTCATTAAGAAGGGCATACAACTGTTTCTCGGACTACTTGGGTTAAGATGAAGGGTAAGAGGGTGCATTCTTCAGGTTTAGAGATGTTCAGAGTCTCCTTTTTCAATATTTCAATATTATTATGGCACCATGTTTCTGTTCTCACCTCCTATATCCAATTACTTATCATTTCTTGTCAATCACCACAAAGCATCAAAAATTAATATGGAAAAATCACAATGACCAAGCACAGCCCTGAAAAAAAAGGAAAGAAAAGAAACCTTCTTCCAATCCTTCACAGAGGTAGGGGATTCACAGAAAGGGGACAGTGCACATAATATCAGACTTTTTTCAATGAATTGATTACTTTTGCTATTTTTTTCTTCCTCTTGTTTCTTTATTTTTAAATTATTATTATTAATAGTGATAGAGATGGCTCTCACACAGGAAGGAGGAAAGTGGGTGAATGGGAAGTAAAGGCAATGTAAAAACAAAAGATACCACTAAAATTTTATTTTAAAAAAATCATCATCAGAGTTGTGAACTGATTCAGCCATTCTGGAGAATAATTTGGAACCATGTCCATAAAACTGTGCATACCCTTTGATCCAGCAATACTACTACTAGGTCTGCCTCCCAGAGACATCACAAAAAAGGGGAAAAGGACCCATATGTACAAAAATATTTATAGCAATTCTTTTTGTGGTGGCAAAGAATTGGAAACTGAGGGAATGCCCATCAAATGAGGAATGGCTAAACAAGTTGTGGTATGTGAATATAATAGAATACTATTGCTCCTTAAGAAATGGTAAAGAGGATTTCAGAAATACCTGGTAAGACTTGCA
Organism: Gymnobelideus leadbeateri; assembly: GCA_011680675.1. Lineage (NCBI taxonomy): Eukaryota > Metazoa > Chordata > Mammalia > Diprotodontia > Petauridae > Gymnobelideus > Gymnobelideus leadbeateri. Next base: position 620,723 of record WOXC01010924.1, read on the forward strand.
TGAACTGATGCTGAATAAAGTGAAGAGAACCAGGAGACCATTGTACATAGTCACAGTAACATTGTGCCAAGACTGACCTTGTTAGACTTAGCTCTTCTGAGCAACACAATGATCCAAAACAATTCCAAAAGACTCATTATGGAAAATATTATCCACATCCAGAGAAAAAATTATGGGGTCGGAATGCAGATTGAGGCATACTATTTGCTCTCTCTTTTTTATTTTGTTTTTTTCTTTCTTGTGGTGTTTCCCTTTTGTTCTGATTCTCCTTTCACAACATGACTAATGTGGATATATGTTTACTATGATTGTACATGTATAGTCCATATCAGATTGTGTGCTGTCTTGGAGAGGTGAAAAGAAGGGGTGAAAAATTTAGAACGCAAAATCTTATAAAAGTGAAAGTTGAAAACTAAAAATTAATTAATTAATTTTTTAAAAAGAATAAATTTTAAAATCTGACTAAAAAAATCATTATCACTAAGGCCACAGGTCTTGAGAATAGAAAGTTGTATCTATATCGAAGAATAATAGGAAATGGCAGGTTTATTAGAAGAGATATTTACTTTGTTACATGATGTAGCTACTAATTCATTAATGCGGATATTCCTTCTAACTCTAATAGAAGCCTCTCTACAACTTAGTATATGATAACTGAGTCATTGTGGACAAAAAATTCATTACTCCACAGCTAACATGGCAATGAATCTCTATGAATTTAGCCAGCCTGGTCTTTTGATTACAAAAAGAGTTCCTCATGGTAGTGTGACAGTGACCCTGAGCTCTACCTCTTAATTTGAAAAAATTCCAGGGTAAGGGCAGCTAGGTGGCACAGTGAGTAAGAGTGCCCACCCAGGGCGAGAGGGCCCGGGATTGGTTCCAGCCTCAGACACTTAACACCCACACAAAAAAAACTGGCCATGTAACCTTGAGCAAGTTACTTAACCCTAATTGCTTTAAAAAAAAAATTCCAGGGTAAGAGCTTCCACAGACTTGCTTAGCACCACTTGCCCTCACACCATCAATGATAAAACCAAGGCAGGATATGTAATACCATCATAAGAGTAGTAGAATGGGAATGTGTCTCCTTTAACCAAGGGAAGTATCAAAGTGAGGGGAAAAGGGAAGATTTATGGGGCATCCCATTTCTCTTTCATCAACCTTGCCCATTCAACTTGGGTGAAGCATATTTACCAGTCAGTTATTAAGACTCATTAAACTCTTAAGTAAAGTTATGATTCTTCCTTCATGGTTATAAGCTAAACTCCATCTCTAAATTTATGATCTGATCTCTTTTTGACAAAAGACCACCATGGCATCTTGGAGTTTCCTCATCGGTAAAAGTAGATGATTTGAGCAATAGGGCTTTGAGGAAAAGGACAGGTATCTTCTGATCCCTACTCCAGCATCCTTTCCAGAGCACCATATTACTGATCACATAATACTTGAGAACATTTGGACGATTGGCCGAATCTTTTGGTTCTCATCCATCTGTTTGGTGACACAAAGGCATAATATCAGATAATGCCTATAAAATAGCTAGCAGATGTTAGCTTTCTTCAGTTTCTCCTCAAAAAGAGAGTGTTTGACTTGATGGCCTCTGAGCTCCCTTCTTGCTCTAGATTCTTAATCCTAAGCATGGTATTTGCCTAGGCAGAAACAGACATCTTCATTTCCTCCACACACACACACCTCTTCATTTCCTGTTTCAAATAAGTGCTTCCCTCCCCACCCACCCCACTTCCCTTTGGGACCCAATCACTAAGTTCCTGTTTCCTGTCTGGAGAATGCTCCGCCTACTTCCCAAGGGCTACTTTGGTGACTCATCACTGGGATTCTTCCAAGCTGGTGGACTTCCAGAATCTTTTCATTATGGTTTTAGAATACTAAAATACTTTCAACAGATATTAGAAATAATAGAAAATTTCCACCAAGGAAAGGCTTCCCCACATTCCCTCCCTCCCAAGGCCCAAAGAGGCTCTTACATGTGAGAAAGAGTGTGTGAATATTAGTCCTCTGTGGTAGTCACATTATCTTAGTCTTATTCAGTGCTTTTGCCTACAGGATATCATTTTGTCCATCATTTATATGCCCAGATAGCCTTTGCAGACAAACTTGAACACTTCAATATGGTAGAACCTACCATTTGGAAACAAACCTTTGGATAAAATTCCTGGGTAGGGCAAATCTGGTTCTACTTTTATTTGTGATCTAGCAAAAAAGACTTGGCTATTTAATAGTTGATCCCTTCCTCCAAAAAAACCATCTGTTAGCTATTTTATAGGTATTATCTAATGCTACCAAACAGATGGATGAAAACCAAAAGATTTGGATAAAAGTCTAAAAGTTCTCAAATATCATGTGATCAATAGAATGGTGCAGTGGAAAGGACGCTAGAGTGGGCATCAGAAGATCTGGATTCTATTCCATGTGTGCCCTTCATTAGTTATGTGACCTTATATGAGTCAAACTGTCTCTGACCCTCAGCTTCCTCATTTGCAAAATGGGGATAATCATGCCTATCTTGCCTCTCTCTCAAAGGGTTGTTGTAAGACTCTAATGAGATACTATATATGAAAGCATTTTGAAAATGAAACAATCAGAAATTAAAATGTAAAATCTTTCCCTAGTCAATTTGGACAGGTGACTGAATTTTTAAGTTTTCATCCAGATGTTAAATTACTCTTCTCCTGGAGAAGTCACGAAGTCATCTTGATCCTGCTGTAGGTAGTGATCTGGGGCATTTTCTAGATCATATGTGAGAATGCTTCTCTCTTAAGGTAATACCAGCTATCACCCTTGTGGCTCACACAGGTAATGAAACACAAGATCAGTTGCCATATAATTATAGATGGTGCTGAGGTTAATGAGCCCATGTAAGGGTTGAGCCTTTTGTTTGCCCTAGTGTGTAAGACCTTTACAACTTCTACCTTAACCCCAGTTGGTATATAGTTATCAAGTAAAGCCAGAAAACTGCACTTCCAAATATTTTTAAAGCTCTTATGTTTTTGTCCTGTTTTCATTTTCTTGAGAACTTTTCCCTCCCACAGTGCACAATTAAGAAGACACCTTGAAAAGGCTGTTAAAAAAACATTGATTGGTTTAACTGCCATTGTCATGACCCTAAAATATAATTCTATTAAGTTCCTAAGATATTGCAGACTAGTGCTTTGACGAAGAAGCCCTGACCAACTCTCCTGAGGTTGTTATTATTCATGGAGGCCTAGTTTGTTGGTGATGACATAACTCATCCTTCTTCTCATCTTTTGCCTTTATGTTTTAATCTTCTGGTGGTTCTTATAAAAAAAATTCCATTGAGGAACAGAAGAAACCTTCCTATCAGCCCTGGAAAGCTGCAGTGACCAAAATATGACTCATCCATGCTGGTATTTATTGCATTCCCAATGACAATGAAAGAGATCATAATTTAATTTATTTAGGTTTGATTTGCACAAAACAATACTGCACATTTCTGTCGCATTTGAACTTTTCAATATACTTTTACATAGATTTTATTAGATTCTCTCCAAACACACCTGCCCTCTCCTCCCTATATTCGTAAATCTTGAATGATGGATTATAAACGTCTATACGTACACTCACAGAGAAATATAAGATAGATACAGAGAGACAGAGAGAGAGAGAGAGAAAGAGAGAGAGAGAGAGAGAGAGAGAGAGAGAGAGAGAGAGAGAGAGAGAGAGAGAGAGAAAGGCAGAGGCTGAATAAGGCTGCAGAGAAAGTGCCAGACTTGGAGTCCAGAAGACCTGGGTTCAAATTCTGTCTGTGACAATTTGCTGTATAAACATGAGAAAGTCATAAGATCTCAGCTGTGGAGCTGGAAGGGACCTCAGTGATCTTTAGTCTATAGCTGCCTCATTTTACAGATAAGGACACTGAGACCCAGGAAGGCAAGGTCACACTCACAACAAGCATCAGAAATGGGATTTCAACCTAGGTCCTCTCACTTGAAAACTAGTGCTCTTCGCATCATATCATACTGCTTCTTTAAGATTGTCTCAATTTAAGTCTCAATTTCCTCATCTGTAAATTGGAAACACTAAAATATGCAGTGTGCAAGTTGTATAGCTCAAATAAGACAGTCTATATAAAATACTTAGCAAACTGCAAAGCATTTTATAAAAGGGATGTTGTGCGGGATATGATGGGGACTATAATTAAACAACAGAAGCCAAAGGTCATCCAGGGTACAATGGAGAGACCCGTAGTGAACTAGAGAAGGATGTAATGCATTATAAACAAGGAATTACAAAAGAGTGGCATAAAGGAAGTTATCAGACATTTTTATTATAGAAAAAGATGGGTTGGTCATGTGGTGAGAGTCAGGCATCACTGACAGCCAGCTGATACATTCCACAGGAATCCTATTAATGTCAAGAGACCCCAAGGAAAGTCCAAAGCACATGGAGTGGGCCCCCACCCCTGGAAAACTGATGGAAGGACATGGACAAAGATCACACAGAATGGGCATTCACAGGCAGGCTTTGATCTGCATCACTGAAGAGAAAACCCATACCAGTAAGATCCCAGATCTATGGAGGACTGGTATGGAAATGTCAGGTATTACCTGAGGGGCAGTGGGACATACTCTGAGCCAGTCTTCTATCACACTTTATTTGTTCCTCCCTTTTCCCCCTGTACTCACTTAAATGTACTTCTTTGGATTTTTCTCAAAGGATCAGTATTAAGAAAAAAAATCAGAAATGTTGTTGTTCAGTGTTTTCAGTTATATCCAATTCTTTGTGACCCCATATGGGGTTTTCTTGGCAAAGATACTGGGATAGTTTGACATTTCCTTCTCCAGCTCATTTTACAGGTGAGGAAACTGAGGTTACAGTTAGGATTTGAGACTGGATTTGAACTCAGGTCTTCCTGACTCTAGGCCCAGCTCTCTGAGTCACCCAGCTGCCTCTACCACTCAGTATACAGCAGGCATTTAGTAAATGATCATTTCTGTTCCTTTCCCCTTTTCCCACTGCACCACAAGTGCATCCCCAGCCCTGGCCTTGGTAAAATGAAGCCTCTGTTTCAGCTGCCTGCCATAAGAAAATTCAGGGTGAATTAGGACTCTGGAATAGGATCACCTTTCCTAGCTTTCCATTCCTACAACCACAATTTTGAGGATTCAGTCTGGAGAAAAGATCACATCCTGCAAGGGTCAGTGGAGAAGACTTCACAAAAGACTAAGAAGGGTGATCCCTTTCCATAGGCAAATATGACTGTCAAGGAATCCATGTGCAGAGGAATAGTGGTAAAGTGGTAAAGTGCCAGTGGAGAAAACCAGAATAATCAATTGATCAATCAGCATTTATGTAGCACCTGCTGTGTTCCAGGCACTGTGCTAGGTCAGAAAGCCAAGCCCTGGGGCTTGCTGGTGGAAGATTAGTATTTGAGTAGGGGATGAAAGTGGGAGGTGGTGGGAGAGGATCACAGGCCCAAAGGACCACAACATAGAATTAGAAGAACTTTTTTGTCTTTTGGATCCCTCCAATAAGGAAGATCAGTAACTTGCTTGTAATTTATAAATATTTATTTTTATAAACATAATAAACATGTATGTTTATATTTATATTTACTTAATTTATAGTCATATCTATAATAAAAATTAATTTAATTAATAAAATGATATTATTTATATTATAAATATATAAATAAAATAAATATAAATGTATGTATAAGTGTAAAAAAAGATTTAAGTGACTTGCCCAAGGTCACATAGTTAGTGTCTAAGGCCAGACTTGAACTGAGGTCCTTTTGACTCCAAGGTCAGTGCTCTATCTACTGTGCCACCTAGCTGTCCCCCACATTGCCTTTCAGAAAAATTATGCATGAGATTAAAATAACAAATGAAAGACAAAATTTTAAATTTAACCTTGGTTTTCCATGCAAAGAATGGAGAGCTAGGCCCAACCCTGCTTCTTGTTTTTCAGTCATTTCAGTTGTGTCTGACTCTTCATGACCCCATTTGGAGCTTTCTTGGCAAAGATACTGGAGTGGTTTTCCATTTCCTACTCCAGATCATTTTACAGATGAGGAAACTGAGGCAAACAGGGCTAAGGGACTTTCCCGGGGTCACATAACTGGACGAGCCTTCCTGACTCCATGCCTGGTGCTCTGTACACTATACCAGCCAGCTGCCCCAACTCTGCCTCGCCCTTCTCTTACTCCCTAACAGAGCATTCGGTTCTCTTTAGCTCATTAGTTATAAAATCCTTCACAATCTGGCTACAATTTAGCTTTCCAAAATACACATTATTCTCCCTCACACATGCTACATTCCAGACAAATGGACCTACTTACTTCATATATGACATTCCCTTTCCTGCCTCCATAACTTCAAACTGATGGTCTCTCTTACTCCCATGCTTGAAGCATTCTTCCTTTCTTCTGTCTTTTGGAACCTCTATCTCCCTTCAAGGCTCAGCTCAACTGCCTGTGCTTTAAGAAGCCTTTTCCTTTTCCTATCTGCTTCTTGCCCCCTCCTATCACTTTGTATTTATTACATGTGCATGCATATATATAAATATATATATCCTATATTTGATTATCTGCATACACATTGTACCTTACCTCCCTTCCTTGCACCACCACCCCCTTAGAATATAAACTCAATGAGAGTAGACACTCGAGTCATACTTTTGTCTTTCTATTCTTAGTGCCTTGAGGGCCTTCTCCAGTTGTCCTGATTTGTATTTTGTCACTGGACCCAGAAGGCTCCAGAGAAGAGAGTGAGGCTGGTAACTGCATAGCCCTCCCTCACTTAAATCCATTTCACTTGCAAGTCATAGCATCATCTTCCTGATGTCATGATCCTCTTTGAGAACAAACAAATCACAACTAGTGCCTTAACATGGAACCTGAAACATAATCAGTGCTTAACACTTGATTGGTTGATTAAAGGTAGAATTAATTAAAGTAGAGACAGAAAATCATTTTTGGTACAGAAGCTAGCAAGGATAGTTTTCCTATCTGTTCTCAGTTCTTATTTTTTGTTCCTGTGACATGATAGGTGTTTAGTAAATGCTAGTCTAATAACAGATGGATTCCTTAGCTGAATGCAAGGACAAGAACTCTATTGCTGCTTCTTCCAAGCATCCTATTCTACAGACAACTATCAGATCCCCGGAATAAAATGTATTGCAGGTCAGTGGTAAATAATTTGTATGTGTCCTGTCTTCTAGCCAAATTGGGGAACTGATCCTTGGGTGATTAGCTGGGGATGTAGCTCTCAGGGTCTCAAACTTAATTGCAAAGGATGTTAAGGGCCATTAAGAGAGGCTACTGGGGTTTAGGTGCCTTAATGCAAGTCAGTTATATAGGGCACCAGAGGTTTAACACTCTCTGCATCTGATTATTCCTATTTACATGGAAAAGAGAGAGGACTCAGATTGCATTGCTCAGTTTTAATGGGGAATTGGAAAAGTTGGTAAAGCATTCAGTCTTTGCAAACTCTTTCTTCCCGCCCATTTTTTCTTATTTATATAAATTAGTTTTCTTCACAAAAATCAAAGGATTGCTGTCCTGATTGCCCAATGGCAGAAAATTCATTGGCTTGGCATTCCTTCTGGTTTTTACTGATAAGAACCCTGGAAATTGGTACTGCCAGCCAGTGACATTCTGGACCTGTGATCGTCACTATCCACAATGCATACCTCCTCCCCAGTGTTTTTTTTTTGTTTTTGTTTTTTTCTTTTGTCCCTGGTCAGAAGAAATTATACTGACTACTTCTAGAAATCTCTATGTGATCGATTTCAATGGAGTTCAATCCTCTACGTGCCAATATGTTCCTCTTGCTCTCTTCGCACCCCTCCTTGTAGCTGACCCCTCCAACCCTTCCAGCTCTGCCTCTCATCTCTCCCCCCACATACACACAACTTACAGGAATTATTCATTAAAAGCATTGCTCATGGCAAGAAATAATGTATAGTTACTAGAAAACAATGAAACTTGGGAAAGTAGAATTGGTAACTTAGGTCTCCTGGATAGAATGGGTCCTGGTTCTCCCAAATAGTAACTAACTCACTGTGTGATCTTAGAACTATCACTGAGCCTCAGTTTCCCCATCAGGAATACAGCCCACCAGTCTTCTCATTCCCTAGAAATAAAATATCACAGTGTCATACCTGTCAGAGATTACAATATGTAACATAACTTTTTTTCAAAGAATCAAGGCAGATTTGAACCAAGTAGAAGCTCAGCCCAAATTTAAGAAAAGGTCATAACTAAATTAACAGAGAATTCTTATGCTTATAGTAGTGATTACAACCTGCTTCTTCTCTGGATAAATAAGGAGAGCTAGGTTTTTTAAAGGAAATATAGGCTTCGCTAATGAGACTTCAAGCCAAAAAAAACATCTAAGTTCTACTATGGATAAAGTGCTGGACCTGGAGTCAGGAAGACCTCAGTTCTAATCCAGCCTTTGACATTTAGTAGCTATGTGATACTAGGTAAAGATAACTTAGCCTCTGTCTCTCTCAGTTTCCTCATCTGTAAAAATGGAGATAATAATAGCACCTACCTCCCAGAGCTGTTGAGACTCAAATGAGGCAATATTTGTAAAGCACTCTGAAAAATTGTGAAGTGCCATATAAATACCAGTTATTATTATTAGAAAGGACCCTAGGAATTACCTGATTTTACAGAAGGGAAAATCTGAGGCCCGAAGACATTAAGAAGCTTGCTCATGGTCATGTAATTCATAGCAAAGCCAGGGTTTGAATTCATGCTGTCTGACTCCAGGAAAATGGAGGAAAAAAGTCAGCTGCCAAAGAAAACACAGACGGGGAAATGTTTACCTTTCTGTGCCATTCAAATAATAAATCATCGGTACATATCACCAGGCAATGGCATCCATGAAACAGGCCAATAACCTAAAGTCTGTGACAAAAACACACAATTCTACTGAATATGTATCATTAGAATGTGTGAATAATTTTGGAAATGAATTTAGGCTGCTCCCTCTTGGCTTACATAAAAAATTTCATCCTATTGACACTATATCAATATATCTGCTTTCTTTACAATTCGCATTCTTTCCCAAGGCAAGGTTTGTACTAGGATTTCTTAGCTTTTTGTCATCTTGAGTCTCTAATTCCTCCTTTAAAATATCCTCTAGGCCAACACACACACGCACGCACACACACACACACACACACACACACACACACACACACACACACACACTCTCTCTCTCTCTCTCTCTCTCTCTCTCTCTCTCTCTCTCTCCCCTCACACTCCATTTTTTCCACCGCTTCCCCTCTATCCGTGTTTGTATGTGCCAGTCTGGCGTAATATATTGGCTATTTGTGGCCTAGTGTAGCAACAGGAGCCCTTAATGAGATTTTATATTTCAAGCAGGGGACTTCCAGATTCCAAAGCTCAATATAAAGCTGCCAATACTGAGCTGGCATTAATTAGTATATCACCCATGGCCTGAGAGGTTGTGGTATTATATGGATATAATTTATCACAGCAGAAAGCTGAGGGCATTTCATTTGAAATTAGAGCATGTTCACAGTTTGTAAGAATGAGAAACCTTCAGTCTTCAGAGTCACCACCCCTCCCCCACTCCCCTTATCACACAACTGGGAAACAAAATCAGCCTATTAAGATTAATGTATGACTCTCTCTGTCCGTCCTGCATTTATTCACAAATAGGAAACTGCAGATACAGTTGTTTCCAAAAAAAGATGGCATCAATACATTTTCTCTGGCCTTGATATTGACTGCCCTAAATGATCAACTTAGTTTTACAGGGGAAAGAAAGAGAAGATGAGGAAAATATATATATTTAATAAAGAGGGGAGAGACAGAATACAAGTGGTTCTGAAGAACAAATAGCAATTAATATGCATGCTACTGGGAGGGGGAAGAATGGAAGGGATAGAGGAGAGAAACTATTGGGCTTGGATTAATGTGATTTCTGCCTCCCATGTGAAGGGTCTTATGTTGCCTCAAGGTGCCATGTTGATTGCCCACATAACTGTGAGGGGAAATGAAAGAAATGCCCTTTCCAGTTGTGAATCAACATGATATAGGAAGAGGGGGAGGAGGGAAGAGTATGTATGTTTATTAGGCACCTACCATATGTCAGGCACTGTGCTAAGTGCTTCACAAATATTATCTCATTTGATCCTCACGACAATCTACTTGGAAAATAGGTGCTATTATTCTCATTTTACAGCTGAGGAAGCAGAAGCAGACAAAAGTTAAGTGACTTGCCCAGGGTCACACAGCTACTAAGTGTCTGAAGTCAGAACTGAAATCAGATCTTCCTAACTCCTTGTTTTATCTACAATCCCACCTAGTTGCCTGAATATGGAATCAGGACATTCAAGTCTCACCTTTGACAGCACCTGTGTGACTGCACAAGTACTTAACTTCTCTCAGACTTAATTTTATTATATGTAAGATGGAGAATATCCCTGTAGTACTTAACTCACAGGGGTATTGTGAGGATCAAACCGAATAATTTATGCGAAGTACTTTGCAAACCTTAAAGTCATATCTACATGTCAGCAGTTCCATGAAAAGGAAGCTTAGAGATCACCCATCCTCTAAATTGCTCACTCTCTTCTTTATGAGATGGAAAAACGAATTGCTTAGACGAGGATTGTGGAAGAGCAGTGTTTGTGGCAGCAAGTAAATGGGAACAAAGTAGACGCCCCACAATAGTGGAACGGCCCCACAAATGCTGGTACGTGAATGCGATTGAAGATGACTTTGCTACAAGAAATGAGAACTATGACAAATACAGAGAAGCATGGCTAACACAATATCTGGCATGCAGTAGGTGCTTAATAAATGCAGATTGGTTGAAAGACCTGAAGTGATGAAGAAAGAAGGAAGCAGAGCTGGGAAAAATATTTATACCTAATGACTATAAGTATATAAATGAAAATAATAATCTTAAAATTAATATTAAAATTACAAAAAAAATCAGCTCAGCTCCAGAGAAGAGATATGAAAAGGCACTTCCCCCAACACCTCTGCATAAAGTAGGAAAGGTCCACAGGTGCAAAATATTACATATGTCAGGAATTTTTTGATGTATTGATTGATTTTGCTAATTTTTTCCCTCTTCTTGCTCTTCTTTTTTTACTTCTTAAAAAATTAAATCTGGGGCGGCTAGGTGGCGCAGTGAGTAGAGCGTCGGCCCTGGAGTCAGAAGGACCTGAGTTTGGATCTAGCCTCAGACACTTAACGCACACACAAACAAAAAAAACCTAGCCGTGTGACCTTGGGCAAGTTACTTAAACCCAATTGCCCTCCAAAAAGCAAAAAAAAAAAAAAAAATTAAATCCTTTGTTAAAAGGGATGGCTTGAAGTGGGGGAAGGACATATACAGAGATAAATCTAGGTAATATAAAAGCATAATATATCAATAAAAATCTTTCTTTTAAAAAAAAAAGACCACCATAAGGCCTGGGGTTAATTGGGTGCCAGGCCATTGGGGTTTGTATAAGAAGTGGATTCCATCTCACTATATATAATTCTGCTAAGTTTTCTATTTTTTTCTGCTGAAAAATATTAAGGATCCTTTGCAAATCTCTGAAGTTTATGTCGACCAAGTGATGATTGGATCCAGACTTCTCAAGACCAAGATCAAACATAATCCTAAAGCAAGTAAAATTTACCTGATAATTCTTAGACTTAACTTTCTGAATCTTTCTGTTTCCATTAGAAGCATATTCCCTCCCTAGCTTCAAAATCCTCTCTATCCCCTACACCTTTCTGTTGACTCTCCTCACCCTGACTTTGCTCTCTCCTCTTCTTGTTGTTCAGTTGTGTCTGACTCTTTGTGACCCCATTTGGGGTTTTCTTGGCAAAGATACTGAACTGATTTGCCATTTCCTTCTCCAGCTCATTTTACAGATGAGGAAATTGAGGCAAACAGGCTTAAGTGATTTGCTTAATAGTCACATAGCTAGTAAGTGTCTGACACCAGATTTGAACTCAGGAAAATGAGTTTTCCTGACTCCAGGTCTGGCATTTGCTCTATCCACTGCACCACCTGGCTTCTCCTTCCTGTCTTAGGAAGAAACTAATTTCATTTATTTGTACCTTGGTGTAAATTAATTTGAGAAGCATTGATGTTGTAGCGACAATAATAAGAGGAGCTGTAATAAAGCAAGCAATATAAAATTTAAAAAAAAATAGGTAAATTCAGAGAAATCTGGTACTTGAGTCATCAGGTCTATGGAAAGAGAAACTCTTGGGACACTGTCCTATATGGGCAAAGACTACAGAACATCTTAAGGCCCCTTTGGCAATAACACCACATGTCGGAACCAGACTGGCAAGGATCTCATCAGAAATGCCAAAAAGAGTATCGGTGTTGGGAGGCAGAGGTGGGTAGAAGCAAGTATCACCTCATAGCTCCCAATTTGAACTAATTATTCTTGATGATTCATTGCTAAGCTTAGCTGTTTCTACTTCCTAAAGTGGTTACAAATGCTGTCAGTATCCTCTAAATTTCAGCATCCTAGGACAAAGTGCAGATCTCCCCATCATAGTAATGCCTGTAGGTGGCAAAAACAATCAGGTGGAAGTCAAGAAACCTAGGCCAAGGTCCTGACTCTTTCACTTAACTATCCCTTTATTTTTCTTCACTCAATCATTCAGGAGATTGACTGATATTTAGTTCAGTCCTTTAAAAAAAGCTTGGTGAAGATGATGTTTTTTTATGATTTCATATTTTGACTATATACAGAATGAATACAAACAACTTTCAGTAATCAGACAATGGCCTACAAGACACAGTGTTGTAAATTTGTAGGCTAGCCTGGCATGTTGCATGTTTATTTCATTTTAAGACTAGATTTTTTTAATATGTTATGGGAAGAATCTAGGTGTTAAGAAGGACCAGAATTTAAAAATACCTTGAATACCAAACTGTGTCAAATCAGCTCAGTGCATTTTTTATCCATATTGCAAAGAAAATAAAAATGAGATGAAAATTTTTATTTTAAAGTAAAATTACAATAAGTATTTTTGCATCATGTGACATGCCTGGTCCTTATAGTAAAACTAGTGCCTAGGAGAAAGAAAGTGAACTTTTTTCATATAAAAGCATTTACCAAGTCCTTTCTATGTCTCTAGATCCTGGTCCTAACCCTGATTTCACCATTGTCATTGTTGTCATGGGGCTCTAAGCATCTTCCAGGTCTATTTTCTTCATCAATGAAATAAAAATTACTTTCCTTGCCCATACCCCTCTAGGCTATCCTAAAGATTCATTGATTATTATAATGGCCCTGGGCTAACTTAATAGCAAGCAATTCAGTCTCCCCTAAATACAGAAGAACCCTGGAGAAGTCTTTGTTCATTTGCTTTTCTGCCTCCAAACAGTCATTTATTCCAGAAATCCTTAACCTTTTTTGTGACATAGACTCCTTTGACAATCTGGTGAAGTCTTTCTTCATATAATGTCTTTAAATGTATAAAATAAAATGCATAGGATCACAAATAAAAACAATCCTATTGAATATAGTTATCAAAAATATTTTTAAATCAAGTTTCCAAACACCAGGTTAAGAATTCCTGTGTGAAACCATTTCTACCCTTGGCTCTAAAATATGCTTCCTACAACACTTCAGGGATCTATGAGGGTATTAATCTCTTCACAGACATAGGTTGCATCCCCTTGTTACCCAATAGGTGGTTTGCATGTGCTGCTATGAACAAAAACTCCATCACCTAGTGGCTAATCTAGTGACAAGCTTCTCCAGATTTAATGAGGCTAGTCCTTGGATGACAGACAGACAACACAATTTGTGGTTGGGCCTGTATCTGAAGCCTTTCCAGGTGAATAGTGCCCTCCAGAGTTTAGGCTCCCCTGGTGCATCCCTAGAGAACTGAGGGTCCTTTCCACACCATGAGAAGGAGGGAAAATAATGGGGAAACAGCATGTTCTATTTAGAGAAGGAGGAGTTCCACAGATCCCAAGGGGTCTTTGTCTGGCGATATTTCCTTGTGAACTCTTTTCTGTTTATAAACACCTCTTTCTCCAGTCTTTCATCCTTTCAATTTCAAACCAGGCCTAGGAAGAAAGAGCTGCCCCACCCAGGTTGTTGTCTCTGGCACCTATAATGAACAAGCCCTCTATTCTGTTGTCTAGATCATTAATAAAATGTTAAATAGTCCTGGACCAAGGAGTGACCGAGGTGGAAATCCACTTAATCTGCCTCTAGGCTGACAATGAACCAGTGTTATAATATTAAGCTGCAACACAGAACTCCAAAAATTGGCTCCCCTGTCATCCAGAAATGATGAACCTCCAAAGCCACACAGCTGTTATAATCATGTGGAAAGAACCCTGAGCTTAGACTCACGAGGGCTGGACTTGAGTCTGGCCTCCAATAACTTCTGAGCTATGTGTCTGTAGACCTGCCATTTAAAATCTCCAGCCTCAGTTTAGAACTCATTTGTAAAATAGAGGGAATAATCAGAGTTCATATTCACAGGCATGGCAGGCAGCTAGATGGCTCAGTGCATACAACGCTGGTCCTACAGTCAGGAAGACCTGAGTTCAAACCCAACCTTAGACACTTACTGGCTAAGTGACCCTGGCCAAGTCACTTAACCCTGTTTGCCTTAATCCACTGGAGAAGGAAATGGCAAAACCACTCCAGTATCTTTGCCAAGAAAACCCCCTGAAGAGTGTGGTCCATGAGGTCATGAAGAGTCAAACATGACTGAACAACACCGCACTCATATAGTACTTTTACATCTTTTTCTTTACAACCAACCCATGAAAAAGTAGAACAATTATTATTCCCCCATCCTACTATATAGAAGTACTTTGAGTCTCAGAGGAGTAACGACTTGGCCACAATGACATATATCATTCCCTAATCGATAAACTCCAGTGGCTCCCTATTCCCTTCAAGATTCAATAAAATTGGGGCAGCTAGGTAGTGCAGTGAATAGAGCAGTGGCTGTGGAATCAGGAGGATGTGAGTTCAAATCTGGTTTCAGGCATTTGACACACTTACTAGCCATGTGACCTTGGGCAAGCCACTTAATCCCAATTGCCTTGCCTTCCTCCTTCCAAAAAAAAAAAAAAGATTAAATAAAATCCTCTGTTTGGGATTTAAAGGCAACCTGATCCCTTCCTTATCCTCATGCACACACTGGCTTCTTTCCTCTTCCTCTTCCTCTTCCTCACACACTAGACCCCAGTTCCCAACTCCATGTCTTTTCCTGGCTGTCCTCCAAGTGTTTTCACCTCTGCCCCATGATCTTTCTGGTTTCTTTCAATTCCCAGCTAAAATCCTGCCTTCTATAATGAGCCTTTCCCAATCCAATGATGATGATGATGGTGATGATAAAATAAGATATATGTAAAGTGCTTTGCAAACCTTAAAGCACTCTATAAGTGCTAGCTCAGTTAGGTGGCACAGTAAATAGAATGCCAGACCTGGAGTCAGGAAAATGACTCTTCCTGAGCTCAAATATGGCCTCAGCTAGTTACTAGTCGTGTGACCCTGGGTAAGTCACTTAACCCCATTTACCACCGTTTCCTCATCTGTAAAATGATCTGGAGAGGGAAATGGCAAACAGTATCTTTGCCAAGAAAATCCCAAATGGGGTCATGAAGAGTTGGACATGATTGAAAACACCTGAACAAAACATAAATGCCAGCTATTATGATTATTATGATTTCTATTTAAGACGCTCCTTTGACAATACTAACTGTGTGACCATGGGCAAGTCACTTGACTTCTCAGTGCTGTAGGCAGTTATCTCTCTAAGACCACATTTCAGACAGACTGCTGATCTGTATTGAAGGAGTTTCTACATCAGGGACTTCTTTACACTCATGAAATCACAAGTCAGGGCAAAAAACAAAAGCATTATTAATAGCTACCAAGTGAATGGCTATAGCCCAAAGTGAGTATTTATTATAGTCCCTGAATAATGAGAGCTGCTTTGCACCCTGCAAAAAGTCAGAGCTGAATGAAGATATTAAGTGCAGATTTAGGCCAAACTTAACTGGCATACCTTCTGCTCTCATGTGTAGCCAGCTGCGTTCTCCAGCAGCTTCGACTCACCAGGGAATTGTCTAGTAGCTTACAGTTTTCCCCATTTGTCAGCCCAGTCAGAGCTCTAAATGCACAATCTAGGGCTCCAGAATGCATTGTGCTGTGCACCCCTTCCCAGGGGATGGAGGGCACCAAATTTAATGAATAGATTATAATGAGAAATAAATATTCTGAAATGTTTTTCAACTGGGCTTAAATAGCCTTTTGTTCCGGCATTGTTCGTGTTTCATGAAGGAAAACGATGTATTCTTTTCAGCCTTGAAACCAGAAGCTGGCAGTCTGACAACGGTGCGTGAAGGGAAGGCAGTTGATGGTCCCTGTCCCATTGCATCATTGCTGAATTCTGTAGCGTGGCCCCTCCTTGTTTGTGCACTGCTTCATGCAGAAATGACTACATGCAGACCTGAGTGCCATTACTATCAGGGATACAAAGGCCCATGGCACACATCTCCTGGATATTTAACAGCTTCTGAACTAGTAGAGAGGGCAATGAGGTGGTGTGGTAGATATAGTGCCAGGCCTGCAATCAGGAAGACCTGAGTTCAAATATAGCCTTAGACACTTACTAGCTGTGTGAACCTGGGCAAGTCACTTAACCCGGTTTGCCTCAGTTTCCTCACCTGTAAAATAAGCTGGAGAAGAAACCGACAAACCACTCCAGTATCCCTGCCAAGAAAATGCCAAAGAGGGGTCACAAAAAATTGGATACGACTGGAACTGTGACAATAACAGCAAAGAACTACTAGAGGCGATAGAGCCATTCTGAGAATATTTTTCCATTTGAGGTCATTAACACATCCATCCCTTTTCCTTTTCCCACTCTGTTTAATAGTGTGACTGTGGGAAGGTGCAGATCTATATCTGCAGGGCTCTGGGCTACCCTGTGAAGCACTCAGCAGGAATCCAGAAGGAAACCAAGTCTCTCCGAGCTTCAGGATGTTACCTGATACTCTGCATAAACTACCTGCTTGAGTCTTTCACCTGCCACACAGATCGCTTCCTGTGCCACAACTGGGAGTTCCTGATTCCTGTGCTTAGGAGAGAACCGACCTCAAAGAAAGAAAGACTGTACTAATCACTCTTTTCCTCTGAGTTCATTCCCTGGGCAGAGTGGAGCAAAAGTGACTTAAGTGGCAAATAGTAATGGCCAAAAAAAAGAGTATGGCCCAGTGAAAAGGTTGCTAGGACAGGAGTCGGATGACCAGAGTTCAGATTCTGCCTTTGCTGTTGGCTTCCTAAATAACCTTGGGAGAGTCTACTTCTCTAGGCCTCATTTATAATCAGCCAATCAATCAATAAACATTTATTAGGTGCCTGCTATGTGCCAACCACAAAAACAGGTAAACAGTCGCTGACCTCAAGGAGTTTGCAACCTAATCTAGTGGGAAAGACAACATGCTGATAAATGTAGACAAAGTAAGCTAGATAGAGGAGAAATTAAAAAACAATTAACAAAGGGAAGACACTCAAATTAAGAGGGGTTGGGAAAGGCTTCCTGTAGAAGATGGGATTTTAGTTGAGAATTAGAAGAAGCCAGGGAAGGCAGTAGGCAGATGAGGAGGGAGAGCTTTCTGTAAAACGAGGGGACTGGAATCAATGATTTTGGGGGTCCCTTCCAGCTGTGTCTAGGAGCCTAGGATTGCTTCCATACAAGCGAGGGACATCCACAGTAACAGCGTGCCAGGCAAGATGGCATCACGGGCCACCTTCTGCTGCACAGAATAAAAATCACTCATGCCAGCCACAGCACAAGCTGAGGGCTGCTGGACTAGGAGTTAAGATGTGTACTTGATTTTCGATTCCAACTACTATGTGGCCTTGAGCATATTGCCTAACCATTCTGTTCCCTGATTTCATCATGTCTAAAATGTGAATAATATTTTCCATATGGGTCCTAAGGAGGATCAAATGAGGAACTAGCTAAATGGATAAAACCTATTATAGGAAAGATGAGAGATAATTAGGAAGGAAAAGAATAAAAATATGAGTTGACTGTTTATAAGAAACTGAGATGTGATTATAGGTTTGTAAAATTGAGTGATTTCTTTGATTAGGGGAAAATTATAAATATGCATTTAGTGGATAAATATATGCCTTTTTAATTAAAAAAAAAACTTGTGAGAATCAAGTGAAATGATGTAATGTTAATGCACTTTAAATAGTACAGAGTCCTGTGCAATTATAAGGTATTGTCAATAGGGTAAATTCAAAAGGAAGGGAAAAAACGTTGATTAAGCACCTACTATGTTCCAGGCACCTACTATTTATTAAGCACCTACTAATGCCCCAGGAACTGTGCTAAGCACTTTAGAAATATTATTACATTTGATTAGCACATAGCCTAGTTGAAATGGTTCTCAAGAGCCTACAATGTTTGCCTGTGTTGATTCCTACATGCCCTATCACATTCTCATCCATAAACCATCCCCCTGACACAGGTAACCCTCTCCAGCCTGCAGCTACAGCCTCTGATCAGACCTTGGGAAGCATCCTGCTTCTTGGGTGTTGAATACGCCCTCATGTTTATTAAACTTCTGCACTCCTTTCTGGAGCCTGATCTGCAACCCCTCTACTTCTCTGCTGTGATAAGCAGCCTTCTCATTACATCCTGTTGGCCCACAATGGTGACATGTGACATTTTTTCCCCAACACTGTCAGGGATAATCCATCATAGATCACCCCTTAGGACTGAATATCTGTAGGGACCACGTTCTTTCAACACCGTTCAAAATGTGCTTTCATTAATGTCATTTCCAGCTCTGGGATAGATTAAGACAAAAGACTAGGTTAACCAGTGTGCTCTTAGGAACCCAGAAGAAAGCATGTCTTTTATCTTTAAAAAATAAAAAGACCTGCTTGGTGGTCTTAGCCAGGTAGAAGACCAGCTCGGGTCTCTACACTTCTAATATATGCCTGGAATACAAGGGATAAGAAGGATTAAGATCTTAGAGACCATCTAGTCAAAGCTTCTTATAGAGGAGTAAACTAAGGCCTACAAAGCTTAAATGGTCACCTAAGTATTACATGGAGGAGTTGAGATTTAAACCTAAGTCTTCTAATTCTTTCTACAATATCTTGGGAAGATTCTGAAGATCACCTGGCAAGATACAACACTGGTCACCAACATCCTCTCTCAGGCTGAACTGCCAAAGCATTCAAACTCTACTGAAGGGAGCCCCATTGTTGGGATGCCAAAAGTACATTTGCTCAAGAGGTAAGCACTCACATAAGCAGCCACTCACATAAGTGAAGTAAGCACTTCACATAAAGGTCAAAAGAAGTGAAACAGATACACTCTCAAGGTTTCTCGGAAAAACCTTGGAACTGGTTTTGAGACATAGGAGACCCTGGCACAGGACCACCTAGCATGACGTGCCTGAATCAAAGAAAGTGCTGTGCTCTATGAGAAAAGCAGAACTGAAGTAATTCAAAAGAAAAGGGAGACAGATCCACTCCAAATGTTCCTGTGGATCATTTGTGCCCTACCTGTGGTAGAACCTTCTGAGTTCATACTGGTCTGATCAACCACAGTCAAGCACTTTGTACCTTGACCCCAACATAGTAATGTCATTTTAGTCCAAAAGACAACAACCAACTACAGAATCTTGGATTTCAGAATTAGAAAGGACCCTGATGGGCTTTTACTAATAGGGGATCAGAAAGGATGTATGTTCAACCTATTTTACAGTCGACAAAGCTAAAAACATAAAATAACACAGGTAGAAACGGGAAAAAACAAGATTTTAACTCAGGCCTTCAAGACTTTAAATCTCACATTCTTTCCACTCTCCAACTCATATCCGAAAAAGAATTCCCACTACAATATACCCAACAAATGGTCATCTGGGCTTTGTTTGCAGAGCTCCGAGTTAGCAACTACCTCCTGAGGAAACCCATTGTACTTTACAGGATAAATACAAAATAATCAGTAGAGGGAAAGCACCAGAACTAAGAACTAATTGTTAAGGAGATGTGGGGGTTTTTTTCTTTCATCAAACCTAAATTTGTCTTTTTTATAACTTTTAACCATTTTTCCTTGTTCTGCCCTCTAGGGCAACAGAATGAATCTAATCCCTCTCCCATACACCAGCCCTTCAAGTGCTTGAAGACGATCTCCTCCCTGAGTCTTCTCTTCTCCAAGAAGAGCATCCCCAGTTCCCACAACCAGTCCTCATGTGACATGAGCTCAAAGCCCTTCATCACTGTGCTTGCCCCTTCTGGATACCTCCAGTTAACAGGAGTCTTTTCCAGACTGTGGGATCCAGGATTGAACACAGTATGCTGATTTTTCACAACCCATTCTATGGATCAGTTTCAAACTGCCAGCTTTAAACAGGTACAATGGTCTCAACAGAAATTAATTCCTTATTCCTAGAGCTGTGTTCTTTGTTGAAGGAGCTATAACTTCTCTCAGAGGATATATAACTGAACTGCCATATGGCAGACAAAAGACCACATGAGTAAAAGTTGGTGACAGAGGAGACTTTCTAGGTGTGGCCTGTGCAGCTAAGGGGCCTAGTATAAAGATTCTGCATAAAGGGGCTGAAAAATGACATTAGGGAGTGCTAGCAAGGCATCGTGGGACTTTGGCTCATATATTGTTAGACATATGATGCTTATTGATTTTTCTTTTATTTTCTTCCTTCTCAGATTTTGTGACTAGGATGCTTATTCAGTTGAGTAGCTGGTACCAGCCCTCTGAAGCTATCAATGCTGAACATAAAGAAAACAAAAATATTTAGTCCATTTTTAGTTCTATATAGACATGGCTAATGAAATAGGACTCACATAGCTGATGGAAATTAGCAATACAAAAGCCATCTAGGAAATGGCATGATGACATACATATGGGTCATATTTTGATATTTAAGTCATTACATCCTGATTTCTTTAAGCTTTGGCCTAATTTTCACTGGCTTCTCCCGTGCCTGGAATGCTTTCACTCCTCATCTCTGCCTCCTGGCTTCCTTCAAGTCCCAGATAAATCCCTACCTTCTCCAGGAAGCCTTTTCCAATCCTTAATTCTAGTGCTTTCCCTCTTCTGATTATTTCCTATTTATCCTGTACATAATTTGTTTGTAGGGGAGGCATATTGCCTCCCATATGCCTCCCCTATTAGACTATGAGTTCCTTTAAGGCAGGAACTGTCTTTTGCCTTTTATCTCTGTCTTTTGCCCCAACACTTAGTCCAGTGTCTGGCACAGAGGAGGTGCTTCACAAATGTTTACTAAGTAATTTCATCTAGCCCCAGATCATGTGGGTCTGCATGGTATGGCTACATGAATGTGTGATGAATTTTTGCTGTTCAGCTGTTCAGTCATATCTAATACTTTGTGACCCCATGGACCATAACACTCCTGGCCTTTCTATCCTCCACTATCCCCTGAAATCTGTCCAAGCTCATGTTCATTGCTTCCATGACATTATTTATCTATCTCATCCTCTGTCATCCCTTTCTCCTTTTGCCTTCAAACTTTCCCAACATTAGGGTATGTTCCAATAAGTTCAGTCTTCCCACTATGTGGCCAAGGTATTTAAACTTCAGTTTCAATATTTGACCTTTTGGTGAATAGTCCAAATTAATTTCTTTAAGTATTGACAGATTTTACCTCTTTGCTATACAAGGGACTCTCAACAGTCTTCTGCAACACCATAGTTCAAAAGTGTCAATTCTGCAGCATTCAGCTCCCTAGAGCCAGACATCCTGGAGAATGAAGTGAAGTGGGTTTTAGTTGCTAACAATAAGGCCAGTGGAGGGGATGGAATTCCAGTTGAGCTATTTAAAACCCTTAAAGATGAACATGTTGTTAATGTTCTATACTCACTATGCCAGCAAATTTGGAAAACAACAGTGATCACTGGGTTGGAAAAGATCAGTTTATGTCCCAATTCTAAAGAAGGGCAATGCCAAGGAAGGTTCAAATTACTGGACAATTGTGTTTATTTCACATGCCAACAAGGTTATGCTTAGGATTCTGCAACCTTTAGCATATGTGAACCAAGATTTACCAGAAGAGCAGGCTGGTTTTCAAAGGTGATATGTTTCCCAAATGGAAAAAAAAAGTTAGAAATAAAAACAAATCATAAAACATCATGATCTCAGAAGAAATCAAATTACAAATAATCCATAGGGCAATGAAAAAAAGCATGGTAAGGATAAGCAGGTTGCCACATATTACTAAAGACATACATCCAAGAAGTAACATAAAATACCTGTCCAAGGGTGTGCATGGCTGTGAAAAAAAAAGGGTGATGTAAGAGTAACAGCAGAGAGAACACCTGTACATTATGTGGATGCTCCTGAGGATACTAAATGAAAGGAAGACCTCCATTATATTGGGCAAGTTTTCTGTGGAAGACATAGAATGGAAAAGAGCATATCAAGATAAAAAGGCATGACAAAGAACTATAATCTCTCAGTTGAGGGGATATGCATGCTAATGAGATCATGGACCTTTCAGAGTTAAACATATTAACAGACCACCCCACCCACCCACCTAGTACTTCCTATAAAATTCCACTAAGTGTAAGTGTTCAAAATATTATCTTATTAGTTGGTCCTAATTTTCCATTTCTCATGTATAACTGATCAAGGCCAATTTATTTGCACTTCATGAGGATGTCTTATGTGCAGATAAAAGAATTTCATTTAGAAAATTACTCATTTAACAAAAAGAAAGGAAAAGAATACAGGAAGACGGGAGGGAAATGAGCATATTTCTATTTCTCCAACCTGCCTTGGAAACAACCAAAGTGCCAAGACATTGTAAATCCCCCTTTCCTTATGGATATCCTCTTCTCCCTTTGTTTCTGTGATACTGTATTCTTATGGTTCTCCTTTCATCCCTGTAACCATTATGTCTCTTTGCCTACTTCCTCACTCTCTTTACTCCTTAAACTTAGAAGTCACCCGAAGCTTCTATTGATGGTCTATTTCTCTTCTTTTTTGAGAATCCCTTGATCTGATCCACTCCCAATGCTTCATTTAACACCCCTATAAAGATAAGTTCTAAGTCTATACCTCTGCTCTCCCTCACATCCCCAGAGTTTGCCTAAATATTTCCATCTGCTTTGCCCTTTAACTTACCAGGTCCAAAATCAGGCTTATATTCATCATTAAAACCCTGTCATCTTCCATTTCTATTTGTGGAATAGTAAATGGAATCATCATGATGGAACTACCATCTTTTCAGTGACCCAGGCTAATAACTTTGGATTTATTTCTGTCTCCTCTAATTCCTCCTTCACTTAGTTGATGCAATCAGTTAGGTCCTTTACGTTCTACCTTGACAACATCCTTTACATTCATCCATTCCTTTCCATTGTCACTCCAACTACCCTTCTTCAGGTCCTCAGCTCTTCTCACCAAGACTTCTGTAATGGTCTCTTAACTGGTGGGTTGGTTTTGTTTTGGGTTTGTTTTTTGTTGTTTTTTTTTTTGCCTCCCTTTCTAATCCGTTCTTCATGTTGCTACTGGAATAATCTCTATAACACACTACTCTGATCACATAATACTTCTTTTCAAAAACCATTAGTGATTCCCCATTGCCAAAAAGTATAGACTCCTTATTCTAGTACAAGGATGGAGCAACATGATTACCCAACCCACTTGAAAGTAATTACCTTTGCTAGGTGAGAACACTTCTTGATTGAATTCATCAGAGACATATGTGAGCAAGGCCTTGAATCAAGCCAAGGCACTGGATGAGAAACTTGGTCACTCTTAGAAGAGCTTTATAAAAATAAGAAGCTATCTCAGAATCACAGGGATTCTGAGGGTATGACAGTGGAGAAGGAATTCATTCAGAGCTGAACTGAAAAGAAGGCAGCCTAGGGGTGTCCTGAAAAATAAGAACTAGAAGGTAGGGCTGAGGTATGGCACAGAAGTAAGATAATCAGTTCGGATCATTAGCACTAACGCATCCCAGAACAAAAAGTCAGGCTAATGCTATTTATGCCACTTACACAATTTCCAAGAAAAGAGTTGTTGTTGTTGTTGTTGTTGTTGTTTTGGGGTTTGTTTGTTTTTGTCCCCACCTGCCTCTCCTGCATCTAATGAAGAGACATTGTTTAGTATCTATTTAAATATTAGGAATTTTCCTAATGAGAGGAGGCTCAGAATGATTTTGATTATACTATAATTTTTTGTTTAACATAAATTCCCTAAAGCAACAGACATGGGAGCCAAAGGGACCTGAAGGGCCATTATGTCGATAAGGGCTTAAAATGACCTCATTATTATAGGAGGCTGTTATACTAGCTAGCATTCACAGCTCTAACTGTCGAAGTTTCTCATTTTTTCCCCTTCATAAACACTATGTTCCAGCAAAACTGGACGCCTTTGCATCCACTGTTCCTACCCTTCTCCCTCCTATCTCCCAGCCTTTGCTTATATCATTCTCCATATCTGGAATGAACTCCCTTCCCACATTTATCTGTTGAAATCCAATCAATTAATGTGTGTGGGGGACTATATGTAAGGGACTTTGCTAAACACTGGTGATACAAAAGGAAGCAAAAGACAGTCCACCTTTTCCTCGAGGAGTTTACAGTCTCATGGGGGATACTGCAAGCAAACAAATACAGACAAAGCAAGATATATACAGGATGAATAGGAAATAATTAACAGAGGAAAGATACTAGAATTAAGGGGGTTAGGAAAGGCTTCCAGTAGTAGACTGGAGTTTCGATGAAACTTAAAGAAAACCAGGGAAATTAGTAGGGAAAGCAGAGGAGGGAGACGGTTCCAGCTATGGGGGACAGCCAGAGAAAATGCCTACAGGCAAGAGATGGAATATCTCATAGTGAAACAGCCAGGAGACCATTGTCACTGAATTGAAGCATATGAGGCACTGAGAAAAGGGTAAGAAGATGGGAGAGGTAGAAGGGAGCTAGGTTATGAAGGGCTTTGAGTATCAGAGGATTTTGTATATGAACCTGGAGGCTATAGGGAACCACTGGAATTTATTGAATGGAGCATAGTGGGATGACATGGTTGGATCCTCCTTTTAGGAAAATCACGGTAGGAGCTGAATGGAGGATGAACTGCAGGGAGAGGCTTGAGGCAGACAGACCCCACCAGCAGGCTATTGCAATAATCCATAATAATGAGGTGATGAGGGCCTGCACCAAAGTGGTCAGAGGAAAGAAGGGGGCATATTCAAGAGATGCTGCAAAACATGAAATGACAGACCTTCTAAACAGATTGGATATGGGGGCAGGGAAGGAGGTTGAAAAATAATAAGGCATACAGTATGACTTTTAGATTGTAAGCCTGAGGGACTAAATGAGGTACATGAATTATTCCCTTAACTCCTGAATGGCAAATGTTATCTCCCTCCTAAAATCTCCCTTAGCACTTTGTCTCAAGCTCTCCTTTGTACTTTTCTCACCCTTCCTTAGATCAGCTATTTGTAAGGGTGCCTAGAAGAGGTTGACTTGGCTTCTAGGGGGCATCCCAGGGAGCACGTCTCTGGAGTATCCAGAAGTTTCCAGGGGAGTCGGTATCTGATGCACACAGGCCAGAAAGTTCTATGTCATAAATAGTTTCATATATCTAGTGCCTAACAGTGCCTTGCACGCAGCAGATATTTGAAAATGTTTGCTGAATGAAAAATTAGTGAGTGAATGAAAGACAGGATTTTAGATATCAGATTTATGTCAGCTTTGAAGTTGCTCCATATATCCTTGATGGTACAAGAGAAAAAGATAATTTTAAAAACTAATTCTTTCATTATCACATTAAAGACTACAATGTTTATTTGCTTGGGGGTTTTTGTTGTCATTATGTTGTTTTATTAAAAAGCCAAAATTGCCATTTCTACCTTGTTTTGAATAGCTCAATGCTTAACCAAAAATAAATATCCCCAAACCAACTCCTCTTCAAACCCACACAAAATAAAATAAACTCCAAAAAAATTTTTCCCACATGTAACCTTTTCTGAATCTGGGTCAGCAGTCCAGTTCCCCTATGCTGAGGGTCTTCATGTCTCTTGGGTTAACATATTCCTGGTTTATATAGCTTATCTCATTTTCCAAGAAAAATACTATTTATGAAGAGTCATAGCCTTTTTTTTTTTGGTCTGGATGGAAATGCTGCCCTCAAGCTGCCATTGCAACCTGAAACAGAGATGCTTCATTGCCTCAGAAGAGACCCTGGGGATCACACACACACACACACACACACACACACACACACACACACACACACACATATTTATCTTCTCCCCCCATGTACACAAGGAATTTCACTATGAGAAGAAGCTGATGATATCCACAACACTGGGTTTTTCACAGCACCAGATTTTCCCAGGGTTAAGATAATGTTGCCACATCTAGTGGGAATCCTCCCCTTCCAGCACCTCTGATCCACTGGGCCATCTGACAGGGGCACATAAAAGCTGTGACTGGATTTCTTCTTCTTTATTTTCCCCTTTGCCCTCAGATGGCTCCCCCCTCCCTCCAGCCTTTATTCTTCAATCCTTCTCTTGACCCACAGCAATAATCCTCTGCTTTTCCTGTGAGCTCTCCAGGACATGCACCTCCATCCGCCTTTTTAATAGCATTGTTAATGATTTGAGGGGAGTAAATCACAGTCAAGATAATGGCTGCAAAAAATTAATAGACATGATTTTTATGATATAATATACTAGTGTACTAATCGTGAGAACAGTTAATTGAAAAGCAATAAATATTTTATTATCCATTCAGCATTCCTTGTCCTTTCTCCATTCAGCATTCTGTTTATTCTTTTCCCTCTTCTGAACTTTCTACCTATTATTCTCTCATAATTCCCCATAAAGGAAAACTGCCGAGTAGGATAAAGAGAATTCCAATCACTATATCTAATTACAGAAAGGAGTGAATCACTTTTATAAAAAAAAAAGTTTTATTAGTGTAAGGGAATAAATACTGCACTCATTAAGTAGGGAATAGGGATTTATCGGGTTCCTGCTATGTGCCTGGCATTGTGCTAAGTTCTTTACAGATATTACTCCATTTGATCCTTACAACAACCCTGGGAGGTAAGTGCTATTATGATCCCCATTTTATAATTGAGAAAACGGAATCAGGTAGAGTTTAAATCACTTGCCAAAAGTCAAATAGCTAGTAAGTAACTGAGGTCAAATTTGAACTCAAGTCTTCCTGAATCCAAGGCCAGCATTGTATCCATTCATTGCATTACCTAGCTGCCATCTTACCCAAGCACTGACAACCAACAGGGCTGAGGAATTGGCTACATCCCTGAAAAAACAACCACCCTGAGCCAAGATCAGTCATTTTTTGTTTTAAGATGATGGTGTATTTCAATTATCAAAATGCTTCTTATATGCTTACCTGGTAAATAGCAGGTACTGAATAAATGCTCATTAACTTGACTTAATCCTAAACCTTTTATCTAAGGGAGTAAATAACTATGTCCATGTTTAGATATATTAGGACTATAGCAGTGTGGTGTGATAGAAAGAGCCGTGGACTTGAAATTAAGAGTCTAGGGTTCAAATCATGCCTCTGACCCTTACTAATTATGCGACTACAAGCAAGTCACTTAGCCTTTCTCTTAGCCTCAGTTTCCTCATCTATAAAATTGGAATGACAACAAGTAGAGCCTGCCTCATAGGGTTACTGTGAGGATCACATGAAATAATCTATATGAATGACTATGTAAATATCCTCTATGGCTGCAAAGAAAAAAATGAGTGCCTTCTCTTTAGATCAGTTGATTTCTTTTTGCCTTTTTTTCTTCATGAAGAATTTTAATAATGAATCAGTGGGAGTCCCAGAGCATAGCTCTTTACTCAGGGGCTCAATTTTACATTTTCCCACCAGAGCCCATTAAGAGACTGAGATAGTTGAACTAGACAACCTCTCCACTCCCTTCCAATTCTGGGGTTCTTTGAATCCTAAGGGAGAGGGTGTTGCCTATGGACACTGTCTAACATCAAATCCAGATTCCTGAAAGGGCATCTAGTGCCTTTTAGTGGCCAAAGACGTTGCTAATCAAATCCTTCTCTTCTGCAGTACTTCTGGCTCATTTGAAATGGTGAGCAATGGGGGAAAATCCCCCAAACAAGAAGCAGTGCAGACAAAGGCAAGATTCAGGGTAGTGTCACTGAAAACCAAATCCCAAATCTTCTTAACCAGTGCCATTAATCATAGGGACTACAAAACACAGCATCATTCTGAGAGCTAGGAAAGGGTTGGGGGCTAAAGGGAGAGGAGGTATCCATTCTTGACTCATCTACTGACATGAGACAGAAGGTGTCTTATTTGACTTCCTGAGATCTCAGCTGCTCCATGTCTGGGGTATTAAAACTTACAGCATTATCTAGTAAACTTGACTTTGAATAGTGGCAGAATTCTAAAATGTATTTTTTGCCGTTATCATTCAGTGATTTCAGTCATGTCTGACTCTTTATGATCCTGCTTAGGGTTTTCTTGGCAAAGATACTGGTATGATTTACCATTTCCTTCTCCAGTTCATTTTACAGAGGAGGAACTGAGGCAAACAGGGTAAAGTGACTTGCCCAATATCACACAGCTAGAAGTGTCTGAAGCTGGATTTGAACTCAGATTTTCCTGACTCCAGGCCCAATGCTCTATCCACTGAGCAGATGTGAAAAACACACATGAAAAAGCCAAAGAAAAGTAAATAACTCAATATATCAATAGGGCTATAATAAACTATATGCGTATATACATAGACATAATAAAGATTTAATTGAATGGGGCAGAATCTGATATAGCTAGAGGGAATGGCCCTGTAAATTTAGCAAGTTTGGAACAGTAGAGATGAATATCACCTGTGTACAGTCAAGCTATTGACTTGTTAGGCAAATGGCCAATAGCATATAGTTAAAACAGCTAGGTGACCCAGTGGATAGGGGTGCCAGGCCTGGAGTCAAGAAAACTCATCTTCCTGTATTCAAATCTGACCTCAGACACGTATGAGCAGTGTGACCCTGGGCAAGTCACTTAACCCTGTTTACCTCAGTTTCCTCTTCTGTGAAATGAACTGGAGAAGGAATGGCAAACCACTCCACTATCTTTATCAAGAAACCTCAAATGGGGTCACAAAGGCTCAGACATGACTGAACAGCAACAATGTAAATGAACTAGGTAATTAATACTAAAATAAGAAATATTGAAAAAAGAATATTGACATTGATTACAACAATTTTATAAAAAATGTTAACCAATGCAAATCAATCATCAAAATGAGGAAACCAAAAGAGCCTGAATAACTGCTTACTCAGGAAATGCTTGACTTGTCAAGTAAGGAATAGAGTGACCAAGGATAATACTGGTTTTAAATATAAACTCATTTCTAATATAATATAGAAAAGGAGAATGAAAAATTATGAATAGTATTGCCTCAGAGACAGTGAGAAGCAATTAGAAGGAGGAAAAAGCAGATTAAAAAAAAGCATCAGCATGAGACCCAATTAAGCAAAGGCATCCCAAGGCAATTTAAGGAAGAAACTGAAAGGAAAAACACCAAAACAGACAAAAAGACAGACAAAATCTGTAAAGATTTTTTTTAAATGAACCATTTTACCATAAAGGAGAATGAAGCTACTTTATTTGGACTCTGAAATATCAATTGCAGATGTGTTTCAAAAGGAAATAGAAACAGCCCTGAAGAAAACAAAGTTGGACAAAACATCTGGTCGAGACTGAGTGATCAGAAGAGATCAGTAATGGAAACAAAACAATTTTGATGGCACTGAGGAATTCATTCTAAAGGTCTTTGAAAATGGAGAAGATACAAAAGTCATGGGAAAAATTTCAGACCTTATTATTACCTCCCCTCAATAAATGTGAATATCTGTAACTGTTGACTTACACATATGCCTAATTTTCCATCTACATAACATTTTTATAGGACTACACATATACTAAGGTCATTTTTGATGAGGGTGTTAGAAGGGAATAGGACAGATTTTATAAGCAATATTCCAGATTAAATCAAAATTTTACCACTACACAAAAAAGAAAGATGCAGAAAATACAAAGTCCCACTGTTTATTATTTGTTGACTATTTTTTTTAATTTAGTAGAACAAAATCTTCCTTAAAGACTTACTTCCTATAGAGTATCTTTTATGTATATGTCAAAATCATACTAGATTCCTTGAAAGATGAAACAACAGAAATAACTTTGTTTAACAACCTTCTATTCAGTAATATCAACTGAGGAACAAAATACATGCTCACCAAATATATTTTCTGGTGTCACAGAAGAAATCCAGTGCAGGGCAAAGGTAAAAAAGGGATTGCCCAAAGCTGGTAAGGTCCTTTATATGCTGCTATTGTGTACAATATTGTGTTGATTGAAGCCCCAGAATATTACAGAGCCTCTAAATAAGATCCACAGTCACTCTAAAGAGTTTGATCAGCTATACAACACAGAAAATACAATGTGGATAAAGACCACCTATTGTCCAGATTATGATCCAGGGGTGGGGAACCTGTGGCCTCAAGACCATGTGTGGCCCTCTAGGTCATCAACTGTAGCCCTTTGACTGAATCCAAGCTTCACAAAACAAATCTCTTTTAAAAAGGTGTTCTGTGAAGTTGGGTTCAGTCAAAGGGCCACACCTGAGGACCTAAAGAGCCACAAATGGCCTTGAGGCTGCAGCTTCCCCATCCCTGTATTGAATGGTCAACCTATAGAGTTCATCCATCTGTGTGAAAAGACACTGCAAATGGACACTGAGTTGGGTTCTGCATTGAAAGAGAGGAAAGTAAACTAGATTGCCTTTGAAAAATTGAATTTTTCACTTGTTTTTTTTTTAAATGATCCTAACTTCTCCCTGTAACAAAGGCCCATCTTTTTTAACATCAATACTATTTTGGTGGCGTTACACAAATGCAAATCATGGAAATTCACAGTATCCAAAGAACTGATATTGAGAACCAATGAAAGAGCAATGAAGAGACTCATGTTAGGCATGAATGGGATGATCAAGGAATAGAAAGGAAAACTAGTTCAAAGAAAATGAGAAGAAGATGGGCTCCTGGTCAAGAGATGAGAACAAGGAACAAGGAAGGGGCAGCTAGAGTGCTCCATTAATATCCTCACAATATCAAGAGGCCAGGAAGAAGGCTTCCCCTGAAGGGTAGAACCTTTGTGGCCAATTTATGGGAGAATATGGACAAAAATCTCAAGGGGGCAGGCATGGAAGGGCTACAATATGCCTGACTGGGGGGAGTACCCATATCGGTGAGATCACAGACCCATCTAAGAATAGGACCAGAACCTGCTGTTGATTATTTAAGGATTTGTGATTTGAGTGGTATTAGTATGCCATCTATAGACAGAGATCTCAACATTGCCATGACTAGTCACATGATCTTCCAGACTTGCTAGTAAAATACATATACACACACACACACACACACATATATATTATCATAAACCCACCAACCTTATTAAGACTTTCTTTGGCCTTAGTTAGACTGGTGCTCAAATAACAGACCCACAGTCTGTAATTTGAACCATACTTATGATGATGATTACAGAGGCAGTAAAATGATGAAATATCTGGACCATTGTTAATAATGCCATTAATACATCTGTGCCTTGCTTTATACAGTATACGTACTCCTGAAAAGTTGCCTTTAAATGAAATCATATGGATTGTTCATTAAAGCAGCTTAGTATTCACATGAATTCTAAACCATTCCCTTTATAAGGTAAATAATTATTTGGCCTAGGAAACCAGCCCTTGATTTGTCTGTTTTCTAAATGTGGGTTTTGGTTCATCAGGTTCTTCTTAAAGCAGTGCATCCTTGTGATAGATGGTTAACTAGATTAAGGATTTCAGATATTGAAAAATCTGGAAAAGAAGTTGCTTTCTTAGAGAGGTGAAGTAGAAAGAGAGACCCTTTCATAAGCTACGTGTGAATCAGCACAGATCTTATGCTTTAATAGTCCAAAGATACTAAAACCTATTTTTGTCCCTTGTCACTGTCAAGGATACATTTCTCAGCTCCCATAAATCCCTGTGTCTATCCCCAAAGTATAGAATCAATGCTGAATCTGGCATTTCGCTGGGGTCTGTCTGATTTAACACCAGATACCCATTAATAATGGTAGAGTAAAAGTCTACCAAGTAGGTTTAGAGTTATTGAACTATTTTCTTAGTAAGCATTCAATTACCACCATGATAAATTTAATATATACTTTTAAATAACTTGTATTTGACAGAATTTCTTGATTTGATATGTAAGGAAGAACTAGTGACTAAGCCCAGAGGTAGCTATATAATGGGAGTACCTTGAAGAAACTTTGGAACACGTGCAGATGTTCTGTAACTGGTTACAGTTCACTTACATTATGACAAGAAGCCTCTTTGATTGACTATGGCCTCATAGTCAGAACTGGGTAGATTAAAAAGGCCTCCTTGGGCGGCTAAGTGGCTCAGTACGTAGAGCATTGGCCCTGGAGTCAGAAGGACATGAATCCAGATCCGGCCTCAGACACTTAATGAACACACAAACAAAAACCTAGCCGTGTGACCTTGGGCAAGTTACTTAACCCCAATTGCCCTCAAGGAAAAAAAAGGCCTCCTCCCTTCTCTCTTGGTTTAATCTCTTCTCTTCAGGGATTTCTTTCTGCATTCCAATGAGAGAAGAGAGACAATGTTCCTGGAGAAGCCATGGGCCCTCTCTCCCCAACAGAGGGAGGCTGACATGTGGACCATGAATATGAGCCTCATTCTCTATGTTAGTGTTTGTTCTTTTATTTAGGTGAAGATTAATCTGGTAGCTTTGTCCTTGTGAATTTCAAAAGGGACTGGAATAGTATAGGGGAGAGTGTGTCCCTAAGGTGTTAGAATGGAAATATTTATACCTTTGTTCTTCCTATATCTTGGCAATAGATATAGCTCAGCAAAACCTAATTAATGCTAATTGATTTAATGGAACAAGGGCTGTAAGTTATTTATGTCTTAGCAGAAGGGAGCAAGAGAATTCTATAAAACTTTTCAAGAACAACTATTCCTCATACTACACAATTTATTCTTTAAAAAAAAGGGAAAGAAACACCCTACTAGGGTCTTTTTATGAGACAAATAGTCCTAATACTTAAATCAAGGAAAGATGAAGGGGAACTATATGCCAATATCTTTAATGAATATTCATTTAAAATTTTTAAATAAAATCCTATCAAACAGACTACAGTAATTCGTCCAAGAAGTCATTCATTATGAACAAGCTGAATTTATACCAGGGATGCAAGGATGACTCAACATTAGGAAAATAATCAGCATAATTAGCCATGTTAAAAAATTAAAATATTCCAAACTACATGATTATCTTAATAGACATGGAGAGAAGCCCTGGGAAAAAAAAATCAACAATCATTTACCCTAAAAATCCTACAAAGAATAGATATAGAAAGACCTTCTTAAAATTTAATAAAAAGTATCTATCTAGAACCAAAAGCAAGTGTCATATGCAATGAGAATACACTAGAAACTTTCCCAGTAAACATAGGAGTAAAAGAAAGGTAACAACTATCCCCATTTTCACTTGGTAGAGTCTAGAAATACTAGTAAGAGAAAGAAATTAAAGGTACAAGGACAGATAAAGAAGAAACAAAAGAAAAAACTATTCCTATTTGCTGATGATTATAGTCATTTTCATAGAAAATCCTGGGGAGTCAACAAAGATACTAATGAGACAAAGACTTTGCTTCAGCAATGTTGCAGACTATAAAATAAACCCCTCGAAACAAATAGAATTTCTATATAATCATAACAAAATCCAATAGGTGATAATATAAAGGGAAACCACATTCTAAATAACTACAAAATGCACAAAATATGTAAGGATCAATCTACCAAAACACACAAAATGTGTGATTCATACATTCATAGATGCAATTACAATGTGTTCTTTAAAGAAATTTAGAACAATTAAATAGCTGAAGGAATAATCAGGGGTCATGACCGGGCCATACAAATGTAATAAAATGACAATACTAGCAAAATTAATTTACACTTTTAATGTTTTATTAAATTATCAGATGTATACTTTGCAAAACTAAATAATAATAAATAAAATTTATTTAGAAAAATAAAAGGGGAGGCTAGGTGGTGCAGTGAATAGAGCACCGGCCCTGGAGTTAGGAGCACCTGAGTTCAAATCCGACCTCAGACACTTAATACAAAAACTAGCGGTGTGACCTTGGGCAAGTCACTTAACCCCAATTGCCCTCCAAAAAGCAAAGAAAAAGAAAAGACCTAGAATATGAAGGGAAATAATGAAAAGAGGTAGGGACAAAGAGGGACTAGCATTTCCACTCTTCAAACTATGTTATAAAGCAGCAGTCATCAAAACCATCTAATACTCATTTTAAAAAATAGAAAGATAGATCAAGGTAGACAAGGGAGAAGCAGAAACAATGGAATTCAATAATCCAGTGTTTGATGAGAGAGAGAGAGAGAGAGAGAATATATAGAGACATAGATAAAGCTTATGAAAAATCTCTCTTCTTTACTTTAAAAAACTGTTAGGAAAACTGGATTGCAGTCTGGCAGAAATTAGGCTTAGAATAACACCTTACATCATATACTACAATGTATTCTAAATGGCTATGTGACCTTAATATTAAAAATCATAACATAAAAATTAGAAGAGAAGCAGATCAAATACATCTCATTGGTATGAGTAGGAAATGTATCATTAACTAAACAAGGAATAAACACAGTCACAAAAAGATAAAATAGAAATTTTGCAGGAGATGGAAAGCTTCCATAGAAATAAAACTAATGTACGTAGGACAAGAAAGAAAGTGGTCAAATGAGAAAAAAAATATTTGTTTCAAATCTCTCCATAAGGGTATGGTATCCAAGTTATAAAAATAATTAACAAATATTTACGAGATATCCCAAAAGTCATAATGCAGTTTTAGCTATCAAAAGCTTAAAATTGCACCAAGACTTTGAGACACTGTTTTAGAAAAAAGTCATTCCCTAATGTATAAGTAGTCAAAGGATATGAATAGTTCTCAAAATAAAAATGTTAAGCTATTAAAAATCATATGAAATAATTATCCAAATCACTAATTTAAAAAAAATGATGGAAATCAAAAGAAATCTAAGGTTATAATTACCCTACAAATTGTCAAGATGAGAAAAGAAGTGAAAGATCAGCATTTCATGGATTTGGGGAAGACAGGTACAGTAGAAAACTGTTGATGAAACTATAAACAGCCATTCTGGAAAGCAACTTGTAATTATGCAAAAAAATTAACAAAATGGCTACGCCCTTTGACCGACAGATTCATTTATTAGGCTTATACTTCAGGAATATAATTTCTATATACACCAAAATATTTATAGTCACATCTTTTGTGATAGCAAAGAATTGGGGGGAAAAGTAGATGCCCACTGATTGAAGAATGACTAAACAAATGGTGGTACATGAATGGAATGCAATATTACTGTGCTATAAGAAATGATGAGGCAGGGAGGTGTCACAGTTGATAGAATGCTGGGCCTGGCATCAGGAAGATTCATCTTCGTGAGTTCAAATCTGGTCTTAGACACTTACTAGCTATGTGATCCTAGGCAAGTCATTGGACCCTGTTTGCCTCATTTTCCTCATCTGTAAAATGAACTAGAGAAGGAAATGGCAAACTACTTTAGTAACTTTGCCAAGAAAATCCCAAATGGGCTCACTAAGAGTTGTACACACTGAAACAATCGAATAACCACCACAACAACATAAGAAATGATAAATATGATTAATACAGAAGAAATATGGAAAGATCTATATGAACTGATGCAGAGTGAAGTAAGAAGAGCCAAGAAAACAATATACATAATTGCTAAAACAATATGAATGGAAAGAACAACAAAAATATTAAAATTACAAAGAACAAATATGGCTTTAAAGAAGAGATGTGAGAAGACACCCTCATTTTACTCCTTTGTCCATATGTGTGAGGTCCCTGGGAGGTCCACATATTGCACATTTTCAGACTTTTTAAAATATTGATAGATTTTGCCAAATTTTTTTTGTCCTTAAAAATATGTGTTATATGAAATAGCTTTCTGGGGAGAGAGGAAGGAATACTGGGGAAAATTCTTGAAGTAAAAAAAGATATCAGTAACATTTTACTTTTAAAACGTTTCGGGAACATTGCCAAAATGGGAACTTGAGCTGATAGCATTAGAAAAGAGACAGACAGGGGGCGGCTAGGTGGCGCAGTGAATAGAGCGCCGGCCCTGGAATCAGAAGGACTTGAGTTCAGAGCCGGCCTCCAACACTTAATCCATACAAACAAAAACCTAGCCCTGTAACCTTGGGCAAGTTACTTAACCCCAATTGCCCTAAAGGGGCGGCTAGGTGGTGCAGTGAGTAAGAGCGCAGGCCTCGGAGTTTGGATGACCCGAGATCAGATCCGGCCTCAGAAAATGAGCACCCACGCATAAATAATGACTAGCCCTGTAACCCTGAGCAAGTTACTTAACCCCAATTGCTTTAAAAAAAAAAAAAAGAAAAGAAAAGAAAAGAGACAGACAGGAGGGTGGAGCCAAGATGGCGGAGTAGAAACAGCTCATCCAAGCCACTCTGCCCCCAGATTCCCCCCAAACTATGTAAAAGGAGACTCTGTACAACTTCTAGAGCCCCAGCACCCACAGAATGACACAGAGAAGCTAACCTCCCGCTGAGGACAGCCTAGCAGCCCTGCAGGAAGGACCAGTGCAGCAGTCTGGCAGCTGGCAACGCGCAGCGCGCAGAGCACGGGGAGCCGAGCCGAGCCAGAGCTGAGGTCCCCATGAGCCGAGGTTTTGGCCCCAGGGCAGCAGGGCCAGCAGCCAGCTGGAGGAACCCCAGAACACCAGCAGCTGTGGCCACTCCAGAATTATCAACATAGACATGCCTAGGACAAAGTAAGAGGATAGTGTCCTATGGACTTTGGGACCAGTATTTGGGGAATGCATCGGCTCCCTCCCCTGGGGGCTAGAAGCCGCTGAGGAGACATGCCATTTTGCAATTTTCAGAGGCAGATCCAGCTCCTGGCCTGCCGAACTGTAGGGAGATCCAGTGATCAGTCTTGTGGGGTAATCGCTCTTGCTTTAACCTCCCTGGATCTGGATTGTGATCTAGGGTGGAAGTCGTGGGTGGGTTTACACCTTGCCAGAAACGGAAGTTGCCCCCCACACATTGGGGACGAAAATTCCTCTATCTGGCCTTAAAGCCATAGTGTGGCAACAAGCCCAAAAGTCAAGCAATTAAGTGGCAACATGCCAAGGCAAAGGAAACAGAAAAATGCAACCCTAGACTCCTATTTTGGGGGCATAGAGCGGGAAAAGGACTGTGAGGTCAGAAGTCCTGCTCCAAAAGCCCCAGGGGAAAACATGAGTGGGTTGCAGGCCATAGAGGACCTTAAGAAGGACTTTAAAAATCAAATAAGAGAAGTGGAGGAAAAATTGGAAAGAGAAATGAGAAGGATGCAGGAAAAGTATGAAATGAGGGTCAACAGCCTGACTGAGGAAAACAACACCTTAAAAAATAGACTAACTCAAATGGCAAAGGAGGCCCAAAAGGGCAATGAGGAGAAGAAGGCCTTAAAAAGTCGAATTTGCCAGATGGAAAAAGAATCTCAAAAGTTCACTGAGGAGATTCATTCCTTCAGAGTTAGACTGGAGCAAATGGAAGCTAATGACTTTATGAGAAATCAAGATGCTGTTAAGCAGATCCAAACAAATGAAAGATTAGAAGGCAATGTGAAATATCTCATGGGAAAAACCACTGACCTGGAAAATAGATCCAGGAGAGACAATTTAAAAATTATTGGACTACCTGAAAGCCATGATCAAAGAAAGAACCTAGAAATCACCCTTCAAGAAATTCTCAAGGAAAATTGCCCTGATGTTTTAGATCCAGAGGGCAAAATAGAGGTTGAAAGAATCCACAGATCACCTCCTGAAAAAGATCCCAAAAAGAAAACTCCCAGGAATATTATAGCCAGGTTCCAGAATCCCCAGATCAAGGAGAAAATACTCCAAGCAGCCAGGAAGAAACAATTTCAATATTGTGGAAACACAATCAGAATAGCCCAGGACCTGGCAGCTTCTACACTGAGGGATCGAAGGGCATGGAATATGATATTCCAGAGGGCAAAAGAACTGGGAATGAACCCAAGGGTCACCTACCCAGCAAAACTGAGTATTTTGTTTCAGGGGAAAATATGGTCATTCAGTGGAATAGAGGACTTTCAAGCATTCTTGAGGAAAAAACCAGAATTGAATAGAAAATCTGATATCCAGACACAAGAAGGAAGAGATGCCTGAGAAGGTAATCAGGGAAAAGAAATCAAAAGGAACTTATCAAAGTTGAACTATTTACATTCCTATATGGAAAAGCAAAAGCAATAACTGTGACTGATGATATCTTTCTCACTATGAAAATAATGGAAGGGTGTGTGGTCATATGAATACATATGTGAATGTGTGTGTAAATGGTTACAGTTATATATGGATAGAGGGCATAGGTTGAATTTGTTGGGAAGGGAGAATACTCAAGGGATGAAATTATGAGGTGAGAGAGGAAAGTGGCAAGAGGAGATGGGGAGAGACAGGGTAGGGTAAACTATCCCATGTAGAAGAAGCAAGGGGAAGTGGTTGCAAGGGAGGGGGAGAATAGGAAGGCTAAAAAGGCAAAACCATATTCACATTGAATTTGGTTCAGGGAGAGAATGACATACATACTAAATGGGATATCTCAACCTGCAGCAGGATAGGGGGAAGGGGGATGAGAGGAGGGATGATGGATGGGAGGGCATCCTTGGGGGGAGGGGAGGTTGGAAGTACCCACTATAGAAGAGGGACAGGATCATGTAGGGAATGGACCAGGTGGGGGGTGGGATGAGTGGGAGGGAATTATAAGCAGCCTTGTACAATATATTTACTATGATAATGTTTTGCATAGCTAGACATGTACAACATATACTGAATTACTTATCTCCCAAGAGGGAATGGGTGACAAGGGAGGAAGGAAATGGATCTGAAATTCGAGGTCTTAACATTAACTGTTTCAAATATATATAATACTATTATTAATACTCTTTTGCTTGTAATAGGGAGATAAGATGTGCAGGCATTGGGACACAAAGATTCACCTTCCTCTAATGGAAAAGTTGATGGGGGTATGGGAGAAGGTATGGGAGAGAGCAGATTGGAGGAAGAGATATCTTGTGGGACTGCTATTCTGGGAGGTTGGGTAGGGGAATAATGGGGGAAAATGATTGTAACTCAAAATCTGGCGGAAATGAATGATGTAAAACAAAAGTTAATAAAGCATTTGTTTAAAAAAAAAGAAAAAAAAAGAAAAACCTACCTAAGTACTGGGAAGTGAATTATTTTTACTGGGAGACCATAGCATATTGAACATAGGTGAATGAAATGGTTTGTTATCCTATTATCTTAATATTAAATAATATTAATGGTGAAAAAAAAAAAGAAAAAAAAGAGACAGGGGACGCTAGGTGGTGCAGTGAATAGAGCACCAGCCCTGGAGTCAGGAGGACCTGAGTTCAAATCCAGCCTCAGACATTTGACACACTTACTAGTTGTGTGACTTTGGGCAAGTCACTTAACCCCAATTGCCCTCCAAAAAGCCAAAAAGAAGAGAAGACAGACAGACAGCTTAACTCCTCAGCAGTTCCCCTAAAACCCCGAGTGGGAGATGTAACTAATCCCATTCAAGGAGAATAAAGTCAGAGTGATACTCACTAGACATAAGATCCTATTTTTAGCTTTTCTTTGTATTGAAATCTTCTTATTTGTTGATAACTATTAAGTAAAAATCAGTAGCACAATTTCACTCCAAGGACAGAAATATATCATCATCTTTTAAAGTGCGCACATGGGACACGTGTGCATTAAGCAACATGCCTTGCATACCTTGGTGATTACACATGTAAAAAACCGGGGTGACTCTCATAATACAAGTAGTTTGGTCAGCTTAGTATAATGTGGAAACTGACCATTGAGGGTTCAATCCCCCAAGCATTTGTGATTTGATCTCCCTTGTACCAACCCATATGAATACTTAGGGGAAGTTACCTCTAGGTCCATTACATACCATAACATGTCTCTAGAAGCAGGCACCCCAAGCATACCCTGATTAGATCATTTAAAGGCCAACAAAATAGATTGTGCATGCTTGTAGGACTGGGCCCCCATTGGCCAATCTCCTCTTTACATGAATAAGATGCATAGGTTAAATATTTAAGACAGAAATTCCAACCAGTCAACTAGGACCTCTTAGTAGAATTTGAAGCCCTCCCTAGTACCAGAACTAACTAGGTAGGGGGAAAAAAAAGCCAAA
This sequence comes from Gymnobelideus leadbeateri, assembly GCA_011680675.1. Lineage (NCBI taxonomy): Eukaryota > Metazoa > Chordata > Mammalia > Diprotodontia > Petauridae > Gymnobelideus > Gymnobelideus leadbeateri. Next base: position 661,138 of record WOXC01010924.1, read on the forward strand.
TCCAGAATTTAGGTAGACCCTCAGAGTAGGGTGAAGATTGGAAGTATGAACACAGAAGCTAGGCCTGTGGTTGGATAGTCTAAGGATGGTTATACAAGAATATGTTTCATAGTCAACAAGTCAAAGGCAATTCCAAAATTAGAATACAAGTCTCATTAGCAGAAGTTTCAAACTAGTCCAACATTTGACTATTTCTTTGAGTAAGAGCAGAGTAGAAGATCAACAGGAATTCAAGTGGCTATCAAGAGAGGTCCAGAGGGGGGCGGAGCCAAGATGGCAGAGTAGAAACAGCATTTCCAATGTGCTCTGCCCCACACAAATTTCAAACAATGTGAAAGGGGACTCCGAACAACTTCTGGAGCCACAGCACCCACAGAACGGCACAGAGAAGCTAAACTCCTGCTGAGGACAGCCCAGCAGCCCTGCAGGGAGCGGCCAGCACAGTGCTCTGAGAGCAGGCAGCACAGCATGCAGAACCGAGCCCAGGTCTGCGGTTTTAGCCCCAGGGCGGCCAGGGGCCTTCAGCCGGCTGGAGGGACCCCAGAACACCAGTAATTGTGGCGATTCCAGAATTATCAGCACAGATATGCCTAGGACAAAGTGAGAGGTTAGTGCCCTATGGACTTTGGGACCAGTATTTGGGGAATGCGTGGCTTCCTCCCCTGGGGGCAAAAAGCTGCTGAAGAAACAGCAGCACAGAAGCCATTTTGCAGCATCAGTAGTGGCTCTAGCTCCTGGTCTGCGAACTGTAGGGAGATCCAGCAATCAGTCTGGGGGTTAATCGCTCTTGCTTTAAACTACCTGGATCTGGATTGTGGTCTGGGGGGGAAGTTTGGGGTGGGTATCCAACTTGCCAGAGTGGGTGGAGGCTTTACAGAGACCACCCAACTGGCAGAAGTTGTGAAGACCCCACGTTTGGACGGAAGCTCCCTTGTCTGGTGGCAGAGTCCTACTGTGGCAACAAGCCCAAAAATCAAGTAATTAAATGGCAACATACCTAGGCAAACGAAACAAAATAAACAGAAAAGTTCAACATTGGACTCCTATTTTAGGGGCAAAGAGGCTCAAAGCATGGAGGAGGACCGTGAGGTCAGAACTCCTGCACCAAAAGCCCCAAATGAAAATACAAGCTGGCTACAGGCCATAGAGGACCTTAAGAAGCAGATAAGAGAAGTGGGGGAAATTTGGGAAGAGAAATGAAAAAGATGCAAGAAAAGTATGAAATGACAGTCAACAGCCTGACTGAGGAAAATAACACCTTAAAAAATAGACTAACTCAAATGGCAAAAGAGGCTCAGAAAGGCAATGAGGAGAAGTATGCCTTAAAAAGTCGAATTTGCCAGATGGAAAAAGAATCTCAAAAGCTCACTGAGGAGATTCATTCCTCCAGAGTTAGACTGGAGCAAATGGAAGCTAGTGACTTTATGAGAAATCAAGATACCATTAAGCAGATCCAAACAAATGAAAGATTAGAAGGCAATGTGAAATATCTCATGGGAAAAACCACTGACCTGGAAAATAGATCCAGGAGAGACAATTTAAAAATTATTGGACTACCTGAAAGCCATGATCAAACAAAGAACCTAGAAATCATCCTTAAAGAAATTCTCAAGGAAAATTGCCCTGATATTTTAGACCCAGTGGGGGAAATAGAGGTTGAAAGAATCCACCGATCACCTCCTGAAAAAGATCCCAAAAAGAAGAAAACTCCTAGGAATATTATAGCCAGGCACCAGAACTCCCAGATCAAGGAGAAAATACTACAAGCAGCCAGGAAGAGACAATTTCAATATTGTGGAAACACAATCAGAATAGCCCAGGACCTGGCAGCTTCTACACTGAGGGATCGAAGAGCATGGAATATATATTCCAGAGGGCAAAGGAGCTGGGATTGAAGCCAAGGGTCACCTACCCAGCAAAACTGAATATCTTGTTTCAGGGGGAAATATGGTCATTCAGTGGAATAGAGGACTTTCAAGCATTCTTGATGAAAAAACCAGAGTTGAATAGAAAATTTGACATTCAGATGCAAGAAGCAAGAGATGCTTAAGAAGGTAAACAAGGAAAAGAAATCAAAAGGAACTTATCAAAGTTGGACTATTTACATTCCTACATGGAAAAACAATAACTGTGTTTGATGAAACCTTTCTCATTATGAAAATAATTGAAGAAGGGTACATGGCATATGTTCACAGTTATACATGGATAGAGGGTACAGGTTGAATTTGATGGGAAGGGATGATTATTTTTTTTTTTTGGAGGGCAGTTGGGGTTGGGTGACTTGCCCGGGGTCACACAGATGGGTTTTTGTTTGTGTGTTGGATGTCTGGGGCTGGATCCGAGCTCGGGTCCTTCTGGCTCCAGGGCCAGCACTCTGCTCGCTGTGCCACCTAGCCGCCCCAAGGAAGGGATGATTCTTAAGGGGTGAAGTCAAGAGGTGAGAGAGGAAAGTGGCAAGAGGAGATGGAGAGAGACAGGGTAGGTAAACTATCTCATGTAGAAGAGGCAAGGGGAAGTAGTTGCAGGGGAGGGGAAGAACAGGAAGGCAAAAAGGCAAAAGCATATTCTCATTGAAGTTGGCTCAAGGAGAGAACCACATACATACTAAATGGAATATCTTACCCTCACTCACTCTCCTGAGTAGGGGAAAGGAGGATGAGAGGGGGGATGATGGAGGGGAGGGCACTCTGGGGGGAGGGTAGATTGGAAGTACCCACTATCAAAGAGGGAAAGGATCAAAGTAGGGAATGGACCATGTAGGAGGTGAGACGGGTGGGAGGGAAATATAAGCAGTCTTTTACAATATATCTACTATGGTAATGTTTTACATAGCTATACATGTACAACACATACTGAATTACTTATCTTCTCAGAAGGAGTGGGTGACAAGAGAGGAAGGGAATGGATCTGAAAATCGAAGTTTTAACATTAAATGTTTCATAAGATGTCCAGGCATTGGGGCTCAAAGATTCACCTTGCCCTAATGGCAAAGTCGAAGGGGGTATGGGAAAAGATATGGGAGAGAGCAGATTGGACGAGGGGATATCTAGTGGGACTGCTATTCTGGGGTGGTGCGTAGGGAAAAAAATGGGGGGAAAATGTAACTCATAATCTGGTGGAAATGAATGATGTAAAGCAGAAGTTAATAAAGCATTTGTTTAATTAAAAAAAATTTTTTTAAATGAGAGGTCCAGAAAGATGAGTAGTTGGCATCAGAGAGGTCTATCAGTAAGAACTGAATACCTGAGTATAACCCAGACAAGTGAGAGTAATTAAAATAGCCAAGAAATCTAGCCACGGTGTTCAAATGAAGCATAAGCCAGGGAATTTCAGTGACCTTCCCAGAACCCTGTCCTGGCATCCTTCTGAACTCTCCAACTAGAGTCACTTTGAGACCCACCAGAAAACTTTGTATTGCCCCAGGCCCTGAGACGTTAGAAACAGGAAATAAATGAATGCAAAGATCTGTAACTCAAGCATCTCTGAGCCCCAGCTTTTTTCATTCATAAAATTAGGGATTAGATTTGATCATTTCTAAAGTCTCATTCCTAAATCTATGGTCCTATATATAATCCCATGATACCAAATTCCACTGACCTTATATCTTAGTTTCAGCATCTGAGTTTTTCCCTCCTTGCTCTTCATTATTGAACACCTGGATTATTCCCCAATTCTAGCACATGGGAGCTTTTCTTGTTCTTCACTAATATACTGGGAGAGATTTATCTGTGCATATAAATAGATTGGAGCCAGCCTTTAGTGGTAATATATATGTGGTAGTAAGTAGTAAGTAGTGGTAGGATTTTATTTCAGGACCTTGAGGCCACAGTGTTGCCTTTTTCCAAAAAGAAAGTAGATTAGCTCACTTAAAGCCTTATAAATGATTGATTTCTTTGCATTGTAATCAGAAGCCAATCCCTTAGGATATGAAATCCAAAATTATTCTAATTTCTTCATCCAGGATCCGTGTGATATAATTGATATTTTGAGGCTCCACTGAAGGCAAAGAACAGGAGTTGGGCAAAGTGGCTCATTAATAGTGTCTTTCAGTCTAGTTTAGTGCCAGGCAAAGAGTAAATTTAATAAATATTGTTGGATAACTTCATTAAGAAAGAGAGAGGGCCCACTTAAATCAATACATTCTTGCTGAGCCAGACCTAAAAGTGGACTTCTTAGTTCTATATATATTCAAGCTAACATGATGCATGCTGATACTTGAAGTTACAGAGGCTTGGAGCCATAAACAGGACGAAAGTAACCCAGGCTTTTGTACCAGCACGATGGCAGTATAAATACTCCTTTAGTGAGTAGAAAGTGAGCCTAGCACCCAATTACCAAGAATAATCAGCTACTAGGTGGCACACTTCTGTCCCTTTGCCCCACTCTTCAGGTGAGCTCTTCCTTTATCTAGCACCACCCTATTCCCACAGAATCTTGTGACCTAAGATCACAGATCCATCCTAGCTACTTAACTGCATTAAAAAGTTCATTTGAGGGAGCTTTTCATGATTCTTACCCTTTTGGAGGATCTATTTATTTCAGGACCTTGAGGCCACAGTGTTGCCTTTTTCCAAAAAGAAAGTAGATTAGCTCAATTAAAGCCCTATAAATGATTGGTTTCTTTGCATTGTAATCAGAAGCCAATCTCTTGGGACATGAAATCCAAAATTATATATGATCATCATCAGAATCAGGAAGACCTGGGCCAAGCCCTGCTCTTGACACATAATAGTTATGAGATTCTTCATAATCACTTAACCTTTCAGTGCCTCTTAGACTGTAGGTTACAGAGGAGTTACAGATGTGACAGCAGAGGAAATTTCCACACTAGGAGTTCCCCTGCAGTGCCAAAATCACAGATCCAGACCCACCCAAGAAATCTGACACTTAATAATCTTGAATAATAATGAAGAAAGGGACCGCCTCATTTTTGTATTTCTATCCCCAACACTTAGAACAGGGCAGTTGATTATGATATTTTCCCTGGCTGCCAGAATCACTATTTAGGATTCTGCAAAGGTTTCACAAATACTTATAAATATTGTCTGCCCACCGACAACTCGGAAGCTTATCATGGGTCCCCCAATTGAAAGTCTATGGTTCCCTGTTTTCTAATAGTTATGAATCCAGACCGGCCCTTGGCAAAACTGTGAAGTAGACTGACCCCCCCAAAAAAATTTTTTTAAATCCTCTATCTGTAACATAATAAGGCTCAGTCTGTGATAAGTCACTTGCCTCTGCATTTGGGGGAGTCTTCTGATTTAAACTCAGGGATAAACAAAAGCAAAAAGCCTCCTAGAAAAACCAGATCAATACTCCCCAGTGATTTTCTCTAGGAGCCAGAAAAGGGTAACCCTCTATTGTTTAAAATAATGATTGCATTTTACCCTTGAAGATGAGGTTACTCTCTCCTGAAATGGATTCATCTACCTACTCTTGTGCAATTTACCTGCACAACAATGTTGTGCACATCAAAGACTGACTGCAGCAAGAAGTGCTGAGATTTCTCTTTCCTGAAAGATTTGCAAAACACTCTACCTCACCACATTTTTTCATCCCTAAGAATGTACAAGTTGTACCAATACAATAACCAAGCAGATTCCAGTACATACAAACTAATGCATCCTTTAAGGAGAAGAAGCAAAAATAAACTTTCTATCTTAACAGGAGGTCGATCTAACACAGAGTTGGGCATAAAATACTTCATATCTGTTTCTGTGGCTTACCACATAGTACTGAAGAAAAGAAACATTGACTACCCCATGAACAAGATATTAAAGTACTCAGAAGCCTTGAATTTAATATACAAATAAACTTCCACTCAAAGTGCAAATGATATGTGTGTATATAGGGTACATGTCCACATGTGTCCTCTAAATGTGGTTCATGGAGAGACATAAATAGATAGCTGTGAAATTTTACACTCCCCTCTCCAAAGGAGACTTTGGTTCCTGCCTGAAGACGAGCAGAAGGAACCAGGAGGCTAGCTGTGCTGTTTTACTCCGAGAGAGAGAAGTACTAGACTAGTACTTATATGTGTGTGTGTGTGTGTGTGTATATATATATATATATATATATATATATATATATGTATGTATATATATGCATATATATGTATGTGTGTATATACATATATGTGTGTATATATATATATATCTGCTTACCTAAATATTGTTGGGCTAGAGGAATAATATTTTTAGGTTTAAGATATTTTCCTGGTCACTGTGACTTAAAGGGGAAGTGGTACCTTAAGCTTATATTCATAGGTTAGATTCCTTCCCACCAAATGCTAGTTACATGAAAGACCATCACAAATAGTGAATAGTGAGCAGTATCATTTATCCAAGCAGATAGCAAACAGAAATGAGAGAAGTTATACAGAGTAGAATATACCATAAAATCACAAAGTGAATGAGCTCTCATACTAGGATTGAGTTATCTCAGCTCAACCAAAAGATAGTGGCCCTAATCCCAACCAAGGGAAAAATTCCCTAAAAGGAGGCAAGCTAGAAACATATGGAGGAGCTGGCTTTTCCCTAAATGTCTGACATCCAAAATTTGTCTCCACTGGTGACTTTCTGAAGATTGTATGGAAATACGTGTGTGTGTGTGTGTGTGTGTGTGTGTGTGTGTGTGTGTGTGTGTCCTCTCTTAAAGCAGAAATGAAGAATAACAATTCTTATTTCCAAAACTCTCATGCCAACCCTGCTCCTTATACAGGCACTCAGTATCAAGTCAACATTTTCTCTGCCATTAAGGAGAGTCTTACATAAATTCTCTAGGTTTAAAGACTGGGTTTAATATACATATGCATAAATAAAAAAAATATGTACATATATATACTTGTATGAGATGTGACAATAAAGTAATGTAGCTGATTTTAAAATATATGTGTGTATGTGTGTGTGTGTGTGTGTGTGTATATACATCAGAATATATATCAGAATTCACACATCCAAACTGGCATCCCTTCAAAGTAACCTCCTACAAAAGGATAAATACATTTGTTTTTCTGATGATGATATCATTGTGTCCAAGATTCCATTTTGCGAAGTACTTGAGAAGAATTGCTTCTCAGAGCCTATGGCACAGTATTCTGAGTTTCCTCCGTGATAACAATTCACCACACTCTAAGGGTGAATATGATTTCTTTTTTTAAATCTTCAAGAGTCATTTAGAGCTAAATATAGTATAGCATTGTCAGATATGTCATAACAGGCATTCCTTTCATTTATGGGTCAGTCAATAAGCATTTAATAAGCATTTACTAATGCTTATTAGTAACATAGAACTGCTTATTAGTAACATAGAACTAATGTTCTATGCACAGGGGATAAAAAGAAAAGCAAAATCAGGGTCCCTGACCTTCTGGAGCTAATAGGGGAGACAAAAATAAAATTATTACCTTAAGAGGTTTCAAGGAAGTTTATCCACTTAAGGTCATGGATTTTTTTGTAGTTGATGCACTATGAGTAACTGGTAATACTCAAAATTAACCATTGTAGAGATAAAACTTTGAGTTACTGTGCAAGATTTTTTTCATGATGTCATTTGTAACATGTTTTGTGAGACCTTCAGGATTAAAGTTTTGGTTGCAAAAAAAAATAAAATAAAATTATTATATACACAGAAGATAAATATGATATAAATAGAAGTTAATTTTGGAAGGGAAAAGGGGGTTAACAGTGTGTAGAATGGGGCAGGGAATCAGAGAAGACCCCCAAAGAGAATAAAAATTTAGCTGAATTTTGAAGGAAGACAGGAAAGCTAGAAGTCAGAGGTGAGGAGGGAGAGCAAGCCAGGCATGAGGGAGAGCTAGTATTAGTGCATTCAGATCCTCAGCTAAAAAGTAGGTGACATGGGAGTTTGAAAGGGGATGAAAAGATTTAGAATGGCTGCTATGGTGATTAGGATAGTGAATTGATTAGCAACAATAACAAAGGATTCCCTTGTTTCAATGAGATCTAGTTGAAATTGTTTTGCATGAATTTCTAACAGACCCAATCAGCATAGTTCCATGATTTGGACTACATTGGATGGATTGGATTAGATCTCTCCAATTCTGATTCTCTATAATTGTAATGAATAAGGTGATTGGTCAAGCTAAACAATGAGGTTGAAAGTTTAGAAGAAAGGCAATGTAGCAACTATAATATTAGATTGATTTTCTTCCATTGTTTCTAAACTGACTGTAAGACTGATTTCTAAAAGAGTGGTCTCAATATATTTTGAGCAATAAAATTGTGTTAGAATATGTGTTTAACCTCCCAAAGTGACTATATTGAATACCAAATGAAATATGTAAATTCTGGTTATGTAGGTTTAAGAATTAATCCCATCACTTTGCAGTCAAACCTCAGAGGCTTGCATATATATTATAAATAGAAATGTGTATATATAAATATATGTCTGTATAACTATGTATTCACATAAGGCACTATTTCAAGGATCCATGTGATTACTCTCTGTCCAATATAGATCACTCTCCATTCCTGGTATATAAATGGCTTAATGACTTGTTGCTGAAAACAAAAGTCAACCCTTGGTGTTCAATCCTTCGGTAATGGACCTCTCCAAATTTAGCTACCTTGGTCCTCCAATGATGGATATTGAACCTGCCTTGGAAACCTTTCCAGCTTGCTGAGACAGGCTTGAACTTGTGCACCACTATTATGGCCTTCAAGAACCCAAAGTCAACACCACTCTGTGATAAGGGTAAAAATAAGACTTCACTGAAGTCATATATAATAGTAATAATAACAACAGCAGTTGACATTTATATAGCACTTTAAAGTTTGCAAAACACTTTACATCAACAATGACAAATAGATTTATGCAGTAGGTATATAAAACAGATACACACATATATCGAAAAAGGATGGGACTGACTGCTAGAGGGATAGGAGACCATGGGGACATTTTCTAAAGAGGAGAACTAGGTTTTCTGAACCCAGACTTCTCATCTCATGCTTTCATGAATTTGTGTTTATTTGCTGTTGAACAGTTTGGCTAATTCACTATTATTTCCTGAACTCCTTAGCTGAGCTCCTGAATGCCCTTGTCTGCCAATTAGCTAGGTACTTTTGTTTGCTGCAAGCAATATGAACCAGAGGAACAATCCAGCCTATCAGCCTGGGATCTAGTGCTTAAGGAAACAATTTAGGATGTCTGAAGTGAGGGCATAGCAGACTGGTTTTTTTACCTGAATAACCCAGGAGCAGTTTGTTAATTGCACATTCCAAGCACACAGACTCTTCTGAGCCCTGAGTGATCACTGACACTATAGAGTTAAGATACAAACCATAGCAAGGTATCAAGTAACTCTCACCTTGAAACCTGAGTTTCTACAGGAACACCAAAAGAAGGTCAGCTGGGTGGTGGTAGAGCTCATCACTGGCTGCCTCAGGATAGAAAGAAGACATTTCTCAGATGCTTCCTTTTATTTATGCTTAAGGAAAATGTAGTTCAGTCGCTTCAGTTGTGTCCAACTTTTCATGGCCCCATTTGGAGTTTTCTTGGCAAAGTTACTAAGGTGGTTTTCCATTTTCTTCTCCAGCTCATTTTACAAATGAGGAAACTGAGGCAAACAGGATTGAGTGACTTGCCCAGGGTCACATAGCTAGTAAAGTGTCTGAGGCCAGATTTGAACTCATGAAGATGAATCTTCATATCTCCTGACCCAGCATTTGGTCCACTGAGCCACCTAAAAATTAAAATTTACCACTTCTGAGATTGTATGGAATCCAACCCATAGGATGGAATAGTAAATTAGCACTGGAGAGAGAGGAAGAAAACCCAGGTTTTAGTCCCAACTTTGCTGCATAATTACTGTATGACCTTGCACCAATCACTTAATCTCTATGGGCCACAGGTTCCTCATCTATAAAAGAAAAGCATGTCAACAAAAGAATTATTTTTAATGTCCCTTATAATTCTAAAATGTTATAATTCCGAGTCTGACAGTTGCAACCTAGGAAAAATGGGAAGAGTTTTTTGAAATAAATAAACCCCTTGAGTATTAACATGATATAGTGGCTAGAAGGCTGGCCTTCTGGTCAAGAAGACCAGAGTTTTAAGTCAATTAATTTCTCAGTACCTTAGATGAATGATAGTTGTAACTCACAAAAAACCTTCTCATTATTAGAGAAGTTAGGAGTATATATAGACAGTGGGCACAGGTGTGAGTTGAATATGAAGGAATAATATCTAAAAAAATAGAATTAAGGGGGTGAGAAAGAGAAATACACTAGGAGAAGGGGAAAAGGGTAGAATGGGATGAATCATTTCACATAAAAGAGGCAAGAAAAAACTTTTACAGTGGAGGGTAAGGTGGAGGATGTGGGGAAGGGGGAAGTGTGAGTGAACCTTACTCTCATCAGAATTGACTCAAAGAAGGAATAACATAAACACTCAATTGGGTATAGAAATCTGTCTTACTCTATAGGAAAGTAGAAGGGGAAGGAGCTAAGAGATGGGGAAGAGGTATGTGATAGAAGGAAGGGCAGATTGGGGGAGGGGGTGATCAGAAGCAAAACACTTTTGAAGAAGGATAGGGTAAAAGGAGAGAGAGAATAGAATAAATGGGGTGGGTGATAGGATGGAGGGAAATACATTTAGCAGTTATAACTGTGAAAAAAATTTTGAAGCAAGTTTCTCTGATAAAGTCATCATTTCTCAAATAGAGATCTGTGTCAGATTTATAAATATAGGAGCCATTCCCCAAATGATAAATGATCAAAAGATACAGTTTTCAGATGAAGTAATCAAAGCTCTCTGTAGCCATGTGAGAAGGTGCTTTAAATTGCTACTGAATGGAGGAATGCAAATTGAAACAATTCTGAGGTACTACCTCATACCTATTATATTGGTTAATAGGACAGAAAAAGAGAATGACAAATATTGGAAGGATGTGGGGAAAATGAGACTTTAATGCACTATTGGTGGAGTTGTGAACTAATTCAACCATTCTGTAGAGCAATTTGAACTATGCCCAAAGGCCTAAAAACCATGCACACCCTTTGACCTAGAAGTGCCATTGCTAGGTCTGTATCCAAAAAGAAATAAAAAAAAAACCAAAGGGGAAATGACCTATGTATACAGAACTATTTATAGCAGTTCTTTTCTGGCGTCAGGGAGTTAGAAATTGGGAGGATGTCCATCAATTAGGGAATGGCTGAACAAATTGGACTATGTGATTGTGATGGAATACTATTGTGCTATGAAAAATGATGAACAGAATGCTCTCCAAAAAACCAGGAAAGATTTACATGAGCTGATGCAAAGTGAAATACTGTGTACAAAGTAACAGCAATATTGTAAGATGATCAGTTGTGAATGATTTGTCTATTCTCAGTAATACAACGATCCAAGACAACTCTGAGGGACTTATGATGAAAAATGCTATCTATCCCCAGACAAAGAACTGGTGGTATCTGAATACAGACTGAAGCATTTTTTTTATTTTCTTTATTTTTCTCAAGCTTTTTTGCCTATGTTTTCTTTCACAAAGTGGAAATATGTTTTGCATGACTATACATGTATAACCTATATGGAATCGCTTACCTTCTCAATGAGGAGTGCGGGGATAGAGGAAGAGAGAGGATTTGGGACTCAAAATTCTTAAAAATGAATGGTTTTTTTACATGTAATTGGGGGGAAATTAAATACTAAATAAATTCTTTTTTTTTTAAAGCAATTGGGGTTAAGTAACTTGCTCAAGGTTACACGGCCAGTCATTATTTATGTGTGGGTGCTCATTTTCTGAAGCCAGATTCAATCCCAGGTCATCCCAACTCCAAGGCCGGCGCTCTTACTCACTGCGCCACCTAGCTGCCCCATAAATAAATTATTTTAAAAATAAAATAAATTTCAGGTGAGCTGTTGACCTCCCACCAGTGGAAGGAGTTTCCATACAGCATTCCTCACATTGATTCAGTCCCAAGTCTAGACAAAAAGAAAATTGATATATCAGACCACATACAAAAAGTGATGACAAAAACATCGAGGAGAATTGAACACAGTTCATTTAAGGACTGAAGAAAATAGGGGTATTGAGGCCTAGAAGGGAGAAGAATTGGGGGACATGATCACTGTTTTCATATTTGTAAAGGGTTGTGACATGGAAGATTGATGAGGCTCATCATCTCACAGGGGAGAGCTAAGACCACTGTGTGAAAGGCTTCGAGGAAAAGTTTTTGGTTCAATACAAGGAAGAACTTTGTTCCAATCACATCTGTCCAGAAATAGAATGGGCAGCCTCATGAGGTAGTGAGTCAACAAGATGACCTCTGAGGTCCCTTCTGATCTTCCATGATTATAGAGAAGGGCATTTTGGACAAAAATGGAAAAAAAAAGATAATGTCAGTATACGCTCATCAGACCAGATCCCTTTGCTGTAAAAGAGCAGAACAGCAATGACACTTTAAAATCTTGCAGATTCCCAGCAGTAGAGTGGGAATGTCAGCAGGCTAGCATCATCCATTTCCCAGTAAGCCTCAGGAGCTGGGCGCCATGTGTATTTCCCATATCCACCAAGGATGGCTGCTTTCCAGGGGATCTTTACCTCGTGCTTTTCAGTGACTCATTAGCCTGGTTCTCCAGACTGAACACATGCCCCACCTCCCTACCCTCGTGACACTGAACATATGGTCTGATCCTAAAAGGAGCACTATGTAGGCGAGCCTGCAAAGAGAAATGAGATCTGTCACAAGGGCAGAAAAATCTAGTTGTAACCAGAGTTTGGAAAGAGTGTTATCTTCATCCCTGAAATACATGAGCTAAAGTAATGTTAAACCATGGGACAAATAGGTAAATGGTAACAGGAGTCTGTCTATTCACCTGAATGCCCTTTTATTCTTCTCCCTCTCAGCTCTGTTCCTTGGTTGCATGAGATCTCAAATTGCTTGCAGCTCATACTGAATAATGAATATGCCAACACCAGCCTATCACTGAGCCCTGGGAGTGGGGGGAGGGACTGGGAAGGTACAAGGGAGAAGAAAAGGAAGGACAGGAAGAGATCTGAGGGTTCTCAGATCATATGTAAAATGGAAGGCAAACTCAATAATCTGCTTCTCTCTGTACATATACCTTCAAATAAAATCTCGGAAATTGAATAAGGCAATGATGAGGCCGGAAAAAAAAAATAAGACCTTCTTGGTATCCAGCTGAGGTGACCATTTCATTCTCCCTGAATTCCCTAAGTATGACTTGATAAATGCATTTCCCTATATCTTTATTTGGAAATGTATTTGACAAGAGCCCCACCCCCCCACCAAAAAAAAAAAAAAGGACAGGGACTAATTCTACACTAGCTACGTGACCCTGATCAAGTCACTTCACCTTTTGGGGGATGGGGCTCAGTAAAATCTGTAAAATGGGGACAATAATAACACCTAACTCCCACAGTTGTTGTGAGAACAAAATGAGATAACATTTTAAAGCATTTGCAAACCTTTAAGTGCTATATTATATAAATGTTAGTTATTATTATTATTTATTATTGTAACACAAGCCCTCTCCATTTTCAGGAATTCCTGTTATTTTTTTTTTAAGTTTTATTGATATTCTCAGGGCAGGAGGTTGTTTTGTTTTGGTTTGGTTTTTGCTTTTTGGAGGGGGGAAGGAAGGGCAATTGGGGTTAAGTGACTTTCCCAAGGTAACACAGATAGTTTTTTGTGTGTTGTGTCTAAGGCCAGATTTGAACTCAGGTCCTCCTGACTCCAGAGCTGGTGCCACCTAGCCACCCCAGGAATTCCTGTTATTATTAGCCATTATTCTTAAAAGTGGAAATTCTAGTCAAATCCTTTATGTTCCATAAGTTCCAGGTGGCTGCAACTTTCCCCATGTAACAAAGTTCCTGACAGTATTCATGGGCATGACATTTATACCTAGAGAAGACTATACGCCCTGGGAGTCATGCCTCTGGCTGCTATCCTCAAAGCACAGAAGAGCCTTATGAGTCAATATGATAAGATGCTAATGCCAGAATCAGGGACATATTGTTTTCATTCTTCTGGATATGCAAGAATGCTGGAATGTGATAGAAATTGGACAGAAGGAAACACATTTTAAAATACACTTGAAAAACTTGTACATACATAGAAGCAAGTCTCTTGCTGGAGTCTTATATGAAAGTTATTCTGGATAATTCCAAGAATTCTGGCAAGTATAATAGATACCGTCCTGCAGAGCTTAGTAAGGATGTCAAGATAGCAAATTCCCCCAGGAGATAAATGGAATAGTCAACAGGGATTAAAAATAGAAGGGGAAAATATCAGGGCAAGGAAAGGGTGTAGTTCCCAGAACTGGTAATGGGATACAGTGTTCCTATGCTTTCAATTCCTGGTTTGCAACTGAACTTAGTTGACAAATCATGAGAGCTGAACCCAATAAATGGCATCAGACAATAATTCTATGACCCTGAATAAGTAATTTCACTGCTGTCTGCCTCAGTTTCCTCTTCTATAAAATGAGGATAATAGTAGTACTTACCTTTCAGGGATTTTGTGAGGCGAAAATGAAATAATATTTGTAAAATGCTTTGCAAACCTTGAAGTGCTATATAAATTCCAGTCCTTTATGGTTGTATTTCACATTGTTTCACTCCTGCCTCTCTATCTCTATCTATGAAACTGTCCTTCTTGCTATTCGATATACTTGACATTCCATAACCCTCCCTCCTCTGTGCCTTTCCCTAGGTTGTTGCCTATTTCTAAAATGTTCTTCTTCCTTATTTCTATCTCTTGAAATTCTTAGCTCCCTTTGAGGCCCAGCTCAAATATACCTCTCACATGGCCTTTCTTCATCTCCCTAGTTTTAAGTACTCTGTCCCTACCACCCAGAAATTATTTACTGTGTACATACTGCTTCCTGTCTCTCCCTCACACTGCTTTAATGCTTCAGTTGGGTTAACTTGACTGCTGTGTGTGTGTGTGTGTGTGTGTGTGTGTGTGTGTGTGTGTATGGAGGTGGAGGGGAAGTTAATGATACTTATGTTGGCAATGGTGGCGGTGATAATACTGATATCCACTCTTCTTTCCCCTAAAAAGTATTGGAAATAAATAGACCCAGTGGAAGAAAGAGTTATTATTCAAGATCTAAAACCTATCTGTATAAGGAAGGATACCTACACTCATCTTCATTCATTTACTTGTCTCACAGGGCTATGTGCATAAAACAGAAATTAATGGAATTGAGGGCTAGAAACATTAAACAAAATCTTCAAGAACTTTCATGAAACAGGAGAAATAGTACAAAGCCAGTATGTCACAGGGAACATCTTTACATAAAAACAGCACTTGCTAAAACTAACAAAAGGCAGATAACATGGGCACCATAGAGTAGACAGAGCGGTAGATTTAGAATCAGAAAACCAACACTTAAATCCTGGCTATGTCACAGAATGATCTAGGGCAAATCACTTAACTCACTTTCCTCATCTATAAAATGAGGAAATTTGGACAAGATAGCATCTGAAGTCCCCTCCAGGTCAAAATCTATCATCTTGGGCAGTAATCTGCCCAAGAAAAGGGTATGGGAAGGAGAACGCAAATCAACACTGTCTCCATGTGTACTGTATCTAAAAGCTTTTGGGGCCAGATAAAAACTAGGAATTTCAGCTTCTGGGACAACCACCACAAACCATTTCCAGGGTAACAAAAACTTATTCAGTTGAGGCTTGAGGTAGGCCACCCAATGGGAGAACAAGGTTGTAGGGTAAGGAAGAGGAAGTCAGAACCACCAGGATGAAGTCAAAAGATTTTGGGTAGAGAGTGGGGTGGGATGGGACAAGTGAAGAGACTCACCCTAGTGTAGAGCCAATGAAATATTAACAGTGCCCACCATCGCTATAAGTATCCCATGACATTCAATTGCAAAATATACCAAACTCTCGAGATAGAGGATAGAACTGAAGCATTTATTTAGACACCAGAAAACCCAATCTCCAAACCAGTAAGCCGATTCCATCATAGTACCAAAGATATTCAGAAGCTATAACTGAGAGCCACGGCATCCTTTAGCTTTTGCACAAACCAATACAAGATCAATATTTACAAACCTTTCTATCTCCTTGCCTGAGCATCCTCTCTCCCCCACCGTCTGGCCACCTCTGACCAGCTTCCTGTGGGCTCTGCTTCCCTTCAGCAAACTCCTCCCACTACAGGCTCCATGTGACTACATTCAGCCTATCAGGGGGCAGAGTTTACTTTCAAAGCAGGGGAGGTCTTCAAACTACCCCCTAGGTCTATTAAGGGGCAGGGAAGATCTTCAAATTTCCATTCCCATTAGACCTAGTCATCTGGAATCTTCCTATTTCAACAAATTACCCTTCTAAACAGGAAACTGATTTCTGTTATTTCTACACTGCTAAAACAGTTTGAGTACTGTCATTGGTCCCCAGATTCAGGACCCTTGACTAATGCACTGCTAGTAGAGTTTTAAATTGGTCCAACCATTCTGGAAAGCAATTTGGAATTATACTAAGAAAGTGACTAAAAGTCTATACCCTTTGACCTGGACAATCTTTTACATATACCCCATAGAGGTCAGTGATAAGGTAAAAGAAAAGATGTTATATAAACTGAACCATTTATGGAAGCACTTTTGGGGGCTGCAAAGAACTAGAACTCTCTCCTTCCTCCTCTCCACCTCCTGGTTTCCTTCAAGTCCAAATTAAAATCTCACTCTCTACAAGGAACCTTTACCAGTCACTCTTAAGGCATTAGCAAATGCCTTCCCTCTGAGAGTACCTACAATTTATCCTGTATGTCTCTTATTTACACATAATTGTTTGCATGTTGTCTCCCCCATTAGGCTGTGAGCTCCTTGAAACAGGGATGTGGTTTGTTTGGGGATTTGGGTTTTTTGGGGGTTTTTTGGTTGGTTGGTTTTTGCTTTCATTATATCCCCAGTCCTTAGCACATAATGATTGGTGATTTGATTTGACTTGACTAGAATCACCTGACTTAGGCCTAATCTAGAACAATGGCCCCCAGAGAAAAGATATGAGAAGGCATTCTCCTTTCCTTGTTGAAATAGGGAAATACAGGTGCAGAATACTACAGATGATGTCAGATTTTTTTATGTTAGTTTCTCTGAACTTTTTTTCTTTTGTATTAACTGTCCTAAGGATGACTCTTAGGATGGGGAGGAGAGATGGATACATTGATAAAGATAGGTGATATAAAATCAAAAACTATAAGTAAAAAAAAAATTCAAATAATACATCCAGCACCTTCTAAATGACAAAAACTAGGTTGCCCTTAGTTTTTTTGGGGGGGGTTGCCTTTTGGAGGGGGAAGGCAGGGCATTTGGGGTACAGTGCTCTATTCACTGCACCACCTAGCCACCCTGTTGCCCTTAGTTTTTAATTAGTTATGACTTTAGTTATGAGTTAGCTACAGAGTCTTTTGAATTCTGTAACAGAAGGAGAAAAAGAGAGAAAATAAAAACTTACAATATTGAAGATAAGACTCTCCAGGATAATAAAAATGAAGAACTGACCAGAAGAGCAAAAGACTGTAGAATAGAGGAGGGAAACATAAGTAAAGAGAAAAACAATACAATAATATAATAACAATAAACATTTATTAGGCCCCTACACTGTGCTTAGGCTACAAATAAGAAAAAGAATGTTAGTCTCTGACCTCAAAGAGTTCACAGATTCTTGCAAATTAGATGATAAAGTCTAAAGAAGGGTAGGTAATATACAAAAAGGAGGGGGAGAGGAGGCAGAGTATACTCAGCACAGGGGTATTACGATGTTGGAGCTGAAACCAAGCAGAGCAATTGGTGGGAAATGAAGAGGTGCTGGGAGTTCTGATTCCTCTTTAGAGAGAGACTTTGGTGTGCCCTCTGGCCCTCCAATCACAGGGACAAAGGGTACTGCTGAGGCCTGAGGACAGTTATCCCCTCCACATCACCACTTTCCCCAATGCAGTTTCAATATGCCACAGGTTGGCATAAGAAATTAAATGGGAGGGGCAGCTAGGTGGAGCAGTGAATAGAGACAGGCCCTGGAGTCAGGAGGACCTGAGTTCAAATCTGGCCTCAGACACTTAACATTTACTAGCCATGTGACCTTGGGCAAGTCACTTAACCCCAATTGCCCTCCAAAAAGCAAAAAAAAAAAAAAGAGAGAGAGAAATTAAATGGGAATTTGGGGGGAGTTTTGCAGAAATCAGAAATGCATAAAATATGTGTATAATATAATATGATATCAACATATTTTATCTTTTAACAGAATAATAACTCAAACTTCTTCTCTGGGAGAAAATTGTAAGCATGTATAATACAAATGTTTTTATAATAATAAAAAAACTAGGAAATATCCAATAGGAAGCAGTATGGATTAGGACTCAGAAGGCTTGTGTTTTAATCCTGGCCCTGACTTCTTTAGTTCCACATCTGTAAAATGAGCTAGAGAAGGAAATGGAAAATCACTCCAGTATTTCTGCCAAGAAAACCCCAAATAGTGTTACAGAGTTGGACATGATTGAACAACTACCACTTACTAATTTTATAACCTTCAACAATAATAGTAATAACTAACATTTTTATAGCATTATGTACCAAACTCTATGCCAAGTATTTTGCAAATAGCTCAGTTGATCATTACTACTCTGGGAGGTAGGTGCTATTATTATCCCTATTTTATAAATGAGGAAGCTGAAGCAAACAGAGGTTAAGTGACTTGCCCAAAGTCATAGAGTTGATATCTGAGACTGGATTTGAACTCAGGTCCTCCTGGCTCCAGACCTGGTGCTCTATCCACTGCACCATACTACAGGCATAAACCATAGACTCTCTTAGTTTCCTCAACTGTAAATTAATAATTAAATAAAATTTAACTGAATAATCCTTAAAGTCCTTTCAGTTCTAAATCTTATAAGGTAATGAATTCCAAACAAGATAATGTAAAAGCGCTTCCTTTCAAAAGTATAAAGAGCTACTTAAGTTTCAGAGAGCGTTCTGACCTTTGTTACTCAGTATTCCCTCCTGTGATACTCTTCCATGCTCTTCTATAACTGTTTCCTCCTTTAGCTGGGCACCATGAATACATGACAGTGACTTGGAACTCTGCCGTCACTTACCCCAACAACTGCAGTACATTCCTCTTCTAGTCTTGTCTCCCCTCTCTCCCAAGCTTATGGTGTCAGCAGACATCACCAGGTGCTTCTTGAAAGTTGGTGATGGAACAAGGCACCGTAGAAACATCGCCTTGGGCATCCCACAGGATCATAATCCAAAATCTGTTTTATAGATTAATGGGAAACTTCAGCACTGGCCATCTGAGTTATTAATCTGCCGCCTTTTCTAAAAAATAGTATGCTCTTATACTAGAAAGGATCCCTTCTATCCCTAGCTTAAGGCAGAATTCCATGTATAATGGTTGAAAGCAGAATCTATTTGTAGTGATCCTGTTCATCTAATTTCACTCCATTTTATCACATTCCAACATTTAGCATACTTCTTCACTATGTTTTGAAAACATTATGAGTCTCAGAAACTTTGAAACATCCTACTAAAGGAACATGAAGGGTCATCTTCCTGTACACAGGTTTTAAAATAGTTGATAGTTATCTTTCTCAAATATATGATTGCCATCCTACTTGAAGGCAGGGAAATCAGCTCATTTAACAAAAATTTTCAAGTGCTAACTCAGTACAGAGCACTGTGCTAGGTGCTAGGTGCTAAGGAAGGTTCAAAGATCAATAAAAAGTAGTCCCTGCCCTCAAGAAGCTTATAATCTGGGAAGTAATTATGATTCAAGTGCAAACAACCATGATACAAAGTAAATATGCTTAAGTGTATAAAAGCACAAAAGACTGAGAATTCAGAGAAGAAACTGATCACTTTGGAGAGAATGGGAAGGGAATCAGTGAAAGTTTCATGGAGGAGGAGGAGATGGATCAGAAATGGCAAGGGGTCCAGTTAGACCATATTGCCATAAAGAAAAAGAGAAGACCATGAGATGGGTTAAAAATGTATGGGCCAGACTGTGAGTACTTCAATGCCAAGCTAAAGAGTTTGAAATGAATTCAGTAAATGATAAAAATTCATTGAAGGTTTCTGAGCAAAAAAATAACATAAGGAGTCCTCTACAGAGTATCCTAGCATCCCTAAATATGGAAAATGGAGAAACTGAGGAACACTAGGTAGAAGGCTACTGTGGTAGCTCATATGAGAAGCAAAGAGAGCGTGAACTAGATCTAGTACATCGGTGATAATTTTTAAAAAAAGATGAAAGGAGAGGAGAGGACACTCGCTATATGACTTCTTCGTGGTAGTTCTAATCCAATAAGTCTATGAGAGTTATTTCAGTAATATTTCAATTAAGAGAAATCACTTTTTAAATAAACAGTCCTAATACTTATGGCCATGCTGATCCTGAAGGCTATCAGACCTGGGATAATCTGTACTTTTTGCACTCTTTAGAATGAGGTAAGAGGACACAAAAAGGTCCCTGGACATGGAAATTCTGCATCCTACCTCAGTATTGTAAGAATCTGCTCTGGCTGCTTGGTAGAAATGGTCTGTGCCTCCTAACATAAGAAATAAGGTCAAAACAAAGGGCAAATGTAAGAAAACCCAAAGAGCAACTTTTCCATTTTCTTTAGTCATGATAATAGAATATATATGAGCCAAGCCAAGTTCAAATGTTGACAGCAGAACTCAATGGAATTCATCATTTCCAAAAGAGAATATTCTGGGAAAAGATTGATGAGAGGCCAAGATTGAGCCATGAGAAATGTTGAGTCCTTATAAGCTTTCTTGAACAGTGATAGACAACAGCCTGGAAAAGGACTCAAATTATTAATGAACAGGTTATCACTAAAACCAAAAAAAGACTCAACAATTGATATTCAAATAAATGACCTATACTGGGGAGTCATTTCCACTTAAATATTTTTCAGATGCTTTGTGACATGATAAGAACCTTTGGTCCTTGCAGAATATGACAGTGGAAATCAAGTCATGACAGTTCAATGCAATGAACGTTTATGAAAAGCTGCTAGGTCCTAAACTGGAAAGGCTTCAATTACAAGAACTAGTCCTAACAATTTTAGTTCTGGGGGCAAGTGGCAGCAAAGGATGGGGAAATAGGAAAGTAGGTTCACCAGGGGTGTGGCCACCACCTCTGAGGCAGAGTCAGACTGCTAAAGCACTCTGTAGACTGAACTTTCCATAACTACTGAATTATCCAATCTGAGATAAGATCCCCTTTGTCCCACCCTAGATATAGCTTTGGGTATAGGCCTGATGAAGATCAGACTAGCTAAGTTCAAATAAGACTCATTGCCAGAAGGTTGGCCACTAGGTGATTTTTTAAAAATCTTTTTCCTGAGACAGAGACTCATGAAAATAGTACACAAAGGCATATGAAAAAGTTGTAATTTATGTCAGAATATCCATACTGACAAAATCAAGGTTCTTTAAGTAGTGAAATGTATTTGAATGATATGGCTTTGGTAGAGTCAGGGATGCTAAAATTCATTCTTGGGACCATATCCTGTCCTCACTTCATGGTGGAATAGACACAGTTATCAATGTGAGTTTGAGTTTGAGTGCATGGATCAAGGGCAGCATATGGTCTTTTGTACAATAACATTTGATCAGAGAAGAAGTTTTTATGATACTTTGCAGTACATAGTAGTTAATTTGAACAAATATTATGACCACAATAAAACACATTCTTATCACTGGAACATAAATTTGTAATTGCTACACTGTGAGGGAGTTTCCCTTAAAAGTTATATAGACACTGCCAGCATTAATTAATATATATATATATATATATATATATATATATGTTAAAAAAGAAAAGTTACATTTTTAACTATCATTTAAAATCAGATTCGCAGCAAAACTCAAACCTGTTCCTTCAAGGGTCTTAATTTCTTTCTGCAAACATTTTCAAAGTTTTCCTTCCCTTTAGTATTATCACTAAAAGGCCACCTAAACAAAGCCAATTAATAAGAACCAGTGAGGAGAGACAGTTACTATAAAACCAGGAATGTGTTTGAGCTCTGTAGAGATTCACGTCTGCCACACACAGCCTGGCTGGCAACATTCCACCCATCCCACAGTGCACATGTTTTCAATTATAAACTAGATTTTTATCAGAGTTCAAGTTAATTGTTTTATACCACTAGGGTAGGAGAAACTCTTTGAGGAAAAAAAAGATACAGCTCATATACTTGACCTACTTTAATACAAAGATGGACTCTTCTAGGAGGGGAGAAAAGGGCAAAATCTTTGCTTAAAAAAATCAATTTTACTCTTAAGATTTTAGCTCTGGGGTTTTCAAACATTTCTAGCTAAGGACTAACGTCTAATGGAATCAAAATGGCATCTCGTGTGAGCCTCATGAGCCCTCCTTGTTTAGAGTTCATCAGCAAACAGCAGGTTCTGCACCACTGGCTGTTTACATTCTGCCTTATCCAATGTCTAACATTGTCAGGAAAAAGCAGCTCAATGACACAAAAGCTGTTTGGGGTGACCACATGCTCACCACCAGTAAGTGATTCTCTGGTTTCATTTAGAACCATGTATGTTTATTATAGTGTGAGGTTTTTTAAGTAAAATCCTAATTTCATGCAGTGGTTTGGGACCAAGGTAATGCCATGAAGACAGATTTTCCAAAGAAATGGGCCATTTCCCCTAAGAATTTTGTTCAAAAGAATAGTTCTTCTACATGAATAATAATGGGAAGGGAAGCATGCCAATGCTATTAATTTTTTTTTTTTTGCTTTACTAATGAATCAATCCATTAAGCATTTTGAAGCACCACTAGTATAGGTTTCAAGCACTATACTAAGAGATTAGGGTAGAAATATAAACATGGAGCCAATCTCTGCCTTCTCGAAGTTTATGTCCCACTAGAGAAAAGCAACAAGTCCACAAGTAAATAAATACAAGATACACACACACACACACACACACACACACACACACACATCCATCTATATCTATCTATCTACCCCTATATTGCACATGACCCTAAGTAAGTCACCTAAACTGTTGGCCTGTTTCCTCATCTTTAAAATGGGCATAACAGCCCTACATCAGAGGGTCGTGAGAATCAAATAAGATAACAATTATAAAGTCCTTAGCACAGTGCCTGGAACAAAATAAGCACTATTTAAATGTTACTTATTACCATTATTACATGCATAACAAAATATATAGATATATATAAAAAAGAGACAGAAAGCAAGGCGAGGAAGTGACAGAGAGACTGAGAGAGACTAAATCATGGCATAGCAGTGTCATGTCTGCCACGAATGGACTGTATGATAGGCCAAGTCATCTATCTCCTTGGTGCTCCAGGTGATTCCCTAAGGCAGAAGATGCCAATCTGCACTGAAAGAGGGAGTTTTCTCCTCTGAGAATTCCCTATACCAATGAAACCGAAGGAGTAGTGCCTATCACTGTGGAAAATAAACACAGTGCTGGGGTTTGAGGAGAGGAGATGCAGTAAAAAACAACTGGAGAATTAGAAAAAGTCTCTGGAAGGGGTTGCTTTGACAGGAGCTTGGTGGTTCAAGAACCAGAGGTGAGGGGTCAGAACAGTCCAAGTATGGGGCATCAGTAATTTTTAGACAAAACTTCAACAGCAAAATTCACCAAAGTCTCTTTTTTATTGTTCCTAATGGGGTCAGGAGCAGCCATGTGGTGCAATGGGTAGAGCTACAAGCCTGCAATCAAAAAGTCCTGAGTTCAAATCCAACCTCAGACACTTACTAGCTATGTGACTCTTGACAAATCACTTAACCCTGTTTGCCTCAGTTCCTTATCTGTAAAACAGGCTAAAGAAAGAAATGGCAAACTCCAGTATCCTTGCCAAAAAAAAACTGGGTCATGAAGAGTCAGACACAACAGAAATGATGAAACAACAACAACAAGGACAGGCCAGGACTGGATCTGTGATTTCCTCAGGCTAGGAACTTCTTTCAAAAAGGAGTAACTTATGGGCCATAAAGAGCTGCCTGGGGGCAGTGAGAGGTTCAGTGATGACCTTGTTCAGAAAGCCAGTACATGTCTGAGATGTAAACCAAAATTCAGGCCAAAGGTCTTCCTGTCCCCAAGGCCTGCAGGCCATCCATGAGGCTGCACTGCATCTCATAGGCATCCTTTAAGCCCTCTGGTAGATTTGCTTACATTATGTAAAACCAATCTTTATTGAAAACAAAGCAAAGCAAGATATCACCATGGTTGCTTTTGCCATTAGTATTGATAATTTCTACTCTGGCACTGTACTTTGCGGTTAATTTACCTCACAAGTAAAAAGTTTCCTTAGTCTTCCTTAAAGCAGAAAAAGTCAATACCTTGGTTATCATAAAACGCCCACATTTTTCCGTTTGGCCAGGGCTCTTATTTTTGGTTCGAACTCCAGCTGCTGTATTTTACTATGTTTTAGGAGAAAATAAAGGAAAATATGCCCCTTGGCTGGACTGTGGGAATGAGATTCACTGCATCTTTTATCTTACCATATAAAACCTAAATGATACATAGATCACCTTCTATCTCATACCACAGGCAACCCGCACATTTATAAATGCACCACAAGAGTATAGTCTCCTAGTTAGTAACTCAGCCTTCTCTGGGTCTTTTTTCACACAAGAAAGCTGCACAATTGTTTCTAGAGTATACAAGCCAGCTCAGGTCCATGTGGGCTTTGCAATTTGGATTATTTACAGAGGTGATGTGATCCTACTGAGGCAACAGGGTAGGAAAGCTCAAACTGAAATTGCTAGCCCTCTTGTTCCTAAGAATTGCAAAGAAAACACCAAATGCTTATTGTTCTCCCTGCCCCACCTTTAAAAAAAATTGCTACCCAGGTACAACTTAGTAATGATATATACAATTAATAATACAGAGCAAAATTAATAACACAGAGCAAATTTTCTGACAATGCAGAAAGGAATTTGGCAATTCTCTGGGCAACAAGCAAAGCTATCTGGGAGCACAAACCAACCTTAGTTAAACTGGGCTTGTCTCTAGGTTTTATATTAATTGTCATGTAAATTAGCAAAAGCAAAGCCCCACCAGCAAAGAAAATGAAGGTTCTCTTCACAGGCCATCAGCAGAGTCTGCTCCAGAAGTCTAAACAACATTGTGTTTGTTTCTTTAGACAATAAAATGCCAAAAGTTTTTCTTTTGCTGTCAGCAAATGATGAATACATGTGGTACCGATTATTTAATACCACTAGACCACCAGGGAAGAAGATTTAGGTGAACTGCGGGAGAACTCTGCCATTTATTTTTATTACCATGCATTAAAAATTACGTTTACAGATAATTGTTTTTCTCCCTCCAATAAAGCAAGATAAAAAAAAAAATCCAGGAGAATATTTAATAATACCGGACCACCAGGGAGGAATTTAAAAAGTTGATTTTTTTATTGACAAATTAGATTTGCTTTTTAAAAAAAAAATTCCAATTATTTTTAAGTGCAATTTGTGGAGGGCTAATTTTAAACCAGAGTAGGGTGATGAGTTTTCATCTGGGGGAGTGTCACACAGATTAAGTTACCCCTTTACAAGGGTAATTATCTAATCAAATAGTCCCTCAGCACCATCAGCTTTATAATACCTGTGTAACTGTCTTCATGTTATATAATGCTGTTCTAGTGTAGATCCCCAAGAGCTCAACATTATACTCCTGATTTCTCTAAAAAAAAAAAAACAAACTTATAATATTTTTTATTTATTTTCTTTGGGGTATTTTGCTTTAGTGTGAGGAAATCTCTTTATCTTCAGCGCATTAAAAAAAATAAAAAATCAGGCCTAATTCTGAAGTAGAAATGTTGGTTTCTTTAAGTCCCCAATAAAGGACTTTCCTTCTCCTATAAATCACTTGACAATCTTAATAACCCTGATTTCCTAACTGTCAAATAGTACTGAGCACTTTGATAATACAAAATGTTTAACTCAGTTTGTACTCAACCAAAGGCAGGCAACTCTGGTATAGTGTGGTGCCCAAAGAAATTGAAGAGGACCTACTCACACCATATCCCTACTCCTTGAGTAACAACTTTGAGATGTCAAGCATCCCGAAGTTGGGTGGATCTCCTCTGGTGTCCTTGTAGGAGGACATGCACAAGAGGCTCATGGGCTGAGCAGACACATATGAGTTTCAGTACACATTGTTTAAGGAAATAGCCATTTTTATGAGATCACAGATCCATTTGAGTATTATTAGTTTGATGGGGTCAATTGATCTCTGCAATAATGGTTATAGACAATGGACTAATCTTTCAGAGGCTAATAGATGGTAAGTAAGCCATATCATCAATATCTTAGATATATTTACTTTCTGAACCCTCCACTTCATCCCTCCCCACTCATCCTGACAGAGCCCAGCTGTAAAATAATAATAAAGAATAATAATTATAGCATTTAAATAGTGCTTTGTAGTTTACACAGTGTTTACAAATATACCATTTTATCTTCACAACTACTCTAGGGAATAGGGTCTTTTATTATTCCATTTTACTGATGAGGAAACTGAGAAAGATAGAGGGCAAGTATTGCCTCAGGTCATACAGCTAGTAAGTGTCTGATATAGAGCAAAATATGCTGATATAGAGCAAAATACATGTAAAATGGCTCGACAATATAAATGAAAAGATCACTAAAAGGAAGATTGACTTTAAGTGATGGGAAATCCAATAAAAGTGTTGAAGAAGAGAGAACAAAACATCTCTCCTCCCTCATGGCAGAGAAGGAGGAGACTAGTAAAATATAATATTGTATACATTCTGTATCTGATGTTTTGCGTGTTTTTCTTTGTCATGGAGTTCATTCAGGGAGTGAACTAGGAAAAGACTGATAAAAAGAAAAAAAGACATCAATAAAATGATTTTTTTATCTTAAATTAGGAAGGGGGTGGGGAAATGTGTTTTAAGGAGAGAGTTTTATATCAACATTCGACCAAATGAAGCACTCAGTAAGACCTAAAAGCAGTTTTTTTTACACAGGTTAGATGAAATCTTTAAAGACAGCCAAGATCCACATGTGCAAAAATATTTATAGTAGCTCTTCTTGTGATGGCAAAGAATTAGAAAGTGAAAGGATACCCATCAACTGGGGAATGGCTGAACAAGCTGTGGTATACAAATGTAATGGAAAAGATGAACAGGCAGACTTTAGAAAAACCTGGAAAGATTTATGTGAACTGATGCTGAGTGAAGTGAGTAGAACCAGGAGAACATTGTACACAGTAACAACAACATTGTAAGATGATTAACTACGATTAATTGAGATCTTCTCATTAATACAATGATCCAAGATAGTTCCAAAAGACTCATGATGGAAAATGCTATCCACATGCAGAAAAAGAACTATGGAGTCTGAATGCAGATTGAAGCACAGTATTTTTACTTTCTTTGTTTCTTTTGTTCTGATTTTCTTTCACAACATGATATAGAAATATGTTTAACACGATTGTACATATATCACCTAAAAAAATAAAAACAGAAAAAAATGAAGAGAGACAAGAAGGAGAAACAAATGGGAACTCTCACCTTGGAGACTACATATCTCTGTTTTTCCCAACCTTAAGTAAAAACATAACCATAATAGTCCCCTTTAGATCCTTTAGGATAACACTGTAAACCAGAATTTTCAGACCATGTCAAGGTTGAGGGGAAGGAAGGGAAAGGAAGGTTCCTTGACTTTTCTGGATGAGTGTTAAGCTGAAAACCCCTTTTACTGGAACTCTTGTTGAACTTCTTTGACACTTTTTCCCATTCAATCATTTCATTTGTATCCAACTCTTCATGACCTCATTTGGGGTTTTCTTAGCAAAGATACTGGAATGGTTTGCCATTTCCTCCTCCGGCTCATTTTATAGCTAAGGAAACTGAGGTAAACAGGGTCAAGTGACTTGCTCAAGAATCACACAACTAGTAAGTATCTGAGGTCAGATTTGAACTCAGGAAGATAAGACTTTCTGATTCCTAGTCCAGTGCTCTATTCACTGCACCACATAATTTCCCCCTTCTAGAGGCTTATAATTTCATTGAGATGAGTTTCAAGATTCAAGACTAATATATAGGAGACACTGAATCTTTCTTTATTCAGGATTTTGCAGTCTCAGGGTCATCTTTCCTAATGGCAATTATCATAGTACACTAGAGCAGATATTAGTCAGCTCATCAATGAGCACTTATTAAGTGTCTACTATATACAGACCCTGTGCTAAGCACTAAGAACTCAATGAAAGGCAAAAGAGAGTCCTTCTTCATAAGGAATTCACAGTCTAATGGGTAAGACAACATGCAAACCACTATACACCAACCAGATATATACAGGATAAGGATATAAAGATAAACTAGAGGGAAGGAACTAGCATTAAGGGGGATTAGGAAAATCTTCCTATAGAAGGTAGGATTTTAACTGGAACTAGAAGGAAGACAGGAGATGGAAACAAGAAGAAGGAGGACTCTTTTGTACTTCTAGTAAAAATGCGCATAGTCTGGAGATGGAGTATTTTGTGTGAGAAAACAGTGAGGGTGTTGGTATCACTAGATAGCAGAGCACATAGGAGGAATAAGTAAGGTGTAAGAAGGCTAGAAAGGTAAGGGATGTCAGGTTACAAAAGGTTTTGAATGCCAAATAGAGGATTTTATATTTGATCCTGGAGGTAATACAGAGTCAGGGGAGTTTATTGATTAGAAGGGTGATGTGGTCAAACTTTGACCAATAACAGATTGTAGTGGGGTGAGATGAGGCAGGGACACTGACTTAGGAAGATTTTGCAATAGTCCAGGAGGAAAGTATTGAAGGCCTACTCCAGGGTAGAAGCAGTGTTAGGAAAAAAAGGGGGGTGTATGTGAGAGATGTTATCAAGGTAAAATCAATGAGATTGGAAACAGATTGGGGGGAGAGAGAGTGAGGAGTTGGGAATTGTTGAGGATTATCAACCTGGGTGACTGGGAAGATGGTGGTGCTCTTGACATTAATAGGGAAGAGGGGAGAGTTTGGGGGGAAAGGTAGCAAGTTTAGACTTGGACATGATGAGTATATAGAAAATCCAGTTTGACCTCCAAGCAGTTAAGAGATAAGAAGTGGCTGAGAGATTAGGCCTGGATAAGTAGAACTGAGAATCATCAGTGTAGATATGATATCTGAATACATGATGGCTAAAGAGATTGCCAAGGGAAATAGTCTAGAGGGAAAGAAGAGGGACCACAACAGGGCCCTGGGGCATATCCATGGTTAGCAGGCATGGCCTGGAAGAGCCAGCCCAGGAAACTAAGGAGCAGTCAGATAAGCATTAAGGACAAACATGACATCCTAAGTGTTACAAAAACTTAGAGAGAAAAGACCATTCAGGAGAAGAGGGTGATTGATAGTACCAAAGGCTGTGGAGAGGTTAGCAAGGATGAGGATTGGGAAAAGTCCGTTGGATTTGGCAATTATGCAATCATTGGAAACTTTGAAGAGAGTAACCCTGGTTGAATAATGAGGTCAGAAACAGATTATTGACATATTCAACACTATCTAATTTACAAAAAACTTTCTAGATACTGTCTTCATTTAGCCTTGCAGAAACCTAATGAAGCAGGTGGTACAAATATTAATCTTCCTATATTAAAATAAGTAAACTTAAGCTCAGGGCTGTTAAATAACTTGCCCAATGTCACAAGGTTAGTAAGGAGCAAAAGCAGGACTAAAACCCAGGTCATCTGATTCCAAATCCAGTCTATACATGTAGAAGATATAATTGTGTGGAATATGCAAATGATGTCTATTCAAATGGTCTTGCCATTTATAATTTCTTGTCATTCTATGTATACTATGCTCTGTATCTGTTCATACATATATTTCCATGTTTCTCTGGTCTTCACAGTCATAATTTCTTATTATATAATAATATTCCATTATATTTCTATAAAATAATTTCTTCTAGCCATTCCCTGACGGGCATTCATTTTCTTTCTCTCTCTTTACTACCATAAATAATACTGCTATTTATATTTTGTCTTATGTTGGACCTTTGCTTCTGTCTTTGACTTCCTTATTCCTTTAAAAAATAATGTAAGCCAGTGATATCAGAGAATATTTAAATGTATGTGGGGTGGGGAGGGAAGGGAGAAAGAGAGAAAAAAAGAGAGGGACAGACAAGAGACAAAAAGACAGACTTGCCTTTTGTCATAAAAGTGAAATGCCACTTTCTTGAAGACTTCATTCAGTTGGGTTCCAGTAATATCCAAGTCTCAGTGTAATAATAATGATAATCATTTTAGACATTTTCATGTATACTATATTATATAAATAAAATTATATACTATGTGTTTATATGTGAAACAGTGACATAGTAATAAAATTATTGATCTTAGAGATCCACCTCCAATACTCACTAGCTGTGTGACTCTGAACAAATCACTTAACCTCTCTGAACCTCTTTATCTGTAAAACGGGGTAATAATATTTACACTATCCACCTTATAGGGTTGTTGTGAGGAGAGTGTCTCATAAATCTTAAAGCACTATATAAGCCTTGCCCTTTAAGTTTTTATTATGATTACACACATGGTAGTTCATGCTTGAGGGATTTATCATGTTGCCTTGGGATAAAAGAGTAAACCATCTACACACTTGGGCATTCAAACTGAAGTAAAGAGGACCTGATTTGCAGCATAAAGTTGGTATCCCTCTTAAATTTCAAACCCCACTGGGGCTTTAAAATGTTGTGTTTCAAAGTGGAGAGACCCATAACAAACAACAAGGAATGACTGATGTAGACCTTTCTTAAGGTCACTTTAGGTACCAACAGGGCAGGATAAAAAAGGTTGAGTTGTTTTTCTCCCACAGTGCAGAAGGGGCCCAAAGTTGAGTTGTTTGTTTTGTTTATAAATGTCGCCACTAAACGTGTAGTTTAATCCACTTGCTGGGAGACCTGAAGTTATGAATGAGACATTCACACTCCTGTTACAATTACTGTTGCTTAACTCCTGGCTTAGATTCCCTCTCCAACCAACCCTTTCACCAGAGAAACTCTGCTAAGCACATGGCCAGAATTGCAGCTTCAATAGAGACCGACTAAAAGTCAATTTCTAATTTTCCCTACACAAAAAACATCATTTACTCTGTAGACATCAATTCCAGTGGTCTACATTCTTTTTCCCTCCCCCTTCTCAAGCCAAGTTGACAAGGGACCTAAGACACTATTAGCTTTTTGCCACACTTGCCAAACATGGAAATCATTTATGCAGTGGCCCAGGAAGGAAATGGCTTCCATGGGACCCTGGGTCTGCTGATATGAGACCCTCTCCTACCTCCAGAATCCTGGTTCAGAGAAGTCAGTGAATTATGGGTCAGAATTACATTACTAGCAAGCCACATGCCCTGGCTATTTAAATTCTCTCTTTGTAAAGAAATACATTCAGTAATGTAAAAAAGCAAGCCTTTTCTTTTCGTGGATGGGACACCCAGGAGAAGGACATCAAAGGCCCCTCTTCAACTCCAGACTAGGCAGCAGGCGGCCCAAACTGCTTCCACTACAAAGAGACCGAGCTCAGAAAGTTGAGTAGGAGGGGCCATCTGTAGGAGAGAAAGGATAGTTCAGGTGTTCCTCCCTTCCTGGTGGGCTCCAGGCTGAGACCACCAGACTCCTCTTGCTGAGGTCAGGAATCGCCATCAGAAGGTAAATCACGTCTTTTACTGCCACATTAGTAGCATTAGTCACTACTAATGTGGGCTGGACATGAACCAGCAGTCTAGAAGGCAAAGCCTCCAAAGAGCAGCCCCAAACCCCTGAGCCATCCAGTCTGCCCCAAGCCCAGCTTGCTGACATTTTTATTTGCTGGCATTTACAATGTTGCAGCAGCTCAGCCTGCTAACATGGCTGCTTCCTCTAAGTCTACCACTTTGAGATCAGCACAAAGGGAAACCACTGCTCTGGAGTTAGCAGCTATTTTGGCTGCAGTAAAGCCTTTCCAGAGCCAGGAAAAAGACCTTTTTTCTTTTTTGCAAACTCAATTTTAGTGAGAATAGGTATGTGCGGGCATATACTGTGTCGGTGAACAGCATTTATTAAGCACCTCTATATGCTAGGCATGAGGGTACAAAGAAAAGCAAAAAAAAAAAAAATAGTCCCTGTTGTGAAGAAACTCACAGTGTAATGGGGGAGACAACATGCAAACAACTATGTCCAGACAAGATATAGATGAGATAAATTGCAGATAATCAATGGGGGGAAGGCATTAGCATTAAAGGAGAGGGAACTTGAGCTTCATATGTGTACTCACACACACACACACACACACACACACACACACACACACACACACACATACACACACACTTCCCATTAGGGTATTTGTAAAGTTTGGGGCTATTTTCACTCTTCCACAATTTCTCAGATAACTCATGGGAACTGGTCAAAGCAATGGTCCAAAGTAATATCTGACTATTGGACAAGAGAATTTTTTGCATCATACACAAAGTGTTGCTTAGATACCTTGAGATTGATTACATTCCCATTTTCATTCAGAAGGATATATTATTACCTTTGAAAGCAAAAGTTCTTAACCTTTTTTTTTTAATTTGTATCACAGGACCCTTTATCAACCTTGCATAACCTACAAATCTCTTCTCAAAATAATGGTTTTTTTTTTCTTGGGGGGGGGGGTTGGAGGGGTAAGGCAGGACAATTGGGGATTAAGTGACTTGCCCAAGGTCACACAGCTAGTAAGTGTTAAGTGTCTGAGGTCAGATTTAAACTCAGGTCCTCCCTACTCCAGGGCCAGTGCTCTATTCACTGTGCCACCTAGTCACCGAAAAATAAATGAATAAATGAATAAAATAGAGATTATAAAGAAAACTATGTATATTGAAATATAGTTTCCAAAACATTTTTTTTAACTTCATGGACCCCAGGTTAAAGAACTGCTGCTCTAAAGGGTAAGCAAAGGCAGAAATTCAATTCAATAAATAATACACAATGTATACATAATATATAAATTCAAAATATAAACATGTATTAAGTACCTTCTATGTAGAGGATAAAAGGGCAAGAAGGAAATGTTCCTGCCCTCAAAGAGCTTACTCTTCTACTTTGGGGATACAACAAGCACATAGATAAATAAATATATTTATAATTTAAAATAATACAAAATAAGCTCCCTAACAGCACTGAGCTACCAACAAGGAATTTGGAGGCGTTTTTCCTTGTGGACCCTTGCTTTGTATCTCCTTTTGCTTGAGTTTTATCTTTTTTGGAATGCTTCAGTTTTAAAAGAGTTGATTTATCTCTATTTTACATGGAGAATTCAGCCGGCCCAAAGACTCGCTCTCCAATGGTATGCAAAAGAAACCATATTTGGTCAATTCAGTTTCTTTTCCCTTTTTTTCCTGTTCTGGGTTTATAATTGTCAGGAACAGCTGTGTACATTGCCAATCACCTTCCAAAAACTAACAGGCCTCCAACAGACAAAACATCTATTCTGCTACTAAATTTGTTTTTAATTATATTACAAGCAGAGGGGGAAAAAATGCCTCAGCTGTTAACACTTGCTCAGTAGGGCCAACGGTAGACATAGAGCAGACATTAGGAAATAGTTCAAAAAAATTTTGTAGTTTGTCATGATTTAATAGCAGATATTTCTGGCTTTGAGTGAACTCTGCAATATCCCTGTGCGACAGGATAAATGATCGTCTACCACTATTAATTTTAGGTCATAATGTCTGAAATGCTGCTGCAAAAATAAATGCAGTATTTTCACTTTATTTGGTCAGGTAAATACTAAACTATTTTGTCATAATAACTTTACAACACTGTGTTTCACCTTGTCTTGCCTTGACTGCTGAAGGTAATAGGGCCTGTTTTATTATGCCCATAAATTGAGTCAATTGACTTATCCTTATATCCTGTTTCCTGAACTTAACGAGAGATTCTGCATCATTAGGAAAACACATCATCCTACAGCAGGATCAAAAGCAAAGGAAGCCTGATAATAAGTCATTTTGATTTCAGGGAATGTTCGCCAGGCAAACTTTCAATATTCTGGCAAAAAGTAAAACAAATAGCTGGCTTTGGAAGGAGCCTTTTGCTGAAGGCTTTGCTTGGGCTGGAAGTGTCCAGAAGGTTCCACCAAAAAAATTCCCATCTGGCTGAATGTAGGGCATGTCTCATGAATCTGAATATTTAAGGGGCTTAAAGGACAAGACCACAAACCAAAATATTAATTATTGGTACAAATTCTACTTAAGAGATATTCTTATTTTGTAATGATCTCTTGTTAAATTATTCAAATTAGCTATTTTAATACTTAATAACAACTCATATTTATGAGACGTTTAAAGTTTTATAAAGTATTTCACAATTACCCCCATGAAGAAGGTATTATTATGACCATTTTACAGATTAAGAAACTGGGGCTCTGAGACTCCAAATAATCAAATCACTTGTCCATAATCTCACAATTAAGATATCTGAGTCAGAATGCAAACCCAAATCTTCCAGCTCTGAGCCTTGTACCTTTTCCACTAGATCACAGGTTAATTCTCTATTCATAAAATAAACAGATTAGAGCAAACATAATCTGTTCATTTTGGCCATCTCAATGATTGGTGCAGATGAATTACACGATAGATTCTTCTGTGGCCTTGTCATGAAGACAGTCAGAATGATTGAGCTCCCTGTGGTGGACTACAGTTGAAAAGCTACATTTATGTCAGGCCTCCTGTGACCAGGCTCCCACCTAATCCTGAGAGGTTGACAATAGCAATAAAACCAGGAACTTCAATTTCAAAGTCTCTGGGGATATTTTGATCCCCCTTCATACTTTGCTATTCATCTAGAAAAAGAGCAAAAAATGACAGTGAGAAAGCTTAATCTGAAGCCAGGAAGGCCCCTGTAAATCCTAAAGAGCTAGTCAGTCTCGGTGGGGCTAATCAGATAGACTGTTCTTGTCTAAAAGATAGAAGGCCAGCTAGGTGGCACAGCAGACAGAGCACTCACTGGTCCTGGGGTCAGGAGGAACTGAGTTCAAATCCAAGCTCAGACTAGCTGGGTGAGCCTGGGCAAGTCATTTAACCCTGATTTCCTCCCCCCAAACTAAAAAAGACAGAAGTCCTTTGACATTTGTTAGAACAGTCAGTCCATAAGCATGTATTAAGCACTTACTATGTACCAGGCACAGTGCTAAGCACTAAGGGAATACAAATACAAGCAAAAAGAAAGACCTTGCCTTCCCGAAGTTTACATTCTAACAGAGAAGACAATACATTAAAAGGAAGCTGAAAGAGCTGGGGGGGGTGGGGAAGGGAGGTGGGAAATAAGGCAGCCAGAAGGGAGTGTTTAAAAAAAAGTCTAGAGTGCCATCTGGCAAGAAATGGAATCATTCTGGTCTGGGCACTCTCTTTAAATGGAGTTCCTGGGAAGAGCCATCCGATCAGAGAGAGGGGCTTCACATCACAGAGGTTAGTGGCACAGTGGCCTCTGCAATGTGGAAAATCCACAAAATGTTTTAACCCTCACTTCGTGCGAGAGAAGACTGAATTATAATGATATTAAATGATAGAATATATTGATACAATACATATATCTTAGGAATTTCTGAGTTTCTAAATGTTTTCTGTGTCATCTATATGCCTTTGCATGTTATCTGCAGTTTCTGCAAAACTCCCCCCAAATTCCCATTTCACTTCTTATGCTGACCTGTGACAGATTGAAACCATGATGGGGAAAGTCGTGATGTGGAAGGGATAACTATACTTCCAAGGTGGGTTCTTCTTCTCATGGTAGAGAAGAAGCCCAGAGTGCAGCTGGTGTATGGTTTTAGGAGAGACCTTCTGAAATCCAGCCGAGGAGAGAGATTCATAAATAGGAAAGTCTTCATTTTATCATTCGATAATTTTGTGTGAATAGTACTACTCCAGCAGCAGAGATCCTTGAAATTTCATCAGAAATTTGCTTAAATTATGTGATAAGAATTACTCAGGTCTGGGTTTTAGCCTCTGTGGAAGCCCCAACTCCATCTTGTTCTATGTGTCTCTTCTATCCTGTGACAGACTCGTCTCAGGCATCCGGGACTTTTATACCAGCTCTGGCACCATTTCCTGTCGGTGTTTTCTAGGTAGGGAAAACTGAAACCTGCACTTTTTCTTTTTCTCAATGTTTTGGATTTCTTCCTGGGCTTCATGTTCCTTCAGCTGACAGAACATCCCATTTTCCTCATCATTCCACTCCATGAGACTGTGGACATCTTCCTCTTCATCACTCAGGAATCCATGTCCTGAAATCACCTTTCTTGGCTGCTGAAACCAGAGAATCTTGGGAGCTCTGCTGTATTAATTCTTCAAGTCCAATCTTCTTCCCCATAGAACTTCAGATACTAGTTTGTACTCTTGGACAAATCATTTGACCTCTCACTATCATAGGCAACCCTTAAAGATTATTAATTGCAGAGAAGGTACTATCCTGCATTGGTAGGAGTTTCTTCACTGGGAGTTCTTCATACCAAAGAAATGACAAGTTTAGTCTTTATCCCCCAGCTTATATTAAATAGCCTTAAAATGCTATTTTACGCAGTTACGCAGTCATCCAGTGATTCTGGTCAATTTTGGTCATTGTGGATAACTGGACACTGTATAAGAGAACATAAAGATCCTACAGCATCCCATATTATAGTATTATACTGGGAGCTATCCAAAACAAATGGATTGCCTCTATTCCTATCTGTGTTTATCTCAGGGCTAGAGCAAACACTAGCTAAAAACAGTACAAAAGTGGGGGAGGGCTAGGTGGTGCAGTGAATAGAATACCGGCCCTGGAATCAGGAGGACTTGAGTTCAAATCCAGCCTCAGATACTTAACATGTACTAGCCATGTGACCTTGGGCAAGTCACTTAACCCCAGTTGCCCTTCCAAAAAAAAAAAGTACAAAAGAGAAGAACAATTAGCAAAACATATGAATTAGAATCTTATTTATATGCCTAATGTTAAGAGCAATCATTTCAGTAATCAATGAGATCAACCAATAAGAGCCTGTTGTTCTTCAGTTGTGCCCAGCTCTTCATGACTCCACTTGGTGTTTTCTTAGAAAGATACTGAAGTGGTTCATCATTTCCTTCTCCTGCTTATTTTACATATGAGGAAACAAAGGCAAACAGGATTAAGTGACTTACCCAGGGTCACACAGCTAGTAAGTATCTGAAGCCAGATTTGAACTCAAGAAGATGAGTCTTCCTGACCCCAGGCTGGCACTCTATCTACTGCACCACCTAGCTGCCCTTAAAATTCTAATAAGTCAAATAAATCCTACACCAACCCAGCTAATTGTGCAAATGCAGATGTTATGGCAAATTTAAGCTCTTTAGCAGGTCAAGTTCCCTGTGTATCAGGTTCATGAATGCAAAGACTAGTAGAGGAGGTAGTGCCCAATCTTACCCATGAAACTGGAGAAAGTGGCCAGTACTGTGAACATCACATAGCCAGGTAAACGTTTCATGGAAACTACTTCATCAAAAAAACCATGAATTGAAACACATTTTTACTAAGATGTACACAGTGTGGACATGCTGTTTTGTGTTCTAGTTCCAATAAAATATTATTATATGTGCCCATTTCTTTATATAGCAACAGAGCTTTATAACTGTTTTGGTGGCAATTACAGTAGATTGGATACTGATATTGAGAGCTCTGGCACCACCACAAATTATCAGTAGATACTCAAGCAGATGCTGGCCAGAACCTCAGCTGGAATCACAGGAGATATAGGGTCCCAGACCCTCAGTCAAACAGCATCCCTATATTAAGCACGAACTTCGTGTCAGGCTTCATACTAACTATATCAAAATGTGATTGAGAATTTTTTTTTTTAAAGCAATTGGGGTTAAGTAACTTGCTCAAGGTTACACGGCTAGTCATTATTTATTCGTGGGTGCTCATTTTCTGAGGCCGGATCTGATCTCGGGTCATCCCAACTCCGAGGCCAGCGCTCTTACTCACTGCGCCACCTAGCCGCCCCTTTAGGGCAATTGGGGTTAAGTAACTTGCCCAAGGTTACACGGCTAGGTTTTTGTTTGTGTGGATTAAGTGCCGGAGGCTGGATTAAGTGCCGGAGGCCGAACTCAGGTCCTTCTGACTCCAGGGCCGGTGCTCTAGAGAAATGTTTTACAAAATAAATGAAAATATAATATAAAGGGAATATGCAACAGTCTCTGCCTTCAAGTCGCTTACATTCTACAGTCTAGATAATTTCACCAGGAAGCCTGAGCTCCTCAGGGAGCAAGGGTAACATAATAGTTTCCACAGAGCTCCAAAGGGCTCCAGGTTGGCAATCTCTTCATTTCATTTGGCTTCTTGGCTGCTGATATTTGTGTGTCTTAAAGCAGAGTTTCTACATTTTCTGTCCTTGAATTCAGGATCAGAATTCACTTTCTGTTTTTCTTCTGTTTCTTTGTAGGGAGAGGGGGCAGTGGGCAGTGGGAGATGGGATGGGGTGAAGAGGGGAGATCTTCTACTGGTTTCTTTGATTCCAGGGATAACACAGTGTAATGGTAATGGGATTTGAAGATCTTCCATGCCCCTTGAACTTGCTGATATAGCAGGAAGGGGTGGGGCAGGAAGCAGCCAGAGCCGAGTAGGAGCCGAGGCTGTGACACCAACAGACAGAGAGCAATGCCAGAACTTCTGTTAAGGACTCCTGCTGAGGACTGCTGGAGACAAGAACTGTGGAGGGCCAGAGCTGCTGGGAGCAAGCTGAGTGGAGGATGAGCAGTTACCACGAGTGAGGAGAGGAGGATCTTTGCCTGAGGTAGCCTGTTTTGTTTAGAAGGCTTGAGAATGTGGGTGTTTACTGCATTAACTATGTGTGCCAACTCCATGGCTACTATGATGGCTTTGACTGTCTGGTTTTGGGACTCAATTTTCTGGCATTTGAATAAATATTCTAGCTATGTCCTCCATGTAGAGAGCCTGTTACATTTTAATAACCATATCAGCATACTTATAGTCACCATAGGCATTGTGAATACTATATTGTTGTTACACACAGTAATAACAAAGTACTAGGAACCACTCATCTCTAGCCTCAAAGAAAGCAGATAAAATCAAACCTGGATAATGAAACTGACTGACACTTCCTTCAGTGATTGTGTCTGCCTAGAAGAGGAAGCATTGGGGTGGAACAGCAAAAGCATTGTACCTAGGAGTCATTTATCCTGGGTTTGAATCCTGAGAAAACAGCTACTAGTGGCTCCCCCTCCAGGGCAACTTTGGGCAAATTACTTGCCCTCTCTGGGTCTCAGTTTCATCTGTAAAACTAGATTACCTCTATGTGTCCTTCAATTCTAAATCTTATTTCTTGGTGTTGGGAGATAATGGACCTGGTTCCTGCTTCCCTGAAGTGAAGACCCAAGTACAAGTTCACATTGTGGGGGTGGAGGGATGAGTGGAAGTCTTTTACCTAAGGAATAGCAGAGCCAGTCTTTGTTACCTCAGAAGACAAAGCTGGGCAAGATTTCAATGACTGAGGGAGAACAGGAATAGGTTTGAAGATGTCAGTCATTCCTGGCTCCTCTTCTTTTGTCCCCCTATACCAGTGCTGTCAAACTCAAATAGAAACAGATTCCTACCAGCCTCCCAGATAATTGACTTAGAAAGCCATAAATTAATATTATTTATATTGTCTCATACCCAACTTAAATTCAACATATTCCGTGGGCTGCTCAGTGTCCAGCACTTAGCATGATTCAGAGACGTGAATAAGAAACGACCAGGCCATGTGGGTAGCTCAAGGAAGAACCATGAACTCCATTTATTGATACTCAGGGAAAGGTTTTTATAGAGCAAAGAGACAAAGAAAGGGGACTCAAGTTTTCTAATCATTACCTTAGTCTGTTGTATCCTGGAAGTAGCATGGAATAGATAATTTGATAAGGATTTTTTATCTAGGAGACTAAAGTCTTAGGGTAAGCCCTTTGATCTAGGCCTCAGGTACCTGCTAATGCAGCCGCAGTCATAAACGGATACAATTGAGAGCAGACTTCAAGGCTGAAGCGCAATCCTCAAAAGTCAACAGGTTTAGAGCTGGCCACCCAAAGATACCTGAGTGCAGAATCAGATATGTCTTGGGGCAGAGCCTGTTAGCCTCAGAACTCAAATACCATCCTTTTAAATGCAACCTATATCAAAAGAACTCCGGAGCAGACTTAGTGAAAAGTTGCATCTCAAAGAGATCTTTGTTGTTCAGGTCCACTGATATCAGGGTAATTATCTGAAGTCCTGGCTCAGGCCTTTTTGGCTCACCACAAACATATTTACAACTAAGCTCATTATCTTCCCCCTACAAAAAATAAAATTTAAAAATTTAAAAACCACTAAAATTTCCTC
This sequence comes from Gymnobelideus leadbeateri, assembly GCA_011680675.1. NCBI lineage: Eukaryota > Metazoa > Chordata > Mammalia > Diprotodontia > Petauridae > Gymnobelideus > Gymnobelideus leadbeateri. Next base: position 701,488 of record WOXC01010924.1, read on the forward strand.
TTCTGAACTTCTCTATTACTGTCAAGGATGCCACTATCCTCCCAGGCTCCCAGGCTTGCAGCTCAGATGTCATCCTTGACGCCTATATCCAATCTGTTTCCAAAGACTGCTGACTTTACCTTTGCAATATCTCTCATATATTCCACCCCTGTAGTGAAGACTTTCATCTCCTCATCCTGGGCTATTGCAATAGTCCACTGGTGGGTCTGCCTACTTCAAGTCTCTCACCACTACAGTCCAGCCTCCACTCAGCTGTCAAATTAATCTTCCTACAGTGCAGGGCTGACAAGATCACTCCCCTACTCAATAAATCCCAGCCTCCCTTCTCTTACCTTGAGGATTTAATATAAAAGTCTTCTGTTTGGCATTCAAAGCTCCACATAACATGAGTCGCTCCTTTCCAGCTTTCTCACATCTTACTTGCCCCCTTACACTCTGAGATCCTCCATGTTGTTCCTCATACAAGACCCTCCATCTACTGGCTGCATTTTCATTGGCTGTCCCCCATGACTAGAATACTCTCCATCCCTCATCTCTGCTTTCTGGCTTCCCTGGCCTCCTTCCACTCCCAGCTAAAACTCCACCTTCTTCAAGTAGCCGTTCCCTACACTCTTAGTTCTAGCTTCTTGTTCAGACATATTTTAGTCCTGTCCTACTCTTCACTGATAATTTTCAGCTTAACTTGTTTGCATGCCATCATTTGTCTATTGCTTCCTTCATTTGACTGAGAGTTCCATGAAAGCAGTGACTGTCTATACTGTTCTTTGTACTCCTGGTGCTTAGTGTAATCTATGGCACATTGAAGGCATTTAATAAGTATGTGTTGATTCGATTTGCCTTTTCTAGGTTTTAGGGGAAAGAGAGATTTTTATAGACTCACCATCAACAGAAACAGATCTCTTAACCTAAGCTTATTTCAGAGGTTTGGGCTTCTATCACCTAAAAAATGTAGATGGAGCAGTGTTCCAAGGTCTAGATGACATAGATAAGCGTTCCAAAATCCATGGAAAACAGAACAGGAAAATGCAGTAGGCATCCAAGGCTCAGTGATTTACAGGGACTGAGTTTCCCTGAGCGTGGTATACCTTGAATCAGCTCCTGGTCTCAGTGATGGAAACCAGCAGAGAATCTAGAAGTCAGTGGAGGAAGGCACCTAACAGCTCTCCACTTATCCCAACCAACAGTACTGAGATAGAGGTCATGGACACTGTGTCACCTCCATGAAGTACTGCTAACTGGCACAGAGAAGTCACACTGTCCTCAGCTGCTTTGAGCATCTCTTCCTCACCCTCATCTTCATAGGACTTCCTGACCTGTTGCTCAGGGCTTCTTTCAATGTAGAGATTTTTAACCTGGAGTCCACGAATTTGCTTTTCTAATAGTTTGATAAGTGTGTTTCAACATAATTGAATTATATAAATTATATAAATTATATAATTTCTGTTGTAATCCTATGTGTTTTTGTTTTATGCATTTAAAAACATTATGCTGAAGAGTCTAAAACACCAAAGGATTCCAAAACCCATAGGAAAGGTTGAGAAGTACTGTTTTAATGACTCTTAGACAGGCCCTCTGTGAATTCCATTTTGACTTTGCTCTCACTTTTCCCCATGATTCCCTCCTTTAGGAATCCTTGATTGTTCCTCATTACTAGGAAGTTGGGAAAGTTTTTCATCCTTCCTTTCAAAGAACTATGGCATCATGAGAGTGATGCATGAATTGGACTGAAGTGAGGCAGATTTGCATGGGTTCCCAAGGAGAGTGCATGAATCTGACACTGTCAATCCTATAATTCCATCCAAAATGAAGCCAGCATTTGGTGGAGTGAAACAGTATGCTGTCCCTGGTCAGGGCCTAGAGGAGGGATCACTAAGTGGCATGGCAACCAGAAAGACGTAGGAAAAGTTGAGACACAGAGTTCATTTATAGAATATTAGTTTGGGCAGGGACTCTGGAGAACATCTAGTCAAACCGTCCTAATTTTCCAGAAGAGGAAAAGTGACATACAGAAAAAGGGAAATGACTTACCTCACAGCCACACAGATGGCAAGTAGTTGAGATGAGATTCAAACTCAAATCTTCTGCCCTCCAATATCCAATATCCAAAGTCCAGTCAGTCAGAAGTCAATTCTAAAGAAGATGGCAAAGACAGGGAAGACCAGACTGGCACCTTACATCTCCGCAGACAAGGGGTCAAGTCCAAAGGGATCAACTCTGGCCATCAGGAGCCTACAGCTACTTCAAGGAGGCAGGTAGGTGGTAGGTAATTCCTGTTGATTAGTAGCTGTGTGGGAATGAGTCACTTCAAACCTTTGAGTCTCAGGTTTCTCCTCTGTGACATTAGTAATATTTGTGATTTGTAAAGTAGAGATAATCATGTTTGAATAGCTAGCGTTTCCAGCATGCCTCAAGGTTTACAAAGTACTTTACAAACCCTCACAACAATCCTGGGAGGAGGTATTACCCCCATTTTACAGATGTAGAAGTTGACGCAGACAGGCTAAGGGACCTACCCAAGGTAACACAGCTCTTAATTGTCTGCAGCTGGATCTGTTCTAAGGTCTTCCTAAATCCAGGTGCAGAGCCTGATCTGCTGTGACACTCAGCAGTTTATACTTGAAATATGTCGTATGTTATGAAGTTCAAAATATATAATCTATATAAAGTGCTTTGTAAGCCATAAAGCACCATATAAATGACAACTGCTATAATTATGATGATAACAATGATGTACTCAACATTGTCTAGCTACTCTGGGGAAAACATGAATAATATAAGATATGGTCCCTGCCTAACAGGCAGTCTCACAAATAGATAACAGTGTGACCACACAAAGCAAACACATACATACATACAAAGCAAATAAAGAATTACGCAAGAAATTGTGCAGACTATTAGCACTGTAGGCATTCAAAGAAGAAGGCCCAGAGTAGGTTTTATTTCACTTTGGCCTACCTTGGATTTCTCCAGGTAAACAATAGTTTTTTATGGAAACCAAAAGCAGAAATGGTAGAAATCTTGTGGCATTTGCATCTCAAACCAAAGTGAGAAACATTGTTGGAAAAGTGATTTTCTGTCATTTCTAGACAATTTCTTCCATTTGGCTCATGAAAATAAAGAATAGTTGCTTGACAGATGACCACCATTGTTTTATATTTCTTATGGTATTTAATCTATAAAGAAAATGGGATTGACTTCCAGATTAGATACCATGTAAATGTAGTACTGTACCTTAATTAAAATGAGTAAGCTAATTAGACCACAAAAAAAAGTTCAGATAAACTCATGGGAATTTTGCATTAATGCTTACATCCTTCTTTAATGCTTTCTGATGGGCCTAGAGATTACAGTGCATTAAGAATAAATATTAGTTGGAGTTTTATTATACTAAATATGCCACGTTCATAGATTATGTTGTTAGTCAGTAGCTTAAATTAAATGGGACTGGAGAATATGGCAATATTGTGACATATAATATATGACATCATAAAATAATAACCAAAAAAATAACAATAATTAGCATTTGATGGTGCTTTAAGGTTTACAAAGAACTTTACAAATGTTATATTTTATTTTGTATATTGTATTTCATTTTATCACCCCAACAGCCCTGGGAGTTAGATGCTATTATTATCCCCATTTTATAGAGGAGATAACATCCCCCATCTTGGACTATCTCCACTCTCTGGGCTTTATGGCTTAACCAGTAAAATGTCACATCCTACAGGAACATGTAAGCTCCGAAAAGGAAGGGAAAGGGTTTGGTTGGTTTTTTTTTGTTTTGTTTTATTTTTGCCTTTGTATGCTCAGTACCTAGCACCATGGCTGGCACATAGTGGGCACTTGATAAATGACTGTTGAATCTTGAACTGACTGCTTGAGGAGTGTGAGGTTCCTGTTTTATTTCATGCCTACAGGAAAAGAACCTTTTAAAAAAAAGTCACTAGAATTGAACAAGGGCAAGGCATTCCATCCTGCTTGTTACACTCAGATTATAAGGATATAAGGGCACCACTGGAGCTATTACTATCAAGTGAATGGAAGTGCGTAGTACTTTTCAGTGAGCATTCCATTCACAGCTCATTGGCGCTGAAGTTGCTGCAATGGTCTACGGTGCAAATGTGCACTTTGGGGCTCTTTAATGCATGGATTATGCGTACAATAGGCCCTTGCAGCTCTTCTCTGTATAAACATGTACTTGGGGAATTTAAATATGTGTATTATTGACACAACTTAGCATCATTTTTGGAGCTAATTGTGTGTTTTGTGCTCTATAGCTTTATTGGGAGCTTGTTCAGTCTTCAATGAGTGAATGATTAATGCCCTTTGGAGTAAGAAGCCTCACCTCTGCATTTACTACCTGTGTGGCTTTCGCCAAGTCACTTAAGTTCTCTAGGTCTCAGTTTCCTCATCTGTAAAATGGAGAAGTCGACGTAGATGATGTTTGAGGGTCCCTTTCTGCCCTAAATCTGCTATCCTAGAGTGTGGATTAATGATAGAATACAGCATGATCGTGGATTCTGTCAAAGTCCACTCACCCATCTTCTCCTTACTATGGTTCTTGACAATAAAGCTAGCAATCACCCTTTTGGAAACTAGCTGTCTCTTCCTTTAAAATGCTCAAAGAAAGAACAGTCAGCATGTGGTGGCTAAAGAATCCCTTCTTGTACATTATGGCTATTTATTTTTTATGGAATGCTAGCAGTGTACCCTGCTGATTCCTCCCCCAAGGATCTAACGATGCAAATTAGATAGAAGCCAAATCCCAAAAAATGCTAAGACATTGATCCAAATGTCTCAGTGCCTTTTCCCACCAGTCTCAATTTCACATGTCACATCTTCTCTTATAATCCATCAGCTTAAAAAAGAACTGTTCACACACTTTGATTACTTATCACTAATATGCTATCCACAATCCAACATCATTTAAGTATTTTTCCTTAATGAATGGACTTTTACAATCATTTCAAACTCTCATTTTTTTTCTATTTCTGCAAAATAACAATAGGATGTCTTTATAGGGAAGTCATTTGCTCACATAAATAGACCAGTTTTTGGAAGGAGGTGTCTTGTAACAATTGTACTCCACATGTAGCAGAGCACTAAAAAGCTCTGAACTTCCAGTTGCCTTCCTACAGAGTTAGTGAGCTTGTTGGCATTAAATGAGCAGATTTTGCCATACAGTATTTTTCTTAAGGTCATTAAGGTCCTAATTTAAAGTTCTACTAAAATGCCTCATTGTGGAGTGAACTTGACTTGTTTGAAACCTCAAAATCTGTTCATAAATGGTAAAGGAGCAATTGGCCTAGTTGACTTGGGACTTACCCAGGGCTTTGGAATACATAGCAGAGTATGTTCCCATGAGATGGTAACACAGTAGTATCGCAGAGGTGTTGTAAGGATCTGCCACATCATCTGCTCCAGTAAATATTTGAAGTACGGGCACATTAAATCCTGAATTAGCAATCAAGAAGACATTTTCTCATGGAGATTCAGAAACTGAACAATTCAACAGAATATTTAGGGATTTGAGGTTACCAATGATGAAGTATAGCCAGATGCTGAATCATTGTGGAATTATAAAAATATTTCTCTAAGTAGAAACCTGATATTGCATGTCAAAAACTCAAATGAAATTTAGACTTTTCTCACAAGCTTGGTGCCAAGTTCTGCTGCTTTATTCACATCCCTGAAACAAGATGGGGAAGGTCAGAGTCAATGGATTTGACTGTATTGCTCCTGGTGACCAGGGCTGCATTCACATCAGATGGAGTAGACATTGTGTCCATCAATGACCCCTTTATTGACCTCATCTACATGGTTTATATGTTTCAATATGATTCCACCTATGGCAATTTGAAGGGCACTGTCAAGGCTGAGAATGGGAAGCTGGCGATGAATGGAAAAGCCATTACCATCTTCCAGGAACAGGATCCTACCAATGCTAAATGGGAGATCCTGGAGTCAAGTATGTTATAGAGTCCACAGGAGTCTTTACCACCACAAAAAAGTCTGGGGCTCCGTTGAAGGATGGAGCCAAGCGGGTCATCATCTCTGCCCCAATGATGATGTCATGAGAAATATGATAATTCCCTTGAGATTGTCAGTAATGCTTCCTGTACTGCTGACTGCTTGGCCCCTTTGGCCAAGGTCATTCATAACAACATTGGCATTGTGGAAGGACGCATGACTACAATCCCTGCCATTACTGCTACCCAGAAGACAGTAGATGGCCCTTCAGGTAAGCTGTGGTGTGATGAAGGTGGCGCTGCCTAAAATGTCGTCCTTGCTTCCACTCATGCTGCTAAGGCTGTAGGCAAGGTCATATTTGGGCTGAATGGGAAACTCATAGACTGACCTTCCATGTTCCTACTCCCAATGTATCTGTTGTGGATCCGAACTGCCACCTGGAGAAACCTGCCAAATATGATGATATCAAGAAAGTGGTGAAGCAAGCATCAGAGGGAACCTTGAAGGGCATCTTGGGCTACACAGAGGACCAGGTTGTATCCTATGACTTTAACAGCAACACTCACTCTTCTACCATTGATGCTAGCATTGGTATTTCCCTCAATGACCATTTTGTCAAGCTCATTTCCTGGTATGACAATGAGTATGGTTATAGCAACTGTGTAAGTAGACCTCATGGTCTTCATGACCTCCAAGGAGTAAAATGGAAAGCCATGGACCTTCATCCCCAGCCAAAAAGAGGAGATCCACCACTGGGGAGCCTACATTCCTAATCTACGTTCCTATACTAGGGATCCCGCATCCCATTCACATCCTTGTCCCAAAGCACAAGACAGGGTGAGAAGCCTAGAGTCCTGTGTTGTGTACCATCAATAAAGTCACCACATTCAGTGCAAAAAAAAAAAAAAAACCTCAAATGGAAATGGCCTAGATTTTTCTCCAAATGTTAGTCCGTGATGTTGCCGAAGGCATTTCTGGAAAAAGAGTACTAAACCACTCATATTTTAATGACCTAAACCCAGATTAAGACGTTCTAGCTCCCCGTCAGGGGTTTTGTGTCAACCGAAGAGTTCTTTCATTATTAAAACTCTGTCATCATTTTTCCTTATGTTTATTTTTCCCTTCTTTGTTGTAAAACTGAGTTTTCCTCTGTTTTTAAAGGCATGCGCCTATATGTGTGTCTATACATATGTATAGGCTTTAATAAGAACTTGTAGATGTAGCCATAGATATATCTTCTTGATAAAGTCTGAGTTTTTCTTATACCCATTTTGCCTTTTTAAGGAAAGAAAGAAAATTAGGAGAAATAGAAGGAAATGTGATAGAATGTATCAACAAGCATTTATTAAGCACCAACTGCATGCCTGGCACTATGCTGGGCACTGGAGATACAAAGACAAAAATGAAGGCATTTTTGCAAAGGAGGAGTTTGCATTCTATCACAGAGATAATGTGGACATAAGTAAGTATATACAAACGATGAGATGAACAAAAGGTAATTTGGGAGAGAAAACATTAGCAGCTGGAAGGATCAAGGAAGGCTTCCTATGGAAAGTGGTGGTTGTACACTGTTTTGAAGGAAAACAAAAGATTCTAAGAGATGGAGGGCAGGATGGTGTGCCTTCCTGGCAGCAAAGGCTGATGGATGCTGCTTCCTCTTCCTGTTCCAATCTAATCTCTTGACTCTTCTAGAAGAAGCATAGCCACGCTTCTAAAACAAATTCTACCCCTCTTTTGCAGACAATTTCCTATAGAGAGTTTTAAAACTTGTGTGTTACAGTTTATGGCCACATTCATAGAAAAATACAATATAGTTTCACCTACATAGAGCACGCAGACTTAACATTTATTTAATTCTCATGTGTAAAGCCTGCATCTTCTGGCTGAGAATGACCTTGAGGGGTCATCCAATTTGTCCTCATCTTCAAACAACCCACACTTAAACCATTTGCTGTCCTAATGATGGAAGAATAGCATCATCTCTGTATTTGAAAGGAAGCACATTGTTTATCCTTATTAAATTTCTTTTTTTTTCTTGTCTACTTCTCTAATGTACCAAGATCCTTTTGAATTACATATGACCCTGTCTTATAAGATGCTGGTGATCTTTTTCTCATTCCTAACATGACATCATTCGGAAAAATTGTGAACATGCTGTTCTATCATCCAAGTTATTATTGAAAATAGTAAATATTAGGAAGTTAAAAGGAAAACAAATTTGCAGGAGAGGTAGTGTCTGAAAAAGCACTTTTCCCCCCAAGTCTCAGTGGATTCACAAATAAGGAAGGAATGTGTTTGAACCCAATTTTAACCTTCAGTCTGTACTCAGCTGAGATTGATAAATGAGATTTAGGCCATAGCTATAGTACATACATTAAAGAAGTTCTCTAGAGGATTCTATTTTATCCTACCTGACCAACTAGAGAATTCACTAAAAGAAGCAATAATGAGCCCAGATCCCCTGTGAAAAATTTCACTTTGAAGAAATTTTCCCCCATTCACTCTCATTGGTAAGTGTGAGTGGACTTTGGGAAATGATATACAATAATACCCCCAACCCATCTATGCATGATCCATATAACTAGAAATTTTGAACTACCAGATTTAATTTGGTTTTTGAACTTTGGGGTTGGTTCAGGGTGGGGAGGGGAGTGTTTGGTTAGTTTGGATTTTTATTTTTGTTTTTGAGACCAGGCTCCCCATCTAACCCATAATAATGCCCTAGGAGGTGGTGCCGTGGATAGAGCACTGAAGCAGGAGTTAGGAAGACCTGAGTTCAAATTCAACTCCAGTCCTTACCAATTGTGTGCTCCTCAGCAAATCTGTCTCATAAGTCTTGAATTGATTTGTACATCCCTGCTGTGGACCATTCGCCTTTCTCCCCCAGAAAACTGTTAATCCGCACAAGTGCACATGATACCGAAGTCCAGTGGGGAATTACTCAGGTGAAGCTGGAGACTCTCTGTGGATTGCTAGTGAGGTTCTCCCATATGCTGGGAGAAGTTTAGGTGCTGTTCTGTCTGAGGGCAAGGATGAGACAATAATAACCCACAGCAAGCCTCTTTCGGTTCCATGTGTCTAGAGTTAATGATGTTATCTCAAGAAATTGGTTTAGGGTCCCTCATTTGCAGGGACAATAAAACTTGTCTGCTTAAAGGCAAGGGGAGAGGTCAAATGATAGTAGGAACATTGATTTAGAGTGGCAGGTTCATTTATTGTGGATTCAGTTACTCTACACAGATGATTCTCAAGTCTATTTTTCCATCTCTCCTAAATTCTAGTCTCACATCTCTAGCTGTCATTGGATATCTCACACTGGAGATGTCGTAGACATCATTCAACGTTCCCAACACTAAACTCAGTATCTAACTTCTGAACTTCTCTAGTACAATCAAGAGTACCACCATCCTCCGGGCACCCAGGTTCACAACGAAGGGGTCATCCTCAACTCCTCACTCTCTCTCAGTCCTCACATCCAATCTGTGATGAAGTCCTAATGTTTCTACCTTTGTAGCATCTCTCATACAGGCCCATTTCTGTCTTTTGACACTGGCACTACCTTGGGGCCTGGGGCAGGCACTTGTCACTTATTGCTATACCCTGATGATAGGTCTCCCTACCTCCCTTTCCACTCAAGTCCATCTTCCACACACCTGTCAAAATAATCATCCTTAAGCTATTCAGTAAGGGTAGCTGGTACTATAGTGGGGAGAGCACTGGAATTGGGATCAGAAAGACTCATCTTCCTGAGTTCAAATCCAGCCTCAGATACTTTCTAGTTGTGTGGCCCTGGAAAAATCACTTAATCCTGTTTGCCTCCGTTTTCTCATCTATAAAATGATCTGGAGAAGGAAACAGCAAACCACTCCAGTATCTTTACTAAGACAACCCCAAGATGAGGTCCTGAAGAGTTGGACATGAGTGAAATGGCTGAACAACAACAAGAAGTTATTCAATCAACTCTAGTGGCTTCTATTACCTCCAGGATCAAATATGAGGTCTTTTATTTGACTTCGAAAGCCTTTCATAATCTGGACCTTTCCTACCTTTCCAGTCTTCTTCCATCTCTCCACTGCAGGACTGAGTGATACTCTATACCTCTAACACAACATGCCTCTCAACTTAAAGCATTTTCCCTGATTAGTTGTCCCCTATTGACTGGAACCTTCTCCCTCCTTATCTCTGCTTCCTACCTTCCCTGGCTTCCTTCAAGTCTTAGCTTATAAACCTTTCCCAGTCTTCCTTATTCTTAGTACCTTCCTTTGAAGACCATCCCCAATTTATCCTCTATAAACCTTAATATCTTCCTCATTAGACTGTGGGCTCCTTGATGGCAGGAACTGATTTTTGCCTTACTTTGCATCCCAAGCACTTAGCACAGTGACTGACTGACTGATACCATCTAATAGATCCCTTTTGTTCTATAGATGGGGCAACAAAGACCCAGAGAGATGAACTGATTTGCTCAAAGTCACACAACACAGGAAATAAGTGCAGACCTGAGTTTTGGTGCCAGTCTATCACTGTTTCCACTTTATCAAATTGATCCTCTAAAGTTTCCTCTAACTCTAAGATATTCAATGAATTCTATCCCTATTTTGCACATGGAAAAACTGAGATATAAGGTATAAAAAAGGAAAAAAAAGAATCCAAGACAAAAGCTCCCAGAATCTTCCCAGCAAAAATCATCAATAAATTAGTATTAATCAGGGACTTTCTAACAGCAGCATTTGTTTGTGAAAGAACTTATATAAAAGAGATTTTTATTCTGGTGAACTTGAGATTACTAAATAAATTAATGCTGTGCACTCAAATGTTATATTGTCTTGTTTTTCTGACCATGTTAATGGTGGTTGAGGTTAATGAGATAATTAATTTTATACTGTAAGTCCACCCAGCATAAAGATTGTTTCTTTTCATGTACCAACTCAGTGACTATGAAGGCTCCAGTCTCTTTGTGTAATAGCTCCAAATTTCGAATAACTTGAGTAAAAAGGATTATCATTGTGAATATAAATAATGATTGATTATCAGGGCACCATAACTTAAAATGAAATCAACTGTAAGCAAAAAAAAAAAAGTAACTTACCAATCATTCAAAATTGTGTGTGTGTGTGCGCGCGCGCGCGCGCACGCACGCGCTGAATGTCATTATAAGAGAAAGAAAGACATTCAAATGGTGGTAAGGTGACCTGGAAAAGAGAAGCTCTCCTTTGCATGGAAGATATGGGAGATTTAGGAATTTCATTTCAGAAATTCAGCTGACTTATGAATCAGCCATTCTTTTCTGTTTCTGTTTCAAACATCCTCTTGGTGGCCAGCTAGGTGGCACAGTGAATAAAGTACTGGCCCTAGAGTCGGGAGTACCCGAGTTCAAATCCAGCCCCAGACACTTAATACAAAAACTAGCCATCTGACCTTGGGCAAGTAACTTAACCCCAATTGCCCTCCAAAAAAAGCAAAAATAAAATAAAATAAAACAAACATCCTCTCGGTCAAATTGGATCCTTTTATCATAACTAACTTACCTGATTCTATCATTTGGGTCCTTCCTCTCTGAAAATTAATACTATATCTATGTTTATGAATTTAAAAAAATTAACATCAATTGTTCACATGCCTTCTATAAATCAGAGAGAGGAATCCTGAAAGAGAATTGTAGGCCTTCATTACTTTTTAAATATTTTTCATTCTAAAGAAATACTTTAAGACAAAGTATTTGAAAGAATGGGGGTAGGGGAAGGGAGAGAAAAGGGGAGAGAAAGAGAGAAACAATGAAAGAGAGACAGAGAAAGGAGGGAGGGAAGGAGAGGTGAGAGAAAGAGCAAGGGAGGGAGAAAAAGGAGAGAGAGAGAGAGAGAGAAGCCAGCAGCTAAAATATGAGCATTGGCAGTTTTCCAACATACACACCCAAATGCACTCTAACCAGCTATTTGGAAAGAAAAGGCCAGAGCCTTATTTACATAAAATAATGACCTAACAATAAACCACTATTAATCATGGACTTTTTCATAGCCAACACTAGTGTGGACTAACCTCAGCAAGGTCTTCTCAACCAAGGACAACTTCTAGTTCCAATGTGAAATATATCCCCTTTAAAAGCTAAAACGTCCTCATCATGCTCATCCTCTCTCTGTGTGAAACGCTTCCACTAACCATTTCTTCCAGCACTAACAAAGTAAAAGGAACGAAAGTACCTCTCTGTGATTGTGGCTCCCCACAAATATTTGGATTCTCTTCCAAGCACACACAGGTTGGCTCTCAATTTCTGCACTGTTATTCTTTCTCAATAAATTATAGATATTTACTAAAATTCCCTTGGAGTTCTCTTAGCCACAACAGCTGAAGAAATTATTATTTCAAAGGAAATTTTATCAAGGTTTTCCAAATTTTAACAATTTTGTATGTGAGACAATCTACTAGATAACTGATTTTAATTTTCAGATCATAAGTATGGATAAGCAATTGTCAGAATTCTCCTTGTAAATGATTTCAACTTAATATAGTAGAAAGACCACTGGTAATAGAAATTCATGGTTTTCTATATAATCCACTTTTTCTGTTCTTCACTGTAGTCAAGAAAGCACTAGGGAGACACACTGGGCTTATGGACAAGGACAAGGTCAGGAAAAGAGGAATTTACTTCCCCATCTCAGCCTTCCATATTTTTTTAAAGCAGAAAATAGGATGTTTTCCCCTACTCATCAACCTGTAGCAAATAGGAGTGATGGTGACTGACTTAGGCAATGCTGACCATGGCTCTGGTCTCAGATACCCCAACCAGCCTACTTGCTGGAGCACTGCACTTGCGCTCCCCATTCATGCTGTTACCACTGCCTTAGTCCCAGCCAGTATCTCAGAAGATAAGGAGAGGTAAAAGAGGGACAGAAGGTACAAATATCCTTTCTCCTGTCACACTGCTTCTCCTCGAAAAGAGAGGTGGTCACTGAAATCCCAGAAGGGAGAGAAAGAATTCTTTTCTCTAGCCAAGATCATCAGCCTGAGGGTATCACTTTCTCCCGGCCTGGAGGAAAACAATTAAAAGAGATAAAAGGGAAAGACAACTTCTCCTGGACATAAAGGGAGCTAAGGAAAGACTTCCCGTACTTCGCACTTCGGGCAAAATCCTTATGGAGAGTCTATGAGAGGGCATGGTCAAGTCATATGGGCATGAATAGATTGCCATCTGTCTTTTTAAGAAGTGGTCACTTCTCTGAGATCCATCTAAAAATTACAGCTAGATCCCAATTATCATGAATAATGAATTCTGTTGATAATAATAATATAGCATTTATATATCTCATTAAGATTTGCAAAGTACTTTACAAATATCATCTCATTTGATCCTCATAACAACCCTGAGAGGTAGATGCTATTATTATCCCCAGTTTGCAGAAGAGGAAACTGAGGCAGAAAATAAGTGACTTGCCCAGGGTCATACTTTGTAAGCATTTGAAACCTGGTTTGAAGACCTCAAGTCTTCCTGACTCCAGGTCCAATGCTCTATCTTCTGCATCACCTAGCTGCCTACGTGAGGTGGTCACATTTACAGGGCTCAAAAGACATCCATCAAATCTGCAGCATTAAATTTGTCTCGACCCAGAGGGCTGCTAGGTGGCGCAGTGAGTAGAGCGTCGGCCCTCAAGTCAGAAGGACCTGAGTTCAGATCCGGCCTCAGACACATAACATGCACACACAAATAAAAACCTAGCCGTGTGACCTTGGGCAAGTTACTTAATCCCAATTGCCCTCCAAAAAGCAAATAATAATAATAATGATAGTAATAAAATAAATTTGTCTTGACTGGCAGTGTGTGAATTGGATTTAAGTGAGGCAGAGTTGCACAAAGTTGTCAGCCTCACTGTCTCTTCCAGAATCATCAAAGTCCAGTAGCAGGATAAAAGTCAAGATGACTGGCCATGGCCTAGAATGCAGTGGAAGACTTTGGTGTCTTTGAGGCCTGACCAAGCTCTAAGCGATCCACAGCACCTGCTTCAGCCACCTTCATGGCCACTGGAACAAATTGTTCATTTGCCCATTCTGCCAGGGGAAATCTTCATATTTGGGGGATAGACATCCCCCTAACTTACTGATAGGCCCATTGGTTACCCTGAACCTGGTTTGGCCCGTCCTGCTGAGACATTCCCCCTGGAGTGAGGCCGCCACATATGCTACAGCTCCGTGGAGCCACAGGTGAGAGTTGGACACCAAAGGTGTATGAGCAGCCCTGAAGAGGACTTGGCAAGCCCTCACAGCAGCGATGCTAGTCCTCCTGAACACATCAAACACAAGCTTGGTTCAAGCAAAGGTGAGGTATGATGACTGAGAGGACTGACTTTCTAGACTCCAGGCTTCAGGATTTCAGAAACTTAATACATGCCATAAATAATGGCAAATCATTCATCCTTCTTTCCTCCCTCTCCCTATTTCTACCTCCTCCCATTTAAAAAAAACAAAGAAAAGAGCATGTCTGGCCTCATAGTGACACATGAGGTTATTTGTTGCTGTGCTCCATCCAATTCACCCATCACTAAAAGTAGCAAATATTGCTGTAGATGCTCACAGGGACATAGAAAAATCAATGGACCCCAGAGTGGATATATTGTTGTTGCCTAGCTCAGTTGATTACTGCTCTTCACTAATGAGACCAAGGTTATGGGCTCAATCTCCCTGTGTCCCAGTTAGCTTTATTCTGTTCTATAGCCAGAAATTTTACCACCGACCTCACCCAGATGTTTATCATTGGTCACAAAGAAGATGAAACAAGAGCAGAAGACTGTACCGACACAAGAACATCACCGGTCCCCAAAGAGCAAGGCAAAATGTACATTGCACTGGCAACAATCATCTTGATGTACCAGCCGCTGCCACCACCCCCTCAAAAAAAAAAAACCAGAATTTTTAAAAAATGTTTTTATTCTCACCCAAGACAATCATCTCTCAGAGCTGCTGTGAAGCTCTAGTGGCTGACCTGTTTCTGGAGCTATGGCAGTGGCCAGAGAGACCACTAGAGCAGCTATTCTAATCAAGTAGACTGGAATCCCAAAGAACTCGCCTAGGGCAAGTTTTAGATTGAACACTAGTGTGTTTGAGTAAATGACCCTGCCTTTTTTAGTCTCCTAGAATCAACAGAAAGCCCTGGTTCTTTGGATTATAGCAAAACTTGCTGGCAGATATTTTGCTCTTAGAACACTACCAACTTGACAAAGCTATACACCGACCACAGAGCTGGTTGCCTCTCTGGTAAACACTGCTTTGTTCTGATAGAATTCTGCCAGGTTTCATTTCCAGGCTATGTGGTGTCACACACCATGTTTTTTTCTCCAAATGGTATGCCCTCTTTAAAGCCATACATCCACATCAGTGTATTCATCTATCAATAATAAAAAATGCTCTGACTTAAGTGATTTAAGACTTGGGAGAGCCCTGAAATTGATGAATGTATGACAGATGGTTATTTTGGCCTCTCTGACAAAGCTGCAGTTGGCATTGTTCTTGGAGCTCTGGATGTACATGTAGGTTTCTTGCATTTATTTCATTCTTCAGGAGATGCACATGGTCACTTGAAAACAGGGATGGGAAGTGAACTGCCTGTCCCCAGTGATGGGGATGGAGTGTGTTCACCCTCCAGTCCTCCAATCAAGCCTGCCCCTCTGATCTGCCTGGATCCTTGAAAACAAGCAAACAAAAACCTCCTCTTTTATGTGTTTGCCTCTTTATGTGCCTAGCCTTAAGTCTGGCACTGTTCTACTGAATAATTATAGTAATGACATTAGCTAACATTTATAAAGTGCTTACTATGTGCCAGGCATTGCGCTAAGGGCTTTACAAATATTATCTCATTTGATCCTTACAACAACCCTGGGGAGGTAGGTGCTATTATTATCTCATTTTACAGCTGAGTAAACTGAGGCAAACAGAGGTTGTGACTTGTCCAGGGTCATACAATTAATAAGTGTCTGAGGTTGGGTTTGAATTCAGGTCTTCCTGACTCTAGGTCCAGGGCTCCATCCATTATACCACCTAGCTGCCCAGCTCTGTAGTTTCATGACAGCCAGGCAGCTTTGGCATTTAGCTCCTAGTCACAAGTCTTCACACAGAAACCCAGGGAAACTTCAGAAGCCACTAAATTCTCTTTCTGAACTGAGTAGGATTCATATCACTCAGTATGAAAGCTTGTCTTTTGCCTACAATGATATCAGACTGTAAACTCCTAAGGAATAGGGATTGTGTCAGTTCCTCAGTGGGCCCCACTGGTAGTGGAGAGCAAGGTGCCCTCCAGTTCTTCAACAAGGACTTATTGACTGCTCTGTGGTTGACTACAAAGATATACCCTCTGAGACACAAAACTTGTTATACTCGGCCCCTCAGGTCATGATGGAGACTTATTCACTTTCAGATATGGCTAAACCAGACAAATTTAATGCTATAGATTTGAAGGATAACTCTTAACTACTGTGTATCTTTAAAATGAAAGAACATCAGCTTTTGTTTATCTGCATTCATTTTGTTTCTTTCCATTCACATCCATCTTCTTATCGAAGAGCATTACCTTCTGGGACTCTGGCATCAGAGATATCAGGTTTAGGGTCCCCATCCAGAAATTTCTCCATAGAGGTGACCTAGTAAGCAATACCCAATCACTCACTCTGAAGCACAATGTCCACTATGCATCAACTGTTATTGTTCAGTCAAGTCTGACTCTGTTACCCAATTTGGGGTTTTCTTGGCAAAGATACCAGAGTGGGTTGCCATTTCCTTCTCTAGCTCATACAGATGAAGAAACTGAGGCAAACAGGGTTAAGTGACTATAATGCCAATGTGATACCCATAGCTGCCACCATGAATCTGCATATGTATTTCCAAGGTAGATTTGTAAAATATAATAAATTCTCTTCCTCAATGGCAAAACCAAAATATTTATTTGGGACATCATTAAAATATCAGGAGGTTAGATTTTTTTTTTGCTTTTTTTTTTTGGAGGGGGGAGGGCAGGGCAATTGGGGTTAAGTGACTTGCCCAAGGTCACACAGCTAGTAAGTGTTAAGTGTCTGAGGCCGGATCTGAACTCAGGTCCTCCTGACTCCAGGGCCAGTGCTCTACTCACTGTATCATCTAGCCACCCCCAGGAGCTAAGATTTAACAGGGTACTTATCACTAAGCACCAATACCTTAACTCTTCTTTCAGTTAGGCCTCCTCACAAACAAGTTCCCCTTGGCAAATTCCTCCCTCTGTGCTCTTTTTTGCTCTCTCTCTCTCTCTTTCTCTCTCTCTCTCCCTCTCTCCTTCCCTCCCTCTCTGTCTCTCTCTGTCTCTCTCTCTGTCTCTGTCTCTGTCTCTCTCTGTGTTTCTCTCTCTCTCTCTCTCTCTCTCTCTCTCTCTCTCTCTCTCTCTCTCTCACTGTCTCTCTCACTGTCTCTCTCTCTGTCTCTCTCTGTCTCGCTCTCTGTTCCTCCCACATGACTCAGGCTCCAGGTCACATAGGCCTATTAATGGGTAGGGAAGATCTTCCTAGTCTACTAACATTACAGTGACTTGCCCAGAGTCACACAGCTAGTAAGTGTCTGAGGCTGGATTTGAATTTAGGAAGATGCATTTTCCTGACCTGAGGCCCAGTGCTCTACCTGTGCCACCTAGCTGCCCCTATCAACTGCTTCTGTCTATTTTAAAGTATAGAAAAAACATACCTATTAAACATCTCCAATTCAACATCTAAAAGGCTTCTTAAACTCACCCCATTCAAAACCCCATTCTCCCTAACTCCTCCCCCATCCTCTTCTGAGTTTCTCTATTTTTGTTCAGGACATCCTTCCAGTTGCCCTGGTTCCCCACTTCTGAGTCATCCTCGACTCTTCTCTCTTCCTTAGGAAGGAGGAAAATGAGCCTTTCCTCAAGCACCCACTCTGTATCATGCACCTTGCTAAGCACTGTACAAAAGTTCTCACATTTGATCCACCCCAAGTAATGGAAATGCAAATTTAAAGATCTCCCCTGCCCCTAGGCCCTTTGATAGGCTTAAGAGACTCTGAGAACCTTCCTTGATTTGAAAATATACTCTGCCCCCTAATAGGCTGAATGTGGTCACATGGAGCCTATGGTCACATGGAGCCTATGGTCACATGGTAGCAAGAGGCTTGGTTTTCAGGAATGATCACACCTTGATGCTGTGTGATTGGGCAGTGGGTCAAGAGAATGGTTACATTCTCTGAGCCAGGAGAAGGCTATATAATCCCTGATGTGAGGCTTTTCTTTGGGGCTCACTTTGAGAAGTGTTGTGTGACTTGACCAGATGAGACTCTGGGTAGCCATTAAGAGCCCCCCGGCTTTGAAAACCCAGATGTTGATGCTTCCCTCTCTGGTAACTGTGATTTAATGTTGATGTAATGATCAGACAGTTTGGAAGCCTGTCTATTTGATCTGTTTGTTTCTCTGTCTTGTAAATTCTGTCTGTATACTCTGAAGTTCAGGTTGCTGACCTTTTTCCCCTGAACTAGGTAAATGATATGTATTTGATTGATTAAAGTAAGCTTGTTAACCCATTTTGAGTTGCTTTCCTTTAGAAAAGCAGATCTAAGAACCTGAGCTGGCAGCCACCCTGGGGATGTTAGGGTGCTTGCTGCTACACCCCACAACACCGGGAGGTAGATATTGCTATTACTATTCCCATTTTACAGTTGAGGAAACCAAGGCAGACAGTTAAATGAATTGCCCAGGTCATGTGGCTACTAAGTGTCTGAGAGAAAATTTGAACTCAGGTCTTCAGGCCTCAAGATCCATCATTCTGTCCTCTGCTCCCCCTCACTGCCTCTATCTCCTCACAGTCAATCAATGACCAGATCCCATCAATTCTACGTCCACACTTTGTAGCATCTCTGTCACCTTAGTCTCATTCACAATGCTACCCTAATCCAGGCTCTCATCATGTCTCATCTGGACTATTGAAATAGTCTCCTGTTTGTCTTTATGTCTCACTTCTCTTCCCTCTCTAATCTACCATCCATCAAAATAGCTACCAAAGTCATATTCCTAAAACCCATGGATCTGGAGCTGGAAGGGGTCTCCAGCTCTGACTAGCCAAACCTCCTCATTTTTACAGATAAGGGAAAGACAAGGAAGGCTGAACAATTTTGCCATTATCACACATGAGGATAGTAAACATGAGGAGAGATTTGAACCTTGGCCCTCTGACTTCAGGGGCAGTGTTCTTTCAACATGTGCTGCCCCCTTAAAGACTACTCTTTGGAGAATCCACAAATAATCGAGGTTAGAAAAAAGAAAAGTGTGCAATGGTACCTATGAGCAGGCATACATTCTCCAGAAATTCTATGGCGTGGTGATAATCACATGGCCGCCACAGATTTGGGGGTTATTGCTGAAGGTCAGATGGGACACAGCTTGGCAATGATTGAAAAGCAAAGTGGCCCAAGTTGGGGGCTGATTGGTACAAGCAGAAACATAGGAGGCCAGGAACAGGCGGTAGACTAGAGGAAAATCCATGGGAACCAGTCCCTTGAGCAGCAATGTGGAATAACCAAGATGTTCATGAACCTCTGTAGTATGTGTGAAGCCCAGCTCTTTCAAGAGATATATAATTTCCCCACCAGTTCCTGTGGCTGATGTATCCCCCATAGTATTAAGGAGAAAGAGTGGTTAATTGGGAAATTATAAAACTGTCTGTGTCTCTCCCATTGTGTTAAAAGAAAATGGAGGGGAAGGAGTGCTGAAGGAGTGAACTCTCATCTATGTGGACTCAAATTTATGAAATTTGAGAGGTGATAATCAAAGAAAAATGGTGAGGATATTTGTTGTTTGACTACAACACTTTGCTATTCACTTCACATTCTGTTTAAAGTAAATGGCCTTTAATTTACAATGATGTCATGGGCTAGTTTGGGCAAGTTGGGAGGAGCGGGAAATGGGACTTACAAGTAATGATTTTGAATAGGTGGTGGGCCTTCACAGGTTCTAAAACCTAGACATGGAAATTAGCAATATTACAATATCTAGATCTAAGGGTCTCCCTTTGTACATATTACTTTACAAACTTTAGCACAGGAACATATCCTTCCCAAAAGTTAGATATAAAGTCTCTTTCTTCTTAAAACATCTTCCTACATTTACAATGGTCATTCCGGCTGGCTCTAAGTGGAAAGAAAATAGATTAAAGATGAATATAAAATGGTAAGTGGAATAGTACCCAATCCAAACCAAGTCACTGAGCCACGAAATTTGAACAACTAGATTCCTAGCTGCTACAGGAGAGCAGCTGGATAAGAATGGGCAGGGGTGAGGCATCTGTGGCCTTGAGGCCACATGTGGCCCTCTAGGTCTTTAAGCACAGCCCTTTGACAGAATCCAAACTTACCAGAATGAATCCCCTTACTAAAAGGATTTGTTCTATAAAACTTGGACTCAGTCAAAAGGCAACACCCAAGGGCCTAGTAGGCCACATGTGGCCTTGAAGCCACAGGTTCCCCATCTCTGGCTGCCATGGGCTTTAGTTTGATATAGTTAAGTGAGCAATCACCATGCCCTGCCTCCTTTGAAGCCCTGGCTCCCCAAGCTGACTCCAGACCCTGCACTGTTAAGATCTATCCACTCCAGAAAGATGGCCTGGTGCTGCTGATGAATCCAAAGGAGGAGAGTGTGACTGAGACTAGCTCTCTCAGCCTAACACCTTTCAATATGGTGGGGGCTGGGAGTGGGGGGTGGAACACAGCCTCTCAGGAGGTAGACTGAGGCAGCCAAGAGCAGCTGAGACTAGAATGGAAGCAAAACTGTTAAAAAGCCTTCATACTCTAAAGTGAATGCGGCTTTTTCCTTTAAGCTCAGTTTACTCTCTGTTCTTTCACTAGGCTGCCCCTTATTAATTGTTCTTTGAAACTCTTCCCCTTCCCCTACTTGTCCCCTCACACCTTTTCACTTTGTTTCAGGTGTGGAACAGTGTTCTGTTCCTTTTCTTTGCTTCAGATTCCTCCCCTTTAAATCTACTCCCCCATTTCAAATTCTATCACAATGATTACATCAAAGGAAATAGCAGAGGAATCAAACTAAACTAGCTATTGGAGTATAAAAATGAGCAATACTTTTAAAACTTCCATTCAATGGCACCCAGTGCAGCAATTGTCATATCCCTTGTAGGTACTTAATAAGTTTTATTTCATAGTATCATACTTGGATAGAAGTTGAAGTTTTAAAATTTTCATATAGCTATCATCTTTTCTCTTTAAAACAGTACTTCTAAAAATAAAGAATATTATCATCTTTCCCATTTCCTTGGGAAAAGTAATACAGGGGCTTAAATTTCTACTATGGTGGAAATGACTGATACCAGATCCTTTCCTGAAAGTGGATATGAAGGAGGGAAAGTGAACAAGAGCATGAGGACAAAGGGTGTCTGGAGGGCTCTCTCTTGGCTCTCCTTATACCTGTACACAAATCCTTTTGCTAGATCATCATCCCTAAACCTCCCCCAGGCCATAGCATCCTTCAATGACTCTGTCTTCTGTCCTTTTTTCATCTCCCGATACTATCTCACTTGATAATCTTATCAGCCCCCTTGACTTCAATTATTACCTCCATGCAGATGACCCTTGGTTCTACATATCCAGTTCATGTCTATTTCTTGAGCTCACATTTTGAACCAGTATTTCCATATGCATCTCAAACTCAACGTGTTAAAAAAAATAATCTTTCCTATCAGATCTAGCCATCCTCTTAATATTTCCTCATTTCTGCCAAAGCCATCATTGGCTATTCATCCAGGTCCCAAGCTTTGAAATCTCATCTCTTCATTCTATCTCATTCCTCACCTCCAGTCAGTCACTAAGTCTTACTGGGTCTACCCCCACAAATCTCTTCTATCTGTGTCCTTCCCTCCACTCATTCAATCACCACCCTAGTTCAGGCCCTCATGCCCTCTCACTTACAATAACTTCCTGTCTCTTCCCTCTTAAATCCATATTCCACAAAGCTACCAAAATGATATTCCACAAGCACATCTCTGACCACTACCTTGTTCAAAAAGTTCTGGTGGCTCCCTAGTCTCTCCGGGGTAAAATGCAAATGTCTCTGTTTGGCATGTAAGTCCCTGCACAATCTGGCTTTTGCCTATCTCATTAGGCTTCCTATATATTACTCTCCTTTGTAGCCTCTACATTTCAGCAAAGCTGAAGGTCTACTTCCTTGCCCCATTATAAAACATTCCGTCTCTTCCCTCCACACCTTTGCACTGATTGTGCCCCTGTCTCCAATGCACATCCCTCCTTACCACTGCCTCTCAGAATCTCTCATTTCCTGTTAGATGTAGCAATAAGAGAAGAAAAAGAAATTGAAGGAATAAGATTAGGCAAAGAAGAGACTAAGCTATCATTCTTTTCAGATGATATGATAATATACTTAAGAGAATTCTAGACAATCAAGTAAAAAACCACTTGAGATAATAAATAAAATTAGCAAAGTTGCAAGAGTTAAAATAAACCCACATAAATCCTCGATATTCCTATATATTTCGAACAAAGTCCAACAGCAAGAAATAGAAGCAGAATCTCTCATTTCCTTCAAAGCTCAGTTCATGGTACCAATGAGCCAAGGCCTTCCCTGATGTTTTCAATTGCTAGTGCTCTCATATTCATTTCAGATGTACTTTTTTGTTTGCTTAAATGAGTACATGTTTGCCCCCAGTAGAATATAACCTCTTAAGGGCAAAGACTATTTACTTTTTAGTTCATCTCCAGAGATTAATAGAGTGCCTGGCACATGATGGGTACTTAATTAGAGAGATATAAAAAGGGGGAAAAGCAATGAGGTGGTACAGTGGATAAAGTCCCAGGCCTGGAGTTAAGAGTTTAAATCCAGCTTCTGACACTTACTAACTGTGAGTCCCTGGTCAAGTCACTTAACCCTGTTTGCCTCAGTTTCCTTATCTGTAAAATGAACTAGAGAAAGAAATGGCAAACTACTCCAATACCTTTGCCAAGAAAGCCCCAAGTGGGGTCATGAAGAGTTGGACATGACTGAAAAATGACCAAAATAAATAAATAAATAGGGAAAAGTCACTGAGAGGAAAGCCACAAAAACTTCAGCCTCCACAGTTTTGCCCAAATCTGGCTATGGTCATAACTTCAATTAAATTCTACCATCCTCAAGTTCAGTGTAATTTTGAATTTTATCTCTTCTACCTAATCCCCTTTCTCATTCCCCATATTCCTTTCATCTAGAATCATAGGATTTAGAGATAAAAGGGCTCTTAGAGATCACTTAGACAAGCCCCACATTTACCGATGAGGAAAATGAGGCCCAGAAAGGTGAAAAGGCCCAAAATCTCAGACGTTAATTAAGTTGCAGAGCTGGGACTCCAATCCAGCTCCTCTGACTCCAAATTCAGTGGTCTTTCCTTTATGCTATAATCTTTGAAGAGGACTAGTCATCATATCCAGCATCCACACATTATTAGCACATTACCAGTGTAAATTCCTTCTATATCCACGAGATTTGTGCAAGGAATCTTTGGACTTAAATATTTTATTAACTGAGTTCTGTTCCTGATGGTAATTCTTGGCTTCAAGTACAGCAGGGCTAGAGGCAGATCCTTTTCTTTCAAGGATTTTCACTTTCTTGGTCCAAAAGAGATAGAACCCAGAGGGCAAAATTCTATCTCCTCTATAATTCTTTGGGTGAACTGTTTAGAGGAGCCCTATCAACGCAGAGCAGCAATTTCCATGCAAATTGGTGCCTGTGGGGAAAAATTCAATTGGCCCAAGTGGAGTAGTGATGGTTCATCCAGTGGAAACTGCAATGGGGTGTGGAAACATCACTTCACGCAAGAGATATGTCTGCGTGTTAGACTCTCTTTCCTTTCCAAGTACAGGATACCAATGGTTCTTCAGTTAAAACAACAAAAAATGAAGGCTTCTTCTCTCCAACTCTCTTCTAGTGGGTTAGAGTGGAAAGTTGCTTTCAGTGAGTCTAAGTAAAAAATACAGTGACCACCCTAAAAGTCAGGATATTCATTTGTTTTATTTTATTAAAAAATCAAAATCCCACAACAGCTTATGTTATATTCCCTATTTCTTTTTTTCATTGCTCAGGAACTTGATTGCTGTCTGCAATATTTCAATGCTGCCTGATCATCTCTGCTTTCCTCACTCACCCTTTCATCTTCAGGCCCAAGGTGGACCTTAACTCTCCTGGGGTCTCTATTTAGCTTCCTTGATGACTCTTATCTCTGTCCCAATTTACCAGCCCTCATATAACAAATGTTCTCATTATCCCGATTCCCCCTAGTCTCTTATATTTATTGTCTGTTTGCCCTAATAGAACGTTAACACCTTAAAGACAAAGAATGCTTTGCTTTTTTTTTTCTTTTTTGTCTAGTGTTTCCAGCACTTAGCCCAGTGTCTTTCACATGGGTAAATAGGTGCTTAACAAATGGGAAGGGAAAAGAAAAGAAGGAGAAAGAGAAAGGGGAAGGGGAAGAGGAAAGTGAAGGTAGAAAGGGGAAAAGAGGGAAGGAGGAGAAAAGGAGAAAAGGGAATAGGGAAGGAAAAAGAGAAAAGGGAAGGGGAAGGGGGGAAAAGAAAAGGGGGAAAGTAGAATAGAGAAGGGGAAAAGTAAAAGGTGGGAAGGGAAAAGAGAAAAAGGGAATGAGGGAATAGAAAGGGGAAAGGGGAAGAAGAAGGAGAAGGAGTAGAGGAAGGGAAAAGGATAGAGAAAGGGGAAGGGGATGGTTCATTGAAATTACAATAAAGCTTTTTCCTCTCCCGTAGTCTGCTAGCCTGTTGCCAAATTGCTTACTCTCCCCTATTCCTTTTTCCTTTACTTGTATTTCCCTCCCCATCTATCTTATTCTTATTTCTATCCCTCCTCCTGCACCACCACCTCCCACCCCTATTGTTCCATCAGCTAAGATGTTTGAGACAACTGATTTTTGAAAATTTTCTGCATTCCTGTTGAGTCTTTGGAGCAAAATCATGCTTAAGAGACCAAGAAAAAGTGGGAAAAGATGCTATGGGAACGGGTCATCAAATATTTTCAGGGCACTTCATAAACAAGTAGCAATTCATCATAATCATTTTACAGATCAGGAAACTGAAGCAAAAGAGACACAAAGTCACTAACCCAAAGCCCCAGAAAAAAATTGCTCTAGGCATCTAGTTTCCCACTGTCATCACAGAACATTCCCTCCTGACTCATAAGACAGACATATTCATGGTGAGATAGAAGCAGAACTCTCTCTGTTCAAAAACAGTTTGAGGAATAAGTGGTTCATTACTTGGATAGCTCTAATTATTGGAAAATTCCTCTTTCTATTGAGCTAAAATCTGCCTCTTAGTCACTTCTATTTGATGGTCCCGGTTCTATCTTCTGATGATACAGAGAATAGATCTACTGTCTCATCTATAGGATGGTCCTTTGAGTATCTGAAGGCAGTAATAATGTCTTCCATAGTCTTCTTTTTCTCAAATTCAACATGCTCAATTCCTTTGACTATTGCCTCCAGAACCAACCCTCAACATGCAGGTGACCCTCCTCTGAATCTTTTCTAGATTTTTAGTGCATCTCTGAAAATTCAATATCTGGAAACAAATGCACAACTCTAAAGGCCTCCCCTCTGTAGTCCTGGCACTAATATGAGGGTGAGGAGAAAGTAAAGGGAATAAGCAATTATTGAATATCTACTATGTTCCAAGCACTACAAATATCTCATCTTATGCTCACAAAAAATGCCTAGGAGGTAGGAGATGTTAGTATCCTCATTTTATAGTTAAGGAAACTGAGGCAGACAGAGTTTAAGTGACTTACTCAGAATTACAAGTTCAATAAGTATCCGAAGTTGGGATTGAACTCAGGTCTTCCTAACTCCAGGCCCAATGCTCTATCCACTGCACTAGTTTCAAAAATACCATAGAAATGCAGTAATACTATAATAAATAACAGTTTACATTTATATTAAACTTCACAGTTACAAAGCACTTTTTTATCCATTAGCTCATGGTACAGTGGAAAGAGCAGTAAATTCAGAGTCAGAGGGCCTGGGTTCAGATTTTTGCTCTGCTTCCCAATAGCTTTGTGCCTATGGGCAAGTCCTATTACATGACTTAAGAAGAAACTGAGATACAGTTCCTTCATCAATAAAATGAGAGGATTGAACTAAATGGCCTCTAAGTTCCCTCCTAACTCCAAATCTATGTTCCTATTTGATCTTTATAACACTACTTTGAAGTTGGTGGTACAAACAGTATGTTCCTCATTTTCCAGGTAGAGAGGGGTTAAATGTCTAGCCCCCAAGGAACACCCAGCAAATGAGTATACCATTGGCATTCAATACCTAGAGCTCTTAGCTCTTTTATTCCCATAAAAGCAATACTAACATTGGCTATTGATAGGACTTTGTTTAAAACTCAATTGAGAAAAGACTGTGTGAGAGTAAGTCAGTGTTATTAGAAGCTAAGGAGAAAAAACAGCATACTGATCAACCTCGGTGCAAGATTTCCTTTGTCCAATTTTGCCATCATTTTATACATTAATTTATTTATTACAAGTATATATTTTATTTATTAATTCCATTTATTTATTATTGCCATCATTAATTTATTCTTTCTTAATGTCATTTAGTTATTTATTTATTCCTGAAAGGAGGGTAGAAACATAGATTTAAAGCTTTAAATTACTTTAGAAGTTATCTGGTCTCTCTTCATTTTATAGATGAGGAAATTGAGACTCAGAAAGATTAAATGATGTGTCCTAGGCTATACAGCTAATAAGAGCCAGGATTTGAACACAGACTCTTCTACTTCAAAAAATTCAATGCTCTTTCCACTGAACTAGATTCCCTCCCTTGTGAATTAACTTTGATCATTAAAATATTTACTGGGCTTACATAGATGTGTAACACTAATAGGATGCTTCCCTGGGCATTCATAAGCCAAAACCTAAATGGCTATGCTCATCAAACATACACCAGTTTACTTGGTAAAAGTCAGAAAGAGGCTGCTAAGTGGTACAGTTGAGTGTTAGACCTAATTTTACAGATAGAGAGAGGAGCCAGGATTGACCTGAGTTCAAATCTGGGTGCTTACTAGCTAAATGTGTGATCCTGGGAAAGTACCTTACCTTTTGTCTATTTCAGTCCCTTTATCTACAAAATGAATATAACAACCACACCTACGTCCTAGGGTTGTCGTGAAGGAAAGCCAAAATAATATTTGTAAAATATTTAAAATGTTAAAATGTTAAATTTTATTTTTTATTTATATTTTAATAGTTTTAAATTTTTAATAGGAAATTGCAAAAAGTTATATCCTCTCCATAATTTCTTTAGAATTGTTGTTTTGTATTGTTATTATTGCTAGTGTTGCTGTTGTTATTGTTATTATTTTGCTCAGGTCTGTATATAAAATTCCCAGTATGGGCTACAGAATGGTAACTCACTTGAAAATCATTTCAGTTGTAGCTACTTGAGGCATCTGCCTGTATATTTTATGCTCAACATTTGTAAAAACTTTGTAAACTTTAATGTGCTATATGAAAGATATTTTTATTATTTATTATTATATGAAAAGAAAAATAGAGGAGGAACTAACATGCCACTTTAGGATTTGTCCCAAGCCCCCAGACCTGACATAGATTTAAATTTTAGATTATAATTGGTTCATGTAGAACTAAGGTCTTCTATTAACATAATAGTCTATTTGGAGAGGCCAAATAAATTGGTACTCTGGAAATTGGGCCACTGTAGATCTAGGGGCCCTTGACACTGTGGTACTTATCTTGGATGTCATTCCCCAACATCATGGGGTTGGGGGAGAGGGGAACAGATGCAGAGAGTGGGGAGGGAGTGGATAGGTGAAGGACTAGTGATCTGGTGATAACTCCCCACATTGCATATCCCATGATGGAACACAAGCCAAAAGATCTAATTCAATCAAATGTTTACCTGAATCCTAGGCATGGCTCAGTTTGACTCCCATGTTTGGTTCTTAAAGGGAGCTCCTGTGGGAGCACTAGGCAACCTAACAAGTATGAACAAGAAAATAGAAAAAAAGCTTCCCAAAGGATAAATAAAATGCTGGCTATTTAAAAAATTGCAGATTCATTTTTACGATCTGTATTTTTAAAGTCCCTAAACCACAGGCTCCAGAGTAGTTTTGTTTTGTTTTGTTTTGTTTTGTTTTGTTTTGTTTAAAGTAGCTTTGAACCCAAGTTACTTTGCCTCGAGCTGTTTAACCTTTCTGGGACCCAACTTCCTCAAAGAACTCAGGTTCCAGCATAGAGTGACACAGCTAATGAGTGTCTAAAGTCACATTTGAACTCAGTTCTTCCTGACCCCAGGCCCAGCACTATCTCCACTGTGCCTCCTCACTGCCCAAAGATCTAGTAGGAAGAATGAATCTTTTCCTTCCTCAGTACACAGTAGAACAAACATACTTGCTTATAAACGACCAGGAGAGATAGCTGCTCCAGCCACTGGAAAACTTGCTATATATGAAGCCTAGGGCCAGGAATCAGAGCAGGAAAGAAAGCTTTAGAAACCAAAAGGCTGACAGAACCCACAAAATGACTGTAGCAGCAAGCACCCCAACATTCCCCAGGGTAGCTGCCAATACAGGTTCTTAGATCTGCTTTTCAAAAGGAAAGCAACTCAAAATCAGTTAACAAGCACACTTTAATCAAACAAACATATACCATTTACCTAGTTCAGGGGGAAAAAGGTCAGCACCCCAAACTTCAGAGTATACAGACAGTAGTTTCAAAACAGAAAAACAAACAGATCAAGCAGACAGGCTTCCAAACTATCCAACCATTACATCAATACCAAATCACAGTTACCAGAGAGGGAAGCATCAACATCTGGGTTTTCAAAGCTGGGGGGCTCTCAACAACGGCTTCCCAGAGTCTCATCTGGTCAAATCACACAACACTTCTCAAAGTGAGCCCCAAAGCAAAGCCTCAAATCAGGGATTATATAGTCTTCTCCTGGCTCAGAGAATGTAACCACCCTCTTGACCCACTGTCCAATCACACAGCATCAAGGTGTGGTCATTCCTGAAAACCAAGCCTCCTATCACAGGCTCCATGTGACCACATTCAGCCTATTAGGGAGCAGAGTATACTTTCAAATTAAAGAAGGTTCTCAGAGTCACTTAAATCAATCAAAGTCTCTTAAGCCAATCAAAGGACCTAGGGGCAGGGAAGCTCTTCAAATCTGCATTTCCATTACAATGACACAGAGAAGATAACCTCCCACTGAAGACAGCCCGGCCGGCCAGCAGGAATCCAGCACAGAGCTCTGGGAGCCAACCCCAGCCCCAAGGGAGCTGGAGGTTTTAGCCTCAAGGCAGGCCTGACCAGCCGCCAGCTGGAGGGACTTCAGATCACCAGCAGCTATGGCGGTTTCCAGAATTATCAACCCATATATGATAAGGACAAAGTAAGAGGTCAGTGCAGTGTGGAGTTTGGGATCCCGTATTTCAGGAGTGTGGTAGGCCTTTGCCCCAGGGACAAGAAGCCACTGAGGTTGCCTTAGCCATGCAGCCACCCCCATGTGGCAGCTTCAGCTCCTGGCCTGCAGATTGTAGGGGGACCAAGTAACCAGTCTTAGGGGTAATTGCTCTTGTTTTAACCTGCTTGGATCTGGATTGCAGTCTAGGGTGGAGGTCCTGGGCTGTGCAACCAGCTTGCTAGAGTGTGTGAGGACTTCAGAGAAGGCACCCAACTAAAACCTTCGGCAGCTAAGAAAACCCCAGCATTTGGCATGCTGCTCCCCTATCTGGTGGCAGAGTCCTACTGTGGCAAAAAGCCCAAAAGTCAAGTAATTGAGTGGCAACATGAGCAGGCAGAGGAAGCAAAGCAAACAGAGCAACCCAACTTTACACTCCTATTTTGGGGACAAAAAGGACCAAAGCATGGAACAGGAGGAAGACAGTAAAGTCAGAACTCCTGCACCAAAAGCTCCCAAGAAAAATACGAGCTAGTAATAGGCCATAGAGGACCTTAAGAAGGGTTTTTTAAATCAAATAAGAGAAGTGGAGGAAAAATTGGGAAGAGAAATGATAATGATGCAAGAAAATTATGAAATGAGAGTCAATAACTTGACTGAAGAAAATAACACCTTAAAAATAGATTAATTCAAATGGCAAAAGAGGTTCAAAAAGGCAATGAGGAGAAGAATGCTTTAAAAAGCAAGATGGAAAAAGAATCTCAAAAGTTCACTGAAGAGAATCATTCCTTCAGAATTAGAATGGAGCAAATGGAAGCTAGTGACTTTATGAGAAATTAAAATACTATTAAACAGATCCAAACAAATGAAAAAATAGAAGGCAATGTGAAATATCTCATTGGGAAAACCTCTGACCTGGAAAATAGATCCAGGAGAGATAATTTTAAAATTATTGTACTACCTAAAAGCCATGATCAAAAAAAGAACCTAGAAATCATCCTTCAAGAAATTCTCAAGTAAAATCGCCCTGATGTTTTCAAATCGTAGGGCAAAATAGAGATTGGAAGAATCCATCAATCACTTCCTGAAAAAGATCCCAAAAAGAAAACTCCTAGAAATATTATAGCCAGGTTCTGGAATTCCCAGATCAAGGAGAAAATGTTACAAGCAGCCAGGAAGAAACAATTTGAATATTGTGGAAACACAATCAGGATAACACAGGATCTGGCAGCTTCTACACTGAGGGATCAAAGGGCTTGGAATATGATATTCTGGAGGTCAAAGGAGCTGGGATTAAAACCAAGAATCACCTACCCAGCAAAACTGAGTATCATGTTTCAGGCGAAAATATGGTCATTCAGTGGAATAGAGGACTTTCAAGCTTTCTTGATGAAAAAACCAGAGTTGAATAGAAAATTTGACATTCAGATACAAGAAGCAAGAGAAGCATGAGAAGGTAAACAGGGAAAAGAAATCCTAAGGAACTTATCAAAGTTGAATTATTTACATCCCTACAAGGATGAACAATAATTGTAACTGATGAAACTTTTCTCAGTATGAGAATAGTTGAAGGCAATAGAAATGTGTGTGTGTGTGTGTGTGTGTGTGTGTGTGTGTGTATACACACACATATATATATCTATATAGGAGAGCATATGGGTGTATGAATACATATGTGAGTGTGTGTATGTATATATGTGTACAGGTATACATAGATAGAGGGCACAGGACCAATTTAACTTAGGAAGATGAGTCTTTCTGATTCCAAGCCCACATATATACATATACATACATACATACATACATATATATATATATATATATATATGCCTTTATAATATGTATTTGAATTTTTTTCAGTAGAAAGAACACAATTAATAATGATTATACTAATGTAAGAATGGTAGTGCATACAGACTGCCTCTGAAATCAGGAAAACCTGGATTCAAGTTTGCCTTTAACATATACTAGTTGTGTTACCTTAGGCAAGTGATTTAACCTGGGGAGGTAGGGGGGAGGTAGTCAGCTATCTGAAACTATAGGCTATAAGTAAGTTGCCATACTGGGAGTTTTATAGAGAGACCTAAACAAAATAATGATAATGTCATTAACAATATAAAGCAACTATATTCTAAAGAAGTTATGAAAAAGATAACTTTTTGCAATTTCCCATTAAAATTCTAGTTGTTAAATTGTAATATTTTTAAATTAATTTTTTAATTTAAAAACAATTTTAATTATTAATCCTTCTAGTGTAGGTTGGTTTTTACTATATTGCTAAGGATTTGATGGTATTTTTTTAGTCAATCAGATCAATTCTTTTCTCAAGTTTTTGTTAAGCCCATCTACCTATTTACCTTCCTTCAATGAACATTCAAATTCAGTTATTGAAATAATAACAGCTCTGATCACAAAAAATAAAGCATGTGGGAAATCTCCCTAGAATATTCTTAAGGGGAAAAAAGCCTACATTATTTAGGATTGCTGGGTTTTTTCCAAGTACTATGAGACAGTCTTTCTATCACTAACTCAGCCTTGGAAATACAGTTCTTGGCTCTAGGCTCCAGTTCAGTGTATGTGATCAGTGCAAATACAAGCTAAGTAAATCTTAATGATATTGAACTAAGTTATTTCCCAACACAAGGCACAGGACAATTCTGATTAGTCAATGCTCAGGCTGGTATTTCATGTAAGGCTGGTTGATGTGTAAGTTAAAATTATTGACTTCCTCTTTGAATCTTCTTTGGAGGAAAGCAATATCCAACTTTGAAATGGTTATTAGCACAACACCAACTCTATAGTTAAGATATGCCAATATTTACTCATCAGGGAAATTCTGAAGGTCCAGAGGTTTTACTAGCCATGACATGACATAATCTGCATCGCAATTCACATAAGTTCTCCTTGTTCCACAATTCAATATTTCTAGACAAATGACAATTCTCAGAAATATGATTACACTTACCTGTAATACGTGTAAGAGTAAGTTTTGGTGGCGAAGAAGACTAGGAAACAACAAAGCACCATTGAGGAGAAATTGTTCAAGGACTTGATTCTGGCTTTCATGTATCAATCAATGAGCATTTACTAATGCCAGGCAATGTGCTAGACTCTGGCATACAAAAACAAAATTAAACACAACACAAAAGTGTTCCTGCCCTCAGAGAACTTAAATTTTTTCTGAAGAATTTGTGTTAAGTGCAGGGTATCCCAAATGTCTTATAAGTTTGCCAATTTTTGATAGTTCAAAACCACCCTGTATATTCAGGATTAAGTATAAGACTGGAAAGTTATCTCAATCTCTTTTCAAAGTTAAGCATCAAATTAAAAATAACAATAACAACAGTGTGAGGAGTAAAGGATGCTGTTTGTATTTCCAGGTCTAGTTCATACATACTAGATTTTAATAGGACATGAATTGTGTTAAGGACGTTTCATTTCATAGGCTCATCAGATCAAAGTCTTAGAGCTAGAAGGAATCTCAGAGGTAATCTAGTCCCTGTACTCTGATTTTACAGATAAGGAACTTGGGGCCCAGAAAGGTTAAACAATTCACCTTGAGTCACCCAGATAAAAAGTGGCAAACCCTCTCATGCCAAATCCAATCTTTATTCCATTACATCACCCCACATAGAGCAGTCAAAGACAGAATCATTCTGCAATGTCAATATAGCTACAGAAAAACCTCCAAATGAATTCAAAGGAAAAATCTATTCCAATTCAACTCTCCAAAAGCTATCTTTTCTTTGCTCCTTCCATTTCTTCCTCAACTTGGTAATATTATCTCCATTCTCTATCATTTAAGGCAGAATATCTCCATAGTTCACATAAGAAAGAGAGCTACCAATCTGAGTCTACTATAGGTATAAAGACACATGCCAAGTAGATGTTTCCTCACTCCTAGTGTCCTTTCTAGTGTTTTGGACTCATTATTCCTTTAGCCAGAGTATTTAGAATAACTTCTAGCCAACTGTTCTGTGTCCTATTTCATTTAGAATAATAGATGTGCATGGTAATTATCATTGGTCATGAGTTGGTTGTAAATTGACAAAATTATTCCAAACTTTGGAAAACGGACTCTTCATCATTCTCAGAAGAGCATTTTTCTTTTTTACAGAAGTTGGGTTACTGCCAGAAAGCCTCTCCTCCCTCTCCCATCTGGCCTCCAGGTTCTTTAAACCAAGGACCAGCCAGCAAGAGCTTACATAAAGAGCCAATAATATTTATGAAGTTCTTTGCCCATAAATACAGTTTCTGCCTGTGCCTAGGTTTTTGGAAAATGGACCATTAGTTTCTCTTAAACACATTTCAGTGCTATACTTGAGGTTATAGAGAGGCTAGGACTCCCTTTACTAAAAAACATATTATTTACTCACTCAGGGGCTAAGTAGCCTTTATTAGTGTTAATGAAAAAAAAAATTTAGTAAGGATCACAGTAGAACTCAGATTTAGATGAGCTCTACCAAGGAAGATACCTAAAGTAAGCAGAGATCTAACAAAGGAATTCTCGACCCTAAAACAAAGTCAGATTGAGAGTGCAGAGGGGATGGATGGGAAGGAACTATGGCACCATCGAGTATATCCCAAATCTCCCAGATGCAGTTGTCCCAGGAGGTGAGATCCATCCCACAAAGAATTGAATTGTCACCCTCGTGTGGATTTAGAGAAAAAGATGGGTTTTAGGAAAGGGATGCCAGGGTGATGGGATCCTAAGGACTAGGAGCTATGGTGACAGATGACAATGAAGACATTAAAGCATGGCATGGGAATGATGACCACCAACACGGAAGTATATATCACCTAGACAAAAAGTACATCACCTAACATGTTGATACCATAGGAAAGACTCCCACATTTCTTACAGCTCTAGAAAGACTTGAGCAAACTTTTACCATTGTATCTAATGTATAGGTCTGTATCAAAAGGATGGGAAGTCAGAAAGGAGGTTGCAGTTCAAAAGCAGCAAAGCAATGCCAGGGAAAATACTGCCCATACACTGGAGCTTTCTAGCATAATAAAATCATTTGTTACAATTTTCTCTCTGTTGGATTTTTTTCTCTCTGTTGGATTTTTTTCCCTTTACTAAAAAACATATTATTTACTCACTCAGGGGCTTAATGCTCACTCAGGGTTAAATGCCTGAGTTGAGGCTATTTGGATTCTTTTACCTGAGAAATATTAATTTTTTTAAAGTCCATTTTCTTGATGGTGAATTATTGGGAATAGCAACACTAATGTTTTTGCTCCCTACGACTCAGTGGGAGAAGAAGATTTGATCTGAGCCTTACTTCCCAGTAACACTTTCAGATGTTTGTTCCACCACTATCTTTCAACAAGCTCTCCTCCTTCAAAATCCACACCCTTCACTTACATGATCATCCCCACATCTTTTATCTACTCTCCTTTGTTGTTGTTGTTGTTCAGTTGTTTCAGCTGTGTCCAACTCTTATTTGGGGTTTTCTTGGTAAAGATACTGGAATAATTTGCCATTTCCTTCTCCAGTTCATTTTACAGATAAGGAAACTGAGGTAAATAGGGTTAAGTGACTTGCCCAGGGTCACACAGTTAGTAAGTGTCTGAGGCAGGATTTGAATTCAGAAAGATGAGTCTTCCTGACTCTTGGCCCAACCCTCTATCCACTGAGCCACCTAGCTGCCCCTATTCTTCTTTAGGACACACCTTTCCTTCTTTCTTGAGGACACAGCACCTTACTCATAGTTTTCCTCCTCATAGCATTAACTATTACCATCTTCTATGATTCCAACTTCCACATTGATGACAAATAACTTACAGACCCTCTTTGAACTTCATTATCGCATTAGACCACAACTTGATCACTTGTTCTTGCTCCTTTATTACATCCCTGCTACATCTGATCTTTGCCATCATTCTAACCTGTTTCCTTATCACCTTTTTAGTCACTGAATCAAATGCTCTGCTTCCCATGTTGCTTCTTCCTTGCATACCTTCCACCTCTATCTAATTTCTTACTTCCTTGCTCTTTCACTATGTTTGTCATCAATGCTTAACCTTCCTGGTAACTTCCACTGTGTAATTTCTCCCCCTCCTGCTACTTGGAGGCAGCAATATGATATCGTGGATAGAGTTCTGGCCTTGGATTCAAGAAGGTCTGAGTTTAAATCCCAAGTTTAAGACATTCGTTAACTGTAATACCCTGGAAAAGTCGCTTAACCTCGGTGTTCTCATCTGAAAAAAGGATTGGGTTGGACTCCATGTCCTCTAAGGACATTTCTAGCTCTAAATCTATTATCCTGTTATCTTAAGTCTGCTAAATATTGCTAGAGGTAGTCTTAATAACTATTGTTCTGTGAAGGACTGAGGACTTACAAGCATGGATAGAATAGATGGAACCCAAAGGCAGGAGGATTCTTGGGGTAGCAGGACTTGCTAGACTTCATTTCTGTCTTTATAGGGGAAATGAAAGTGAGAAGAACATAAAGATCCTTTTATGAACTTAGATAAATGAATATATTGCTGCAGTCAGGCCTACTGGAACCAGCAATGGGCAGTTTATGTCCCTGTTTTACAAATATCTTTATGGCAAGTGAAAAGAGCTAACGTTTTTTCTCCTAATGGTAACATCCAAACAGGGCCAATTCCAGTAATATCCCTGAAACTGAGTCATATGTCTGATCATTTTGATTTATAATGTCTTCTTGACCATATATCTTGATAAAAGCAGACCTCTCAAGATAATCTTAAAGAGGGGGAAATAAAACCCTCCCCTACCAAACTTCCTTTCTTCCCACCATCTGGGGGATTATATACATTTTTATTACCCCTATGTAATTTTGAATAAGATCAATGATATATACCCTTAACATAAGTTAATAGAAGGTGCAACTACCGGACCAAAATTGCACATCTACAAATATGGTAGGTTATTCTTCAAATACTGTCTTTTCATGTTTGACTTCATCAAATAACAAAAGGCTTCATGCAGGTCAGCTTTGCTGGTGCCTTCTTCATTTCATGCCTTCATGCAGCCTCTCTATTGATTAATAATGATGACAGCCATCCCAATACTAATGATGCCTTCCAGCTCTAACCCAGGGTGGTAGCTCAAACTATAAGATGCGTGTTAAACAAATGCTGGGTGTAATTTTTTTTAAGCATTTAGTTCCTTTAGTTTCCCATATTTACCAGAGACCCTGTTTGTCATAGGAGATTCTAAACAAAGCCCATTCCTCTGAAAACATAT
Organism: Gymnobelideus leadbeateri; assembly: GCA_011680675.1. Lineage (NCBI taxonomy): Eukaryota > Metazoa > Chordata > Mammalia > Diprotodontia > Petauridae > Gymnobelideus > Gymnobelideus leadbeateri. The sequence continues at coordinate 738,121 of WOXC01010924.1, forward strand.
GTTCACTTTAAGGCAAATAACTTTTTTTATCCTATACCGTGCATGACAAAAGACAATAAGATACTGAACTTCGATATATACAAAAATATTTACAGTAGCTCTTTTTGCAGTGGCAAACAACTGGTAACTACAGGGTGCAGATGGGGTGGGATGCCCAGCAACTAGAGAATGGCTGAGTGTTATGTGAATATATTTTCCTCAGAAGAAATTAGAAAACAGATGATTTCAGAGAAACCTAGGAAGACTTACATGAAATGATACAGAGTAAAGCGAGCAGAACTAGGAGAACAATTTATACAATGCAATAATATTGTAAAGACAAACACCTTTAAAAGACTTGAGAACTCTGATCAGCCAAATAACTAAACATGATGCCAGAGGACTAATGATGAAGTGTTCTACCCACCTAACAAAGAGGAGATGGTGCTGAGTAAGATAACTATTTTTTTATATAGACAATGCAGGATTATTTTTTCATTTGACTATGTACATTTATTACAAGTGTGGGAGGGGGTGGATATGGGAGGGAGAGAAAATAGATTTATGCTCACAGAAAAAAATAAATTTAATTTTTAAAAGAGTATTCACTTTAAAATTTTAAGGGTTCTCATGCCCAAAGGGCAATCAGAGTGTGCATATCCTTTGATGTAGCAATAGCACTACTAGGTCTATATCTCAAAGATGGCATAAAAAAGAGGAAAGGACCCACATGTACAAAAATATTTATAGCAGCTCTTCTTGTGTTGGCAAAGAATTGGAAATTGAGGTAACGACCATCAATTGGGGAATGGCTAGACAAGTTGTGGTGTGTGAATGTAATGGAACACTACTGTGCTATAAAAAATGATGAGCAGAAAGATTTCAGAAAAATCTGGAGACTTACATGGACTGATGCTGAATGAAGTGAGCAAAACCCAGAAAACATTGTAAACAGTAACAGTAACATTGTGCACTGATCAACTACGATTAATTTAGCTCTTCTCAGCAATACAATGATCTAAGACAATTCCAAAAGACTGATGATGGAAAATGCTATCTATGTCCAGAGAAGGATCTATGGAATCTGAATGCAGATAGAAGCCTACTACTTTTACTTTTTCATGTTTTTGTTTTGTCCTTTTGTTCTGATTCTTCTTTCACAACATGACTAACATGGAAATGTGTTTAACATGATTGTACATGTATAACTTGTATCAGATTGCTTGCTGTGTTGGAGAGGGGGTGAGAAAAATTTGGAAATTGAAATCTTTCAAAAGATGAATGTTAGAGCACCAGCCGTGGAGTCAGGAGGACCTGAGTTCAAATCCGGCCTCAGACACTTGACACACTTACTAGCTGTGTGACTTTGGGCAAGTCACTTAACCCCAATTGCCCTCCGAAAAGAAAAAAAAGATGAATGCTAAAATTTTTCTTTACATGGAATTAGAAAAAATTAAACACCATTAAAATTTAAGGGTTCTAATTAGAGCTTGAATTTTAACTCATAAGGGAAGGTCTGGCCCATTGTCTAGCTCTTTTAAAAAGGTCCTAGGTACTAATCATCTCTTTTTCTCTCAGGTAGTTGTGTACTCTTTCCAACATCAACGTTTACTCAACTGGAAAGTATTATTTTCTCTATGACTCTCACAGAGCTGCCACCTCTATGCTCTTGCTCTGCCCTTTTTGTAGATGGCATCTGCTCTCATTTATCTTGGAAGAAGGTAACAATATAATCACTACGAATTCATCCCATTATGATACTAGCTTGAGATTCCATCTCCACCCACCTCTCTTTCCTGATACATTTCTATTCAATGTACCTCTTATCATATAAGCACAGTAGAGACAACAAACCAGCATGATTTGACTGGATGAACAAAGTAAAAGGAAATAATATAATCAAATATCTATTAGCACATAGATGCTTGTGGACTATGGGCTCGCAGGTCATCCCAGACCAAGATAGCCTTTCACCAGTCTATAGACACTCCCCAAGCTCATGAGTTCTGAGACACAGTTAAGGTGCCTGAGTTCCAATTCTTGGCCTCTAGTAAGATCCAAGTCCAGTTAGCTGAGGAAACTTTTGATCCAGAGCAACTTGACTGTCTCAAGCTCCTTCTTGAGGATAGCCATTGGCAAACTAGATGTATAAATTGATTCTCCCTCAGCCCCACTCTTGGCTGTCTAAGCACCCCTAACCTCACTGGTCTTTGATGCCCCTGTTTTTCAGCTTACAATTTTCTTCTATATCAGCAAATTCAGTAGATCAATCTAGGTTTCCCAGTCCTCTCCAGCAGCCAAGGAGACACAAATACAAATACTCCAGCACCATCAATTCATGATCCTCTTCTTTTTCTGTGAAAACTCCCGTGATTTAATAACTCTTTGGGAATAGTTCCAGATTGCTCTCCAGAATGGTTAGATCAGTTCACAATTCCACCAATAATGAATTAGTGTACCAATTTTTTCCACATCCCCTCTAACATTTGTTACCTTCCCCTTCAATCATTTTAGCCAATCTAGCAGGTATAAAATGATATCTCAAGGTTGTTTTAACTTGCATTTCTCTAATCAATAATGATTTAGTGCATTTTTCATGACTATAAATTGTTTTGATTAAGTGTAAAGGACATTTTAAGAAAGACATCTGCATCTAGAGAAAGAACTGATAGATATATAGAATAATTTTACATATATATATATATATACACACACACATATATATATATTTGTGTCTAATGGTAGCCATCTCTAGGGAGGGGAAGAAAAAAGGAATAAAAATGTACATGATAATTTTATTATATATTTAAAAGGAATAGCAAGTTATATGTAATAGACATGCAGTTTCATGTGTAATCATCTTTTTTATTATACTCTGTTATGGAAATGCTTGTTTTATTCCATAAATTAAAAATTAAATAAATAAATGTGGGAAAAATTGCCTATGGTTATATTCTTTCTTTCCTGGTGCCTTCAGGTATCCTCATATCCTACTGTGGCATCCAAAGCCTAACTACTCTTCCTCCTCTCCTCCCCTGTTAGTCATGGCAAAAGGAAGAGGGTGGAGTGAAGATGCTATAGAGTGAATCACAGTCTTCTAGCACTTAAACTTTCTCCATGGTGTACCTATGTTAGTTCCTCATAGAATTGCCTTTAACTTTTCCAGGCTCTTAGGATAACATTTTACTCATAATTAGATTGTAACCTTTATGGGATCAAGGAAAAATGTCATATTTAACTTTGTATATTTTCCAGTGTCTAACAGCATATTGTACAAAATAGGAAACAAGGAACTCCCAGATGAGGAAACTTCTTCTCTTGATTCAGGTAGCTATCTGAATGTAACATAGTCTCTAGAGATCTGTCTAGAGCTAGAAAACTGAAATTACAAGTGGCTTACCCAGGGCGACACAATTAGTATGTGTCAATGGCAAGACTTGAACCTAGATGTTCAAGCCTCTGAAGATACTTTATGCACTATTTTGCCCTTAACAAGGAACTTAATGAGTGTTTTTGAATGAATTGATAAAGGAGAACATATTTAATAATTAAATAAACTAGAATTTCTTTATAATGCTGTGATTCTCTTCAAAGTTCTCCCTTTGGCAAGGTATTACCTTTCACAGATGAGATTCAAAAAGAATATACCTTCTGACTTCTGCTCTGTGGCAAATAGTGATAATAGTGACACAGGTGTGATCACTTACCCTCAGGGAAGTCCTCAAGAAGATTACTTAGGATGAGTTGCTGATTTCCATTGATGGGAAAAGCTTCCCCCACCTCAAAACTCCAGGAGTTTACTACATGGATGAAATCACAGTTCCAGATAGCACTCCCCCAATACCAAGAAGAAAGAATGTTTATTATCCACCAAAAGAAGTCGAGAGATTTCATACAACAATATTTTCATTTTTTTCCAGAATGAAGACTAGCAGTTTCAGCTGAGCAGATGGGGAAAGTAACAGCTTTCTCTTATTTTTGAGTCTTTCTTCATCAACAAGAATTTCATCATGGGAGCTCAGAAAGCACATCATTAAAGACCTGGGTTGAATGTTGCTCCTTCTGTACATTCCATCTGCAATTATTCTCACAATAAATGTGGAGGCCGGTCTATGTTTTTGTAATTAAACTTTCACAATTAGTTGTTTGCCTACTATAACCACGTGAAATTTTATAGGATCATGTTGTACCCTAACAACCTAAAAGAGTTAGTGTTACTTTTCATGCCAGGAGAATTCTATTAATTTGGTCTGCTCTAATCCTAACATCACAGGATATAGTAATGACTCTAATCTTACAGAAGGAAAAATACCTAGATGTTTCCTAGAACAATTTCCAATCTTTTCCAAATAGTAAACCTGAGGCACAAATATCCTTTCATGTATTTCACCGTGTAGGTCCTTCCTCCGTTGACATAAGTTATACATTCTTTACAGTTTCTCATCTTATTGGATCCTTGTCCATTTTGTCCTATTAATTAATAAACTCCAAAAAAGATCTGATGAACATACTAAAGGTCTTCCTCCCTCTTGTTCTCTTAGTAACTCAGGATTTATTATAGCATCCAGGCTGTCTGCCATTCTCTGCATATAACCAGCTTACTTTTTCCTCCATAATGCCTTGTGCAATATTATTCTGCTATTACTTAATATAAGCTTGGATTTATAAGACACGACCCCTGCAATTTGGTGAATAATTATTTGCTCCTAAGTATCAAATCTGTAATTTTGGTGGCTATGACCATGTGAATGGTAGAATTTGGGGCTGTGAAGGATGGGCCAATTAAGTTCTCCTGGTATAGCAGTTGGGAAACTGCGACATAGAGGTCACATGTGGCTCTCTAGGTCGTTGGGTACAGCCCTTTGACTGAGTCCAAGTTTTACAGAATAGATCCCTGTAAATTCCTTCCACATTTATTCAACAAAGCTGTATAAAATGCCCACTTAAGGCAATGTGCTAGGTGTTGAGGCACTATAAACATAATTGTGACATAAAACTCACAATTTAATCAACATGTTTTTTTATTAAAATAAAATGGTTTTATTGAAATAGAGCTATCTTAAAATAAACTATAACTATTATTGAATGTTAACAGGGTTTCTATATTAGCATTAATAGAAAAGAATATTTGATATAATATTTGAGGAAATATAATATCTACTAAATTTACAGATACTAGATGGTGCAATGGATAGAGTCCTGGGGCCTGGAGTCAGGACGACCTGTGTTCAAATCTAGCCACAAACACTTATTAGCTATATGACCCTGGGTAAGACACAACCCTTTTTGCCTCAGTTTCCTCATCTATAAAATGAGCTGGAGAAGGAAACGGCAAACCACTCCACCATCTTTGCCAAGAAAATCCTAAATAGGGTCACAAAGAGTCAGACACAACAGAAACAACTGAACAACAAATAGCAATTAAATGTAACTTTTAGGTACCAATATCTTCTTTCTAAGGTTTACTAGTTTTCAATTGCCACTTAATCTGACTTTCTGTTCCATTCCTAGAATCAGCCAGTCAGCCAATAAACATCTATTAAGTACCTAGTGTGCTAGGCTCTGTGCTGAGTGCTAACCATGCAGTATTTGACTAGCTTGGCCCATATTTTATCACAAAAAAACAAAAGCAGTCTTACTGATATTTTGTATTATGCCTTATGCCATTTTGTCTTTTTTACTGTTGATTTTGGTAATTGTAAGTGACTGGTACCTACCATCAAAGTTCACATTAGTTAGAATCTGTATTTTCTCGGTACTTTTTACCTCCTCTTTTCCAAACAATGGATCTTCAACAGAGAATAGACTAAATCTATGCTACAGGACTGGCAGTTTTTAAAGCTGCATTTAACAGTAATTATCTTTTCAAGAACCCATCTATTTTTTTCTAACTAAATGCCATTAAATCTATTAAAAATTGGAATGGGTTAAATATACATACATATATATATATATATATGTATATATATAATGGTTTGCTCACATCATAAATATTTATAGATCACCTACCATAGAAGAAGCACAGGGCTAGGTTCTAAGCTTCAGGAAGCTTAGGATATAAGACATGTACACAAGTATCTATAATACAAGGTAGAATGTGAAAATGCAAGAAGGAAGATATAAAATATTATGCTAATTCAGAGGGAAAAGAGGTCACTTTCAGCTAACAAAGATGCTTTCATGGATGAAGTAACATTTGAGTTGGAACTGATAAATGTATAGGGACTCTGGGGGTGGGGAACCTGTGAGATGGAGGCCACAGGTGGCCCTCTGGGTCCTTAAGTGCAGCCCTTTGACTGAATCCAAACCTTCACAGAACAAATCCCCTTAATAAAAGGATTTGTTCTGTAAAACTTGGACTCAGGCAAAAGACCACACTAAGGACCTAGAAGGCCTGGAGGCCGCAGGTTCCCCACTCCTAGACTAGACAATCAAAGTACAGAGACAAGGTAATACTTGCCTGATAGAATAATGTAAGCAAAGAGCAAAGGTTCTGCAGAGTATATTCAGGGAACAAGTAATTCAGTTTTACTGGAGCTCAGAGTATAAAAATGTAGGTTCCCTGAGGACAAAATAGTTTTGGTTTTATCTCCAGGGCCTAGCAAAGTAGGCACTGAATAAACACTTGCTGAATTGAATAATGGGAGATGTTAGAAAGGCAAATTGAAGCCAAATTATAGAGGATCTTGAATTCTAGGCTAAGGTGATTAAATTTTCTTGGGCAAATGACGGGAAGCTATGAACGGGTATGGAGAAAGAAAGAATTTCTTTAATTTGTATGGAGACTTAGAGATTTACAGCTGGAAATTACTTCAGAGGCCACGATGTCCAACACCCTTGTTTTACACATAAAGAAAGTGAATCACAAATTAAATGACTTGCCTGGAGTCACATAGTAAGTACCTGGAGGTAGGATTTGAACCTGTGTTTTTCTGAGTAAGTCCAAGCCATCTCTGAGGGAAGGTCTGATATGGGAAAGGGAGTACCCTTTCTGAAACATGCTTGGGGTCCCCAAATTTTTACCTATAGCATTGATATTTATAAATTTTAAATGAATGATTACATTTTAAAATCTGAATATCCACACCTATTTTGCTCCTGTACCAAGAGCCAAGTTAATGACTTTGTACTACCAAACACTAAGAATTTCCCTGTTTTTCCCTTACTGGAGTTGTGGTTTATATTAAAATATGACCATGAAGCCAGGAAAATAAGTCTTAGCAGAAGGAAAAGGGAAGAAATGGTTTTCTAATTATTTTGTGCTAGACTTCCTTTTAAAGTCTAAAACATACAATTTGTCATTGGATGTGTAATGCAAGGCCCAAAGTCCATTGGCATGAGAGTCCCTTCATATTGGTGGAGATCATTTACCTAGGCCTGCGTGTGGGGTGGGCTAGAGCTGGCAAGATGGAAAGAGAAGAAACCAGTCTCTTCACTCTCTTTGGGGTTCTTCTGGTGTAATTCCAATCTAAGACATGGGGAATTCCAACCTCTCTTCTGGGTCATGAAGGGAGTAAGACTGTTGGAAGAAGCTAACATGTAGGACTTGAATCTTGTCTTTATTCTCAGTTTCCTATAGAAAACAAGATATCAAAGGTATGTGGTATGGAAAGAAGAACAAAATTGAGAAAATATAGTTCTAGTTCTAGCCTCATCAGCATGCAGATCATCTATGAATATGCAAATAATTTGTCACAGTGAAAATTTTAAAAGTAAATATTTTCTATTCCTACCACTTGCTGGTATAATGTTCTAACTACTAAAGAAGTCTTACAAAATAAAATTTTAATCCATTAGGATAAGAAAAATGTTTTTCAACAGCCTTTGTCGTGTCCAAATAATGTTGAATCTGAGACAGTACTATTTAGAACCTAAAAAATTGCAGAGATAATGGAATAGATCATATTCCAGTCATTTCTAATTACTTGATTAACATAGGGAAATCTGGAGTAATGAATTCAGTTCCTAGTGCCACCTTTAAGGAAGGACATGAACAGAAGCTGGAAAGCATCTAGGAGAGGGCAGCTAGAACCATGACAGACCTTGTGTTCATACCATGTGAAGATCATTAAAGGAACTGGGAACATTTAATCTGGAGAAGAGAAGAGTTGGGTACGGCATGACTCTAGCTGCCTTCAAGTATTTGAAGGGCTGTCACCTAAAAGACAGATTAGCCTCCTTACACTTATCCCCAACAGCAGAACTAGAAGCAGTGACAAGAAGTCACAGAGAGTTGAAGCTCAATGTGAGAAAAGACTTCCAATCAGTGCTCTCCCCCAGAGGCATGGGCTGCCTGGGCAGTGTTTTCATACAGGACTGAGGTGTTGGGTATAATGCAAAGATTTCTATTGGGGTATAGGTTGAACTAAATGATCTCTGACGTCCCATCCCACTCTGAGAGTCTGCTCCAGATCTACAAGGTAGCATTAAAAATACCTTAATTACCAGGACCACAAAGAATTTGGACTGCGTTTAATATTGAAGACATTTCTAATTTGAAAAGCCAACTGGTGAACACCAAGTACTGTAACAACTGTGTCTTACTTCAATGCTAATTAGAAGCCCTGGAATCTGACAGGAGTGTCCTGAATTGTTGATCTAATTTTATTTTGTATGAATGTGTCTCGGAAATGCTACTCATGTCATTAATCTAAACTTCTGGGGATGGGGAGGAACTACTCTGTCTCCTCAAAAAGAAAAAAAGTCAACTTCTCTCATGTTTTCACAGGATAAGTTTCTTTTAAGGGCCACCATAGCCTCTTATCTCTCCTGCATTTTAGTGCATATATCAGCTAGTTTCAGAAAAATGTCATAAGCTCAGCATAGCATAATGGTATTCCATAATATTTATCAACAGCTGAATAGGGAATATACCATATACATAGAAATAGAGGGACTTAATTATTCCTCTCTTAATCGAAGACTGTCATAGAAGATGTAGGATAAAATTATTTTCCAGCTCCTCCTCAAACAAAACCTAATGCTTTCATGAATACAGGCTCCCACTGCCAAGTCCTGGGGGAAAGGCTTGCTTTAGGATAAAGATGGCCAGTTTCCATCTTTTCCCACCCTTTTTTTTGGCTGTTCCACTGCTGGAAAACAGTTGAAATAACTCATGTACAACAGCAGCCAAGTGTCCTTCCTACTAGAGAGAAGGTCTCCACTGCTATAGGGTTAGTAATTCATTCCACATAGCCTGCCTTATAGCCACTTTTTTTCTTCCCTCTTTCCTTCCTTCCTTCTTTCCTCCTGTCCTTCCTTCTGTCTTTCCTTTCCTTTCCTTTCCTTTCCTTTCCTTCCTTCCTTCCTTCCTTCCTTTCCCCAAGTCTAGAATCCCAGGACTCAGACAGCCTGTCCTGGTGTGCATTTCCCACTTTTAAAGCACTTCATGTTTTCTCTTTCTTTGGGACAAAATTAGACTGCCACTTGTTTTTGGTTGATGGGTTTTCCCTAAACCCTCTTATACGAGTTCATCAATATTCATGCACAATTCTATATATTAAATTTACATAAGCCTAGGACAAGAAGGAGCTGTACACTCCCAAGATTCTAATCTCCTATGAGGAGTCTCTGAGGCTTGCAATAAATACCTGGATTTATTATTCTGTTCACTTGTTTGGCTCAACTCATTCGTTCACACCGAGCTTAGCTGACTACAACTGAGCCAGGTGCAAAAATGAAAGAAGGGGGGGGGGAAGGAGCAGAGAACATACTGACTACACCACTGAGTATTCTTACTTAGTGCAACAACACTAAACAAAAAAGCCTGAAGCAGTATGAGGAACAGGAATCAACTCAAAACACCCTGGGAGATATATTAGAACCTCCCTGTAACATTTCACAGTTGTGCAAATTCAATATAAAGTCTGTTTGGTCTTGGGTTCTGTGTAAGAAATGTTACCAAAATGATCTCGTTAAAATATATTCTTGTCAGTAACTCAGTCCTTTTGTATGAACTTGCCTAATGGTGAGATTCTGATGTACTTATGAATGCAAGAGCTAACATGGAACCAAAGGAAGCTCATTACAAAAGGTAAGGGGGGGAGGGGTACATTGTACAAACTTCAAAGCTATGAAGGGCCTTACAGATCACCTAGTCCAACCCCCTCATTTATATGATGAGGAAACTGGGAGCCCATTAAGTTCCTCATCACTAAAGATATTAAAGCAGGCACTAGATGCCTGCTTATCCAGAATATTGTATCAATACTGTATGTATTGGGAAGAGAGTTGAATTAGGTGACCTCCAAAAATCCCTTCCAATTGAGGGATGCTATTATTCTATGAAGCACCTTTCTGTTACTCACTATGACTCAAATTCCTGTGAGAAAGAATACATGGGCATACCACAGTTGAGTATTTCTATACACAGAATACGGATATCACAAAACCCTTCACAAATGATAATAACCATTTACTCAGCCAATAGACATTTAAGTGCCCACCATAGAAATAAAAAGATGGTAAAATCCCTATATTCAGTGAGCTTATATTCTTCTCCTGGGAATACAATGTGTGTGTGTGTGTGTGTGTGTGTGTGTGTGTGTGTGTGTGTGTGTGTGCGTGTGTGATCAAGACAAACAAAAGGATCTAGAAAAAAAACTGAAGACAAAAGTTTGTTTTGTTTTGTTTCCTTTTTTTGGAGGGGGGAAGGCAGGGCAATTGGGGTTAAGTGACTTAAAAGTGACACCTATCCTAGTTTTAAGCAACATGTAAGCTGAGCCTTGAAGGCAAAAGGATTCTAAGAGGCAGAGATAAGGGACAAGTGCATTACATTTATGGGTATAGCTTATGATGACATTTAAAATCATGAGCTTACCCTGAGATGTTCTTTGTGTATCTAGGGACTTCAGTAGTTCTCACGATGCCCGCTGTGTATCCTAGAGCTTCTTTGTTTCTACTTATTAATTAGTCCATGGCTCTTGGGCCTGTAGGCTCTGCAGCCCCACTGGCTAATTATCCATTTGGTCACAAATATTCCCTGGGTTCAATGGGGTGGCTAAAGCATATGATCCTGGTCTGGAGCTGGGACCACTGTTGATAATATTCCCCCTGTATCTTTTGTCCTTCCCCCATCCTCCACAATTCGGTTCAACTTGCTGACATTTAGGGAGCTAAATACTAGTACCTCAGTGGAAAGGAAGGGGAAGAGAAGGGAGGAAAGACAGATATCCTCAAAAAATCAAAGGCTTATTGTTTCAAAGACTAATTAAACTTATTATGCTTGCCTCTAGGTGCCAGAACCAGAAACTTCAGAATTTCCAAAAAGCAAAATTTAGGCTTGATGTAATAGAAAAATTCCCAAATAATTATAGGGATCAAAAATGGAAGGGTCTGCTTTGTGGGTTGCCACACACTAGTTAGTATTCTTCAAAGAATTGTTTCCCTAATTTATCTCATTTCTCCATAGCTGTTTCATGTTGTCTCTCTCATTAGACTGTGAGCTCCTTGGCAAAGACTTCTTTTGCCTTTTTTTTTAACCACTAGCACTTAACACAGGGTCAGACACATAGTAAGAATTGAAAAAATACTCATTGAATATTGACTGACAAAGGTAATTATGATGTAGAGGGGATTCTTACTTAGCTTTAAGTGTACCAGCTGGCCTCTGGGGTCCCTTCCAACTTTGAGATTCTGTGATTCTAGGGTTAACTCAAGTTCTAGCTTTAATACAATTTGGCTCGCCTAGTTCTGCTATCCCTAGTCCTCTGGAATCTGCTTCCATAGCCCTTAATATAACCTAAAAGATCCTTAGGCCTAAGAATACCTGTCTCCTATACCCTTTTACCTCGATCATCACCTTTTATTTTGCCATCATCTCAATGGCCAAAGTTGCCAGCAAAATTGCCAGCAAAAAAAAAAAGATAATAATTCTTCCCTACCTGAGCCACAAAGTTATCACCCATTGGGTCTTGACTTGGCGTCTTCATATCCAGAGCTCTGGAAGTTGCTAGTACTCTTTCTACATTTCCATTTGAACTGTTCCCCAAGTAAATATATTCCAGTTTCCTAGTATATGAGTCAGAATTGTGTACTAACCAGAACACTCACATTTCTCAAACCAAACATGCAGAGAGCATATAACATACCTAATTTGTTTCATGTTAATTCTCAATTTTAAGTATGAGGGGAAAAAAGGTGTCATTTTTCAGGCATTCTGGAAATCTAGATGTAGGTGCCTTTCTTAGGCCCTTCATTATAGTCTTATATAAAGAGAGATGGAAAAAGTAAAAAGATTAATGTACTTTTTTTTTAACCAAGTCTTCTAAGAGCCTTCTCAAATGTCTTCCAAATCACTATCGAAAATGTAGAATCACTTAAAATAAACTCTATGATTAGCCTTTCAGTCAATACTAGATTGTGATTCTCCTTTAAATTCTTACAAGCTCTAAACATCTCTTTTCCTATAAAAGGAAGATCTCTGGTCATTATTCTATGGGTCTTAGCAAGAGAGGTGCCATAATAAGGCATTACCATTGGATTTTAATGGAGAATAGACACTTTCAAGATGTAAATATAATTCTAATTCTTGGAAAGGATGATCAGGCTCCTCAGCTAGCAGCTACTAGTTAGTTATATCTGTCCAAAGAATCTAAATGCATACTGCTGTAGTACCATAAAATCTCTATTTCTGTTATTGCAGTCTGCTAAGTCAAACAGCGCTGAAATGAAAATTTACAACTTCCAAACAGAGCGGGATTATCACATCCTGTAGACTAAGCCTCTTTGCTGCATTGACTTCACCCCCTACCATCTCAACATCCCTGTGACCCCACCCCCAGCTGAAATGCTAACTGTTTGAAGAGCTGGCCTAGGAGTTTATTGGGATTAAAGTTTCTTGTTCTCTCAAGCACAATTTTTCTTGGATAATCATGCAAACTTCTGCCAAGAAAGCATCCAAAAAAATCATGTACAAATCTAACAGGCTCACTATTTTTGCTAAGAAGCATACTGGCTAATATGGCACTGGGCACACAAGGTAGCCTCAGATACTTACTAGCTGTGTGACCTTGGGCGAGTCATTTAACCCTGTTTGCCTAAATTTCCTCATCTCCAAAATGAGCTGGAGAAGGAAATGGCAAACCACTCCAGTAATTTTGCCAATAACACCCCAAATTGGGTCACAGAGTCTGATTCAACTGAAATAATTGAACATCAATTAAAGTATCCCTTTCCCTCACCCTCCTCTCCACAGAGTGGGAAAGCAGTCTGTATAAGTAACATAGCAAAAGTATGCACTGGAGTTGACATGGGAAAGTAACTCAATGTGGTATAGAGAACTTGTATGGGGTGCCAAGTTCCCAAAATGCTTCAGGATTAAGAGCTTCACTCATTAGAAAAGAGTCCCTAGCACTATATCTCCTAGAAACCTGTATCTGAGCTTAATCTCCTAGTTTAAAAGGAGGACTGAAATCACCTAGGGGTAGAAGATAGGAGGACTTGTAGGATAGAGAAAGAAGCCACCACACCGAGACAAAAATGGGGGGAAGGGGAGGAATTAGCATTAGAAAATGTATATGTGGGAATCTAGCAACTGTAATCTAAGAGAAAGGGTGTGGAGCTTAAGTTAGTGCACAAGGAGCTTGTGGAACAAGGGTATGCAAGTTTATAATGAATGCTGAGCTGAAGCTAGACCCAGGGAAAGAAGCCTCAAGAAATTCATACTGTTCTGCTAAGAGTTTCCCCTCCTTGAGCCCCTGAGCTCTGAAGAACTTGGTCACGGCTTTTTTACCCCTCCCTCCCACCTTATTCTATGTGACTTAAATGATTAATTAGGAGCTGAGGCTAGTGCTTTGGTACAGTCATCAGGGATGGGCATGAGAAGCCCGTAAGTAATACTTGATCCAATTCTTTGCTATTTACTTTGGCATTCTTTTTCATCAAATGCTTTCTGTTTTGATTTGATGTGTCTATTGGACTGGTGAGCTGGAACAGTTCAATTCAAGGCTGAATCAGAGCCAGGAACCTGGGTATATAGCCTTTGGAAGTCATGTCAAAGGGGATTCCTGAGTACTCTATGTTATACTTGGTGCTTTCAATATTTACCTTTATTTATATTGCTCTGGTTTGGTCTTAAAATCCAGTTCATGTGGCTGTTGTGAGACCAAAGTTAGTAAATTAATGTCTCTCTATAATTTATTTGCCATATTAAATCACTGACTTAAACACATTGCTTTAAGGTTTGCAAAGCACTTTACATGCACTATCCCATTTGATCTCCATTTTACAGATAAGTCTAAGGATATTACATGACTTGCCACAGCTACATAGCTTGTATATGAGGCAGCATTCAATTTTAGGTCTTCCCCAACTTCCAAGTCCCACTCTCTTTCCACTGGACCCCAATGTCTCTTAAATAAACAAATGTTGCAAATATGCATTAATTTCAGATTCAGTGGCCAAGAATCAATAGTCCTTTCCACTCCATTTTCACTCCACTTTCCCTCTAGAACCTCATTCTTGAGTTTTTCTGTTGGTTAGGAAGAGAAATTAGGGTTAGACATGGGGTACAGTTCCCTCTAACTCTAACGTTAGATGGGACCAATAATGGGAGCTGACATTTCTATAATGGTTTAATGTTCACAAAGCACTTTACACACACTCTTTCATTTTATCTTTATAACCATCTTCTGAGGTAGCTACCACAAGAATCATTATCCCCATTTTATAGAAGAGGAAAATGAACCCCAGTGAGGTTAAAGGACTTGTCTATAGTCATACAGCTAAGTTAGCATCAGAAGTGGGTTTCAACACAGATCCCATCTGATGTTAGGGTTAGAGGAAATTCTAATCCTTGTCTTATCCTAACCAACAGAACTCTAATGTTCCGTGCTCTTTCCACCGTGTCATATACTCTCTTCACCTAAAAACTAGACGATCAACAATATGGTTTTGTTCTCCTCATTAATTCTGGATACCTTTCCTTACACGCCCTAAAATGGGGGAGGAGGAAATATTGTTCATCTGATAAACAGAGATGTACTGATTAACTAATATGGTGGGGGTTTTGAGGATACAAAGCCGTATCTCTACATTCAGCATTATTAGTATATATTTGGGAGACCCAGGGATATTTTAGTTCCTCTGCCCTTGCTAACAACACATTCATCACACTTGTAAGCCTTAAAAAAAGAACCAATGAGGATGGGATAGAAAATCTATCTATCTATCTATCTATCTATCTATCTATCTATCTATCTATCTTTTTGGAGAGAGGAAGGCAAGGCAATTGGGGTTGACTGGCCCAAGGTCACATGGCTAGTAAGTGTTAAGTGTCCGAGGCTGGATTTGAACTCAGGTCCTCCTGATTCCAGGGTTGGTTTTCTGTTCACTGCACCACCTAGCCATCCTAGAAAATATATTTTTGGAGAAGAGCTTTCTTTAAGAAAGCTTTAAGGCTTGTTGTTTTGAGGGAAGAGGTACTTTATCCACAGTCATTCACTAGGATCCTTCTTCCAGTACAAATTTCACCAAAACACATTGAGGCTCAAAGAGGTCTCTAAATATCCACTCTATCATTCCTCCACTGTGATCAATTATTTAGCAAAGGCCAGTCATAAAGAATATTGGCTTAATCCTTTTAAATACCTGTGTACTTCCTGAGAGCATGACAGATAGGCAAATTTTTTTTAATTCACTTTTGGTTCATTTTTGGTATTCATTTGCTGGGTGACAGGGACATATATATATGTATATGTATATATATATATATATATATATACATACATGCACATACACATACACACATACATATATATACATACATATATTCACTAAATGCAGATTAGAAAATAACTCATGCCACAATTATACCATTAACTAAAATCATAAAATATTAAGAAAGAAGGGACCATCTATCTAGTCCACATAATGCAGGAAATCGAGGTCCAGAAAGGCCAAGTGACTCAGCGAGATTACATAGCTAGGTAGAAACAAAACATGCATTGGAACTCAGGATCCTTGCCAATCTAATGTTCTCTCTACTAGCTAATAAAAATGGAGTCCTGGGACACCTGACTGTACCCATAGGTGAAGCTGGAAATAGTAAGGGGTTTTTATGTTTTAGCAAAGTAAGATCTTCTTTTGAGTGTACATTAATAGAGTATCTGTTGATCAATAAAAAAAATTGGGAATAAAAACATTTTATTTAACCTGGATGGGTTATCATAGCTATCATAGCCCTGGAGGGTCTATGACATATTTTTTGACTATATATCATACTTTTTTTTCCTCCTACTGTGCCTCTGGCACTGTAACAACATCTATTCATCTAACAAATTTAGAGTTCACTCATTTATCCTTAGAGGACAGTATTATAAGTTCATCACATGTGAGCCATCGACTATCTTATCAATGGATCATTTAATCATAGATTTAGAACTAGAAGGAGTTCTCAGAGGTCATCCAAGCCCAAATGCAGCTCTTTACACTCCCTAGGGAGGCTGAACTAGGTAGGGTGGCTAGGTGGCTCAGTGAATAGAGCACCAGCCCTAGAGTCAGGAGGACTTAGATTCAAATCCGGCCTCAGACACTTAATACTTACTAGCCATGTGACCTTGGGAAAGTCAATTAACCCTGGTTACCCTCCAAAAAGAAAAAAAAAGTAGTAAGTGGCCACCCTGGGATTCAAACTAAGCCAGCAGTGTGCTAAAGCCAGCTCATACTATGAGGAGCTGATTGTTAAATATTCAGTGTGAGTATTTACACCTCAGAAATTCATAAATTACAAATTAGGCTTGATTTAGTATTTTGGTGATTTCTAGACTTAGGAAAGTAACAGAGAAAATGTTATAATGCAAGTTAAACTTAGAAGTACTCTGTATTTTCCCCCAGAGATCTGATTGTTAAACATTAACCAGCATACTCCTAATTAAGACTTTCTGTCCCCAGAGTCAATGTTCATTTCACAATACCACAGTGCCTGCACACTTCCAGATGAAGCAGATGAAGCTTTGCCTTCCTTTAGTAAGTGAGATAATTAAGGTATGGAATAGTACAGTGATATAGCCAATAAGTAGGGATGAGCTAGGGATGGAACTGGCAATAGAATTCTATTCCTGTCAGCATTATTTCCCGTGCCCTAAAATTATGTTCCAAACACCCCCTGACTGAGGAAGTCAGGATTCTGCACAGATGGGCTAGGATTCTGATTTCTAAAATTGCCCAGTGCCCTCTCAGGCACCTAATGAGTTAGTCTGGTTGGGACACAGCCAATTCTACCCAAGCTCCATAAGTGACTGAAAGCTTCAATTACCAGATTCCTCAAGAAGTCTGGAAACAAGGAAGTGTGTTTGCTGACTTTGTAAATTTGATTTCCACTTTGTTGAATGCAAGAGAATGATAGCAAAGTGCAGGAAAACTGTTTCTTTACATGGTCTCTTCATTTCTACATCCCTATCACCACATCTCCACTCAACACGTTTTCACAAATGTTTGTCAATACCAGAAAGGTATTTTACTTCTGAATTCATTTTAAAATTAAGTAAAAGATCAAGAGCACTGACATCTTGCAACAAATCTTTTCATTTCTCCCCTCAGTTTCTCATTTCTGTTTCTGTTGCTTGTTGGTGAGAAGTCTGTTTCTATCACAGGAGTCTTTGTCCAAGAGCCTGAGTCCTTCCCCCCAGCTTTGTTGTGCATCCTTCCTCACAGTAATTAAAATCAGAAAGAGACTCTGTCCCTTTGGCCTGTCCTTAATATTTGAAGTTTTTCTAGATTTTTTGGAGACATCTGGGGAGGGGAGGACCAAGGAGACACAGCTTTAGGAAAGCTACCAAATACAGGCAATAAAAAATAATTTTTAAAAAAATTCTGGAGATAGACCTTTGATCTTCTCATGGCTCCAATTAACCCCTCTAGAACTATGTTCATGCTCTCTCCTCCCAAATTACCTATATTAAAAGAATGATTGAAGCAAAAACACTTATTAAATGCTTATAGGCAAATTACTAAGCACTTAAAATACAAACAGAAAAAACAAAGCAGTCCCATCTCTCAAAGAATTCACATTCTACTTGGGATAAGACAGCATCTGTAGGAAATTCAGCCCTGAAGTATCAAGCATTCAGGGTTGACTAGTAATGTCCAAGTATCTTTAGGGTACATTAGGATGTCAAGTGGCAGCGCCTGCTGGTCTGGGAGAGTCGAGTTATAGGGAAGATGGAGAGCCCTGAAGGACCCTAGGATCCAGTAGCTGGGCAAATGGGGTTGCTCCATCTTACTTTTCCTACTCCTTTCTTGCCCTTTCACTGGAACTCAAGTTTACAGAATAGAGATGGCTGAGGAGTAGGATCATAGAATCATAACTTTAGATATAGGAAGGGTCTCACTTTACCTGGTCCAACCTCCTCATGTGATAGATGAGGAAACTGAGTTTTGGTGAAATTAAGTCTCTTGCCCAAGGCTACAGAAATAATAAACGGCAGAACTGGGGTTGAATCCAGGCCCTTGAACTCAAAATCGAGTGCTATTTACACAATACAGAGTACAGACTCATAGTAGAGTGGAAAGAGCACTGGATTTGGAATCAAAGGACATGAGTTCAAATACTGTCTCTGACACTTAATACCATTGTGACCTTGGGTAGATCATTTAACTTCTCTTTGCACGAATCTCCTTGTCTATAAATTGGGTTATACCAGGTGACCTGTCAGGCCTTTGCCAGTTCTCAGTCTGTGATCCTATGGCCCCCTCACCATCGACATAAAAATTCTTAGGTAAAATTGGAGGAATTTTCCTGTAGAAAACTAACTGATAAAATCTGCTTACATACGAAGTCAAGCTTTATCTGGAAAACTTTAGTTCAAAAATATTTTTGGCTCAATTATCTCATCTTTTTCAAGTTAAAAAAATGTTCAAGCTTAAATTGCTTAAATAATAATTTCAATTCCCTACTTCCTTTTGCAATAGTAGGGACAACCTATTGCCTGATATCCCAATCTCTACAATATAATTTAAAGACATACTGCTATTCAACAACTCTTGGTTATCCTGCAGTAGGTTTTAACTAAGTTTTGTGAATTTTCACACAGCCTTGCTAAATATTAAGCCCTTTATTTCCAACTCTGTTCTTACAATCAAGGGACTATCATTTGATCTTCTTCAAATGAAAAACGTATCCACTTGACTTCAGCTTTTAGTAATTAGCAGTAATAAACCACCCAATGAACACTAGAGACAACCCTCATTCCTCCCTCCCCAGGTCTGTTTAACCTCTAAGTTACCAGAAAAAGAATTTTTAGATTCCAACATCAAGTTGTTGCTGTTGGTGGTGGTCCTTTATTCTTAGGGAGGACCAATGACATCATGAAGACCATCAAGTATGCATGATTTGCATAGCCGGAACAAAAGAAATTATATTTTTGACCCCATCTTCTTCATATTCCCTTTAGATTGGGCAAGAAACTACATTCCCTCAGGGAACTCCCAGAATTAAAAAATTCTTTAGTTAATTAAGCCACACAGCTTGACAACACTTGAAGTATTCAGATCATTATCATTCATATCTGTTTAGCAGTCAGGAAAACCAGAATTTGGAATGGAATGGTTATAATCCTTCAAAAAACAGAGGACACAGCCAAACTAAGGGGTGCCATCTTTGTCCCCAGAACAAGCCTGTTCCCTCCACAGAGCCCATAACTGTGTCCTTTTCTTTTCACAGTAACATTCCCTGCAACCCAGTCTATACGAGGTTTTCTTTTAGTTCCACTTGTCCAATCACTCAAGTTTAATTCATTATAACTGGGTATTGCCTTATCTACTAACTGTCTCAAATATCACATACTATAGTTCAGTTCAATGCTCCCATAGTCCAGTCTTGTGCTTGTGTAATCCTATTCTAGGAAGGAAAAAAAACATAATTTGCCAAGTTTCGGGTTTGTTTTTTTTTAAAAGCAGAAGTACAAAAACTTCTGTAGAATACAAGACTGTAATAAGAGTCAAATAGCTCCTAATTTGCAGATTTGTAGAAAAAGACATCACTCCTTTATTTACATTTTTATTTGTTGTTTTGAATTACTTGTACCTAGGATCCTGCATAACAAATATGAACATTTTAGAAATGGTTTGCTCTGTATGAATGAAGGAAATCTCTTATCTACTGATGCTTTTCTACTGGATCCTTCCAGGCTACTTACAAATACTCCTATTTCCCCCTACCTTAAAAAGTCATCACTTAATCATCGTAAACCTGCTAATCATAGAAACTCCTTGAGGTCAATGACTTTTTGCCTTTCTTTGTATTCCCAGTACTTAACTCAGTGTCTGGTACATCATTAATGCTAAGTGCTTGTTGACTTAAAGATGTCATCAAAGAAATTTATGATCAAAAAGGAAGTGAAGGGGATGGGATCAGAGCCCCCAAAAGGAAAAGACCACATCTTTGGGATCTGGACCCCAAAAAGGAAAAGCCCCTGGACTTACCCACATGGACCAGGTCCCTGGTATTCACCCTGGGGAGTCAGTCAGCCGGTCCCTTTCATTGTCTGCACCTGGCCCTACCCTAGACAGTCACTCCCTTAACTCCATCTAGACCTCTTCTATATTACCACAGTCTTCTGTATATAAAATCCATCTTGCCTCCATTAAGGTGCTCAAATTCCTTAAGAGTCTGGCCACTATGCTGTATTTTTAGAATCATGCCCACCCTGACCCGTATTTTAATAAACCTTGTCTTTTGCTGCAAGAATGCTTGGGTTGAATTCATTCAGGCAGGACCTATGTTGCTATTTCAGAGTCCCAGCACCCCTAAACCTCAAGATAAGACGGACTGGTCTAGTGGTAAGAGTAAAGAATAGTCATTGGAAAACCTGTGGGTACTATTGGTATCCTCAGTGTGAAGATGAGCAACGTAAACCCCCAGAACTTTGGGTGGACTTTCTATGGTGCACTTATTAGAAAGCAAGAATGTGACAGATGATGAGCAGACATGGTTGGGTGGTCTATGTCACTGGAGGGAGCACTGACATTGATGATATAACAGCTGTATTTAAACATTTGAGAATTCATGGCAAAGACCAATACTCGATTTTGTGGGACTTTTCTGAACGATCAAACCAAGCCACACTCCTAAGGAGAGGCAGCAGAGCATGGTGGAAAGATTTCTGGGCTTGTGGGTTATTATTCAGTCATTTCAGTCACATCTGACTCTGTAATTCCATTTGGGGTTTTCTTGGCAGAGACCATGGAGTGGTTTGCCATTTCCTACTCCAGCTCATATTACAGATGAGGAAACTCCAGCAAACAGAGTTAAGTGACTTGTCTAGGGTCCCACAGCTAGTAAGTGTCTGAGAACAGATTTTAATTCAGGAGGACAAGTCTTCTTGACTCCAGGCCCAGCTCTCTATTCCCTGTGCCACTTAGCTGTCTCCAAAAGATACTTACCAGATGTTTAATCATGAGCAAGTCATTCAGGCTTATTTTATCCATCTGCAAAATGGGAACAATAATTCTTAAGCTACCAACCTTGTAGGCAAAGTATTTTGTTAACCTTAAAGTATTAGAAAAATGTAAGCCATGAATGATAAAAATTTCCTTTTCATTTTTAAAAAGCTGTTTGTTTTTTAATCTATGAGCAGACACATAATATTAATGTTCTATCTTCCTATTCTTGCTACTGTGCAAGGCATTACTTTCTTTAAAATAAGACGGGCACAAAGATCATGAAACTCGAAATAATTCACTTCTGGAAACTCCAGCTTAGCCACTTTGTGAGGGGCCTGTCAAGGGAGATTTTATCCAAGGCATTTGAGAACTTTAAATAAATCCTGCCATTTAATTGTTTGCCGTATCTGACTACCAGCCATGTTCACCTAATAAGAAAGTGTGTATTTGTGCTCCTGTCTTCTTCAGTGGGTTAATGGTGATTCAATATATTTAGAGCTGGAAGCTACTTCTACCAGGATTGAGCATTTGAATGAAAAATGGCCACTCCAGGAACATCTCCCTTGGCAAAATGATCCATTTAATCAGTGTTATTGTTTATATCTAGACAGTGGGTTTTAATCTGAGTCTCTATCTGCTAATTTTAACTAGGAGAACAGAAAGGAGATGAGAGAGAGAGAGAAGAGACTCTCCATAGCTGTGCTGAGTCAGTTTTTCCTTTCTCTATCCATCATGGCAGGCATGCAAACCCACTCCAGAAGATACTACTTTTCCCCTGGAGGATTCCAACCCTACATCCAAAAAACATCTGTCCCCTAAAAGTGGTGTTATTTCCTCACTCTCTCTCTTTTCTGATTTTTCTCTTACGTTGGGGAAGGGCAGGAAGGGTAAGTGGGAGTGATACTACTAGGTATAAAGGAAGAATATTTAATAAGAAGAAAATGTACAATTGTTGGAAGCAAAAATCATCTGAAATGCCCTACTGCCCTTTATTGGGCAACTGAAAAAAATGAAGAGCAATGACTAACTTTTTAGAAACATTACAGCAATGTGGAGTATGAATATGAATATGTTATGCTACATATTTTTCTTGCTGGTCAATAAATTATAAATGTAACTTAAATGCAAAAATTAAAGCCAATATTGAAAGGGGAAATTAGCTATTGGTATTTGCTTTTAAAAATTAAAGTAATTTTGCCAACAATTCTTGAGATTATTCTGTAAAACTACTTTTAAAAAAGTAAGAATGCTCTCTTTGCTTATTATAACTCTAGGAAGTGAGGAAAAAACAGAATAAATCGGCATATTTTTAGCAGAATCAATTTATTACCTTTCACTGCCAGTTCTGACAAAAACCTGTAATCCATGGTATATAATTAGTGCTGGGTACAAAAACTGCAACATATAGATTTTTAGCTTATACGTCTTTATGGGTTTTGCCTTTGCTATTCAGCAAGTGACTTAAAAACAACAATTAAAATAGATTTATGAAAGTCTTGGTTATGAGCAGTCCAATCTCACCACTAATGGCTGGATATCAAGCCTGAATGAGAATCATTTAACATCATTTCAAGAGACAGGGAGCTAAGTAGAATGCTGGGACATTAAAATGGGATTAGGCTACTTGGGATCTGTGAAGATGTCACCCTTTAAATTGCCACAAGTACAAAGCAACTGCTTTGTTACAAACTGTGAAATGAAAAACAATTTCTGTAAACCACTGGACAGCTACTTTGGAATAAAAATTCAAGTTCAAGATTGTACCTTCCTATAAAACCAAGGTATATATGACTTTGGAGGGATTTTAAATATACATGTAATCTTTCATTGTGGGGCTTTGCTTGCCTTGGTATTCTTCAGCAGTGGTGAAGTTAAATAAAGAACCCTATGAAAGTAAACTTGGAAACAACTGAAACTGGAAATCCCTAGACATAGTCCCTTGGGAAGGATGCTTACTCTCAGGAACTGATTCAAATATCTCAAGAATGACAACTATTTCCCAATAGATAAATGGCCAAGAAATATAAATAGGGAGGTCTCAAGAAAGAAATTAAAATAATCAACAGCTATATGAAAAAATGCTATAAATCACTAATATTTGGAGAAATACAAATTAAAACAATTCTGAGGTTCTACCTCATACCCATTAAATTAACAAAGTTAGCAAAAAAAAAAAAAAGGAAAATGATGAGTGTTGGAGGGACTTTGGAGAAACAGACACATTAATGCATTGATGGTGGAGCTGTGAATTGATCCAGTCACTTTAGGAAGCACTTTGGAATGCTGCCCCAAAGGCACTAAATTGTGTATAACCCTTTAACTCAACGACACTGATAGATTATTACCCATATTCCAAAGAAATCAAGGAAAGATGATAACTAATTGTGTTGGAAAATATTTATAGTAGTTCATTTGGGCGGAGCCTGGATAAATTATGATGTATTATAATTGCACCATAAAACTGCTTCAGAAAAACCTAGGATGACTTGGGTGAACTGACACAGAGTAAAGTAAGTAGAACCAGGAGAATTTTTTTTTAATTCCTTTTTGTCAGTCTTAACAATTATCACCAACTTCAATTCCTTCCAGGCTTTAGAGTTCCTAATACTATACTTAAAGACTTTTGCTTGTAATAAATTCCTTCTTAATTATCTGGCCTTAATTTTATCTTCTTTACATTTCTTCTTAAAATTGGCTGTGCCATTCAGCTGCCCCATAGGCATCCCAAAATCAGCATATGTAAAATAGGACTTCTTATCTTCCACCCCTCCCCTAACATATCCCTCTTCTAAACATTCCTTATTACTGTCAAAGACATCACCATCCTCTCATTCAGGTCTGAAATATTGGTGTCAGTCTCAACATCTCACCCTCATTCACCCCAAATGCCTAACATGTTACCAGACTTTGCCATTTATATCTCCATAATATTTCCCATGTGCCCCCTTCTCTCCACTCACAGAACCACCACCTGAGTTCATGTCTTCACCGCCTCTTGTTTGGACTATTGCAACTGCTTTCTCACTGGGATCTCTACCTCAAACCTTTCCC
Source organism: Gymnobelideus leadbeateri (assembly GCA_011680675.1). Classification (NCBI taxonomy): domain Eukaryota; kingdom Metazoa; phylum Chordata; class Mammalia; order Diprotodontia; family Petauridae; genus Gymnobelideus; species Gymnobelideus leadbeateri. The sequence goes on from WOXC01010924.1 coordinate 762,532, forward strand.
AGCTCCAGTTCTCCACAAAACTTCCAAAGTGATTTCCCTAAGATGCAGATCTCAAGAACTCAACAAACTCTTCTTAATATCTCTATTATAGAAACTCCTCTTTGACATTTAAATCTTTACAGTCTTGGCCCTCTCTTTCCTTTTTTCTTACACATTACTCCCTACTCACACTTTGCAATCCAACAATACTGTTGTCCCCTCAATTAAAATGTAAGCTCCTTGAGAGCAAGGACTATGTCATTTTGTCATTTTATATGTCCACTACTTAGTAGTACTTGGCACATGAATTAATGAATGAATGAAACATTTATTAGATACTATGTTCAAAGCACTGTGGTAATGGGGAAGAGAAAACATACAGAGGGTTTCAGTATAACTTGATTGTAATTCATGTGGAAAAGTCCATGATTTTTAGGGCACAGCATCAAAGTAGATGGTAATGCTGCTTTTTAATTATCATTTCCATTGGAACACTGATGGAGTTGTGAACTGATGCAACCATTCTGAAGAGCAATTTGGAACTATACCCAAATGGCTATAAAACTGTGCCTACCCTTTGATCCAGCAATAATACTACTAGGTCCCAAAGAGATCATAAAAAAATCAAGGAAGGACCCACATGTACAAAAATATTTATAGCAGCTCTTTTTGTGGTGGTAAAGAATTGGAAATTGAGGGGATACCCACCAATAAGGGAATGGCTCAACAAGTTGTTTTATACAAATGTAATGGAACACTATGGTGCTATAAGAAATGGTGAGCAGGAAGATTTCAGAAAAACCTGGAAAGACATACATAAACTGATTCTGAGTGAACTAAGCAGAGCCAGGAGAACACTGTACATAGTAATAACAACATTGTGTGATGCCTTGCTTTGATAGACTTAGCTCTTCTCAGCAATACAATTATCTAAAACAATTCCAAAAACTCATGATGGAAAATGTTATGGAAATAACTATGGGGTCTCAATGCAGATTGGAGCATACTACTTTCTCCCTTTTTTATTTTTTTTTCTTTCTCATGGTTTTTCCCTTTGCTCTGATTCTTCTTTCACAACATGACTAATGTGGAAATATGTTTAACATGATTGTACATTTATAGCCTATATCAGATTGCATGCTGTCTTGGAGAGGGGGGTAGAGAAGGAGGAGGAAAAATTTGGAACTCAAAATCATAAAAGTGAATGTTGAAAACTAAAAATTAATAAAGTCTTTGAATAAATAAATGAATAAATGCCATTTCCATCATTTACCAATTTGGCAATGTCAAAGACTTTGGTGACAAGTATTTTCTTTTCTGCAGCTACAGGACCTTCAGGAGCATTTTCCAGGCTGCATCTCCACAGGGGTCACTTCCCAAGATAATGCTATAAGGTGCACTGCTGGAAGCATTGCTCTTCCCACGGTTCTTGGATTCTGGGTCTTGGGTTGTCTCCAAAAGAGCTTGAGGAGAGAGGGTGGTCAAGGTGATAATGGCAACTTGGCTTGCCCAAAACATACTGCCTCCTGTCTCTCCCTGAGGGTGTCCCACTGCTTCAACGAAGTTGGCTATCCTGCCTTATATGTGGCAGTTAGTTGGCAGTTGGTGAGGATGGCTGGTAACCCTTATTCAGAGGAATCGCTTTCCCAGATAATGTCTATAAGGGCTGGGTTAGAAGCAAGACTGGTGTTCTGGAGGGGCTGCTATTCCCAGGGCTTCTGTGGCTATCTGCTGGCTGGAAGCAGTGATGAAGCGGTCTCCCCTCTTCAAAACTTTTCTCCCCTGAATGATGGCTGTGGGGTCTGAGAAGAAAGCAGATCTGATGATTTGGGGGACACTGCTATACCTAAGGCTCTCGGGGTCCTGAGCTGTCTCTATCAGGTTCTCAGGGGGGATGGTGGTAGTGATTTGACTCATCTGTCACATGCTCTCTCAGGTCTCTTCCTTGGGGTACCTTGGCTCCTCTGCTAAGCTGGTACATAGTAAAGATCCAATAAATATTTAATTGATTAATCATTCCATAGAAACAGTTTATCATGAAGAAGAAAGCATCCAACATTACTATGGAACCCTTGCCCTCACAGACCACACTGCCCTGTTTCATGGATTGTGTTCATTCCCCATTCCTCAGTCCAAGTTGACAGAAAAAAAAGTATAGCATGGAGGAGGTACTAATAGTCACTTCTGAAGGGAGCAGGCACCATCTGAAGGAATGATAACACCTGGTCATCATCCACGCCAGCCATAAAAACCTGGAGCACTTTCAGATCTCTTAGCAACTCAATAATTGCCTAGTCTACTGGCTATTATTTCTCATCATCATAACATCTAATAATAGCAACTAATACTTATACAGCAATTTAAGTTTTGTAAAATGCTTTACAAATATTGTCTCATTTTATCCCAAAAAAAACCCTGGGAGAGAGGCACTATTATTATTCCCAATTTTACAGATGAGGAAACTGAGGCAGGAAAGGGTTAAGTGGCTTATCCAGGGTCATGTAGCTAGTAAGTGTCTGAGGTTGGGTAGAACTCAAAACTTTCTGACTGTAGGTTCAGCATTCTATCCACTGTACTGCCAAACTTCCTCTCTATATAAAGGATGTTCAACTTCACCACCAAATACAGCACTGGATATCATAACCTTCAGGAAGATGTGTGACATTGAAAACCTATATCTGAACACACAAGGGATCTATCACCCTGGCCATTTCTTCTACAGAAGAATTTTCATTTCATAAATTTCATAGTCAAAATGTGTCAACCATAGCTATTAGAGTTCACCTTCCAGCAGCAGATGCAGGAAATTAATATAAAGGCTCAATTGTCAACCCTCCAAGTGGTCACAATAGGTGGTTATGGGAGCAGAAGGACTGGATTTGGAATCAATGGTCTCGGTTACAAATCCTGCCTGTGCTTCTTACTCTTTATGTAACCTTGGACAAATTATTTAAGGTCTCAGGACCTCAGTTTTCTCATCTATTAAAAGAAAGAATCAGACTAGATGTCATATAAATTTCCTTTCAGCCCTTAAGTCTGTGATAAATTTCACACTGGTACCTTGTTCTTGTATCCATACATCCTTCCTGGCAAGGATCAATGGATTCTATTTTTGCTGTGATGGCTCAGCGGTAGGCCAGACCTTGCTCACAAACTGCCCAAGATTTCTGGTTACTTTGACTACACTATACCATCTGGCAATATGTGAAATTGCTACGTGGGCCAAGCACTCAACGAGATGTCAGCAGGCTTATTGTAGCCCTTTCCAAATTTCTTTGATACTTTTGCGGTGGTAACAGTAGATAGTGTCACAGACCTGCCACAATCCCAGGGGGTGGTGCCATGTTGGTAGTAGGAGACACCCTAATCAAGATAACTGGTTCATTTCCGTTCTGCATTGGATCTTTTACCACACATTATCCTGAAGGAAATGTATCATCTCTATAACTTTTTCTCACATATTGGTCACCAGTTCACTTTGCATTTCTGTAGGTAAAGATTCACAGGTCTTCAATATGTCACCTCTTATCTGATAGGCAAATAGAAGGTGTGAAAAGTAGCTTGTAACAATAATTCCAGTTCTACCATAAGGATCAACTGAATCACCACACTTTCTAAACAATTTTATTATAATAACTTAGTCTATTTGCTCATACAAAAATATGACTGATATGTAGACTATGGTTTCCAACTTTAGTTTTTTCCTGTACGAGGAATCCTAGATTTAGAGCTAGATTAGAGTTCAGGGGTCATCCATTCCAACCTTTGCATGGAATGTTTTAGGAAACTGAGGCATAGGGACAATAAGTGACTTGTGAAAGGTCCTAAAGGTAATAGAACCAGGCTTTCGTGCCAGACCTTCTGAATCTAAATGAAGTACTCTTTTCAGTGAGTATAAGTACCTTCCTAACTCCATGCACAATTGTCCCAACAATCAGTTACTATCTTGAAATTTTGAACGCTGACTAGGTTATCATTTAACATACCCTAGAAGTAGCTGAAGTGGTACTTGAACAGGGATATGGCTACTATTAGAGTTCTGAGGAGCTCTTGGGAATAAGAAATTAAGTATGACTACTTTTATATAACCTCAGTACCAGCAGACCATCCCAGAAACTGGCTGGAAGTATTGGGGGCCCTTTACTCATCACTCAGCTGGTAAGTCCTATAGGCCAGGGTTATCTTTCTTACCATATATCTATCGCAGATTCCCTTAATCTTTGTTATTACAGATGCACTTTGACACTTGAACGCACTCTCTAAATCCTCACCCACAACCACTGTGGATGAACAGGAAAAGTACATTATCCAGAACATCCTTAACTCATGGAGACAACAAGGCTAGTGACCAGTATGTCAGCAGGGATATGGGGCTAAGGAAAGGATACAGAGGCTAGCATAGATGTTCAAACCCAAGAATTGGTAGATGCCTTCTCCCAGTACCATCCCACCAAATCTCAAGTTCGTTAAAGTTCAGAGAAGAGTTCTAGGAAAGGGGATGATATTGAGCCCACAGCATAATAAGAGCTACAATTGACAAAGTTCTTTCGTCATAACAGTTCTTTGGTACAGAGTGCCAAGATCAAATGTGGATTTGGGTGTAAGAAGAACTATAATCAAATCCCACTTCTGACATCTACTAGGTATGTAAGCACTAGTAAATCAGCTGACCTTTCAAGCTCCATTTTCTTCAACTATGAAATAAGGACCACAATATTATTATCTCACCAGGTTGCTAAGTAGCTCATTATAAATAAATACACATAGATACATACATATACACATATATGTATGTATATATCAGGATATATGTCTTTATGCATACATATATAATACATATACATACACACAAATATACATATACATTGCAAACTTTAAAGTTCAAGTAGATAAAATGAATGCTGTTAAGCTCATTTTACATAGGAAGAAAACTGAGGTCCAGAGGAATAAAATTGCTGGCCCAAAGTGACACAGCAGGCCTGAATCAGTTTGACTATTAGGCCTAGAGTTCTTTTTGTAATAACACCAGGTTTTCTGTCAGTCTTGTGTAGTGAAATGATGATGTTGTCATGGTGATGAGGACTGGAGATCACAAGTAGCAAAATAAGCCTGAGGAATACTTAGCAGTAGGCACACCATCATGAGGGCCCCATTTAACATGAACTTATGAATTCATTATCTCTTCTTCTATCCTTTCCTTCCCATACCCGAGGCTATGACTACATCTTATCAGGGGAAGAAAAAGATAGCAGGCAAATGTGGTGAGCCCAATGGAGATATAGAAAAGATAACATTTGAGAATTTGTGGATTACATTCTTGTTACTGTTTTCTTATTCCTTCATTTCCACCAATTAGCCAAAATCTTGAAACATTATAGGAATATGAGACTGTAATTAACTACTCAAGCATTCTTTTAGGCTAGCATGGATTAGGCAGCAGCAAAGGGAAGAATGTCATTTTCAGGGCCTACCTTACATGTTGGCAGTTTTCCATTGAAATTTATTCCCTAAATAGCTATTAATTTGGGTGGGCAAAGAAATGTCCAAGAAGTAGTAAAGAATCAGAATTGCCAGCCCAAACACAGATCTGCTTTCTGAGACTCTTTCCTTCACTTTTGGAGAATTGTAAACCTCCCACTCAAATTTAAGAAGTGGAAGAAGAGGATCCCCTCCCCACAATTGCCACCAGCTGCTTCCCCCAAGCTCTAGTAGTTTTCTCAAATTCATTAGTTACTTAGGACACTTTTCTCTTTTTTTCTGGTTTGCATCATTCATTTCCACTAGATTATGAGTTACATTTTTCCCCCATTTTCCCCTACCCAGCACCCCAGAATAGCAGTCCCACTAGATATCCCCTCATCCAATCTGCTCTTTCCCATATCTTCTCCTATACCCCCCTCAACTTTGCCATTAGGGCAAGGTGAATCTCTGAGCCCCAATGCCTGGACAACTTATGAAACATTTAATTTTAAAATTTCAATTTTCAGATCCATTCCCTTCCTCCCTTTTCACCCACTCCCTCTGAGAAGATAAGCAATTCAGTATGTGTTGTACATGTATAGCTATGCAAAACATTACCATAGTAGATATGTTGTAAAAGACTGCTTATATTTCCCTCCCACCCATCTCACCTCCCATCTGGTCCATTCCCTACTTTGATCCTGTCCCTCTTTGATAGTGGGTACTTCCAACCTTCCCTCCCCCCAGAATGCCCTCCCCTCCATCATCCCCCCTCTCATCCTCCTTTCCCCTACTCAGGAGAGTGAGTGAGGGTAAGATATTCTATTTAGTATGTATGTAATTCTCTCCTTGAGCCAACTTCCATGAGAATATGTTTTTGCCTTTTTGCCTTCCTATTCTTTCCCTCCCCTGCAACTACTTCCCCTTGCCTCTTCTACATGAGATAGTTTACCCTACCCTGTCTCTCTCCATCTCCTCTTGCCACTCTCCTCTCTCACCTCTTGACTTCACCCCTTAAGAATCATCCCTTCCTTGGGGCGGCTAAGTGGCGCAGCGAGCAGAGCTCCAGGCCCAGAGCCAGAAGGACCCGAGCTCGGATCCGGCCCCAGACACCCAACACACAAACAAAAACCCAGCTGTGTGACCCCGGGCAAGTCACCCAACCCCAATTGCCCTCCAAAAAAAAGAATCATCCCTTCCCATCAAATTCAACCTGTGCCCTCTATCCATGTATACCTGTGAACATATACCATGTACCCTTCTTCAATTATTTTCATAATGAGAAAGGTTTCATCAAACACAGTTATTGTTTTTCCATGTAGGAATGTAAATAATCCAACTCTGATAAGTTCCTTTTGATTTCTTTTCCTTGATTACCTTCTCAAGCATCTCTTGCTTCTTGTGTTTGAATGTCAAATTTTCTATTCAACTCTGGTTTTTTTATCAAGAATGCTTGAAAGTCCTCTATTCCACTGAATGACCATATTTTCCCCTGAAACAAGATACTCAGTTTTGCTGGGTAAGTGACCCTTGGGTTCATTCTCTTTTGCCCTCTGGAATATCGTATTCCATGCCCTTCGATCCCTCAGTGTAGAAGCTGCCAGGTCCTGGGCTATTCTGATTGTGTTTCCACAATATTGAAATTGTTTCTTCCTGGCTGCTTGTAGTATTTTCTCCTTGATCTGGGAGTTCTGGAACCTGGCTATAATATTCCTAGGAGTTTTCTTTTTGGGATCTTTTTCAGGAGGTGATCAGTAGATTCTTTCAACCTCTATTTTGCCCTCTGGGTCTAAAACATCAGGGCAATTTTCCTTGAGAATTTCTTTAAGGATGATTTCTAGGTTCTTTCTTTGATCATGGCTTTCAGGTAGTCCAATAATTTTTAAATTATCTCTCCTGGATCTATTTTCCAGGTCAGTGGTTTTTCCCATGAGATATTTCACATTGCCTTCTATTCTTTCATTTGTTTGGATCTGTTTAATAGTATCTTGATTTCTCATAAAGTCACTGGCTTCCATTTGCTCCAGTCTAACTCTGAAGGAATGAATCTCCTCAGTGAGCTTTTGAGATTCTTTTTCCATCTGGCAAACTAGAATTTTTAAGGCATTCTTCTCTTCATTGCCTTTCTGAGCCTCTTTTGCCATTTGAGTTAGTCTATTTTTTAAGGTGTTATTTTCCTCAGTCAGGCTGTTGACTGTCATTTCATACTTTTCTTGCATCTTTTTCATTTCTCTTCCCAAATTTTCCCCCACTTCTCTTATCTGCTTCTTAAGGTCCTCTATGGCCTGTAGCCAGCTTGTATTTTCATTTGGGGCTTTTGGTGCAGGAGTTCTGACCTCACAGTCCTCCTCCATGCTTTGAGCCTCTTTGCCCCTAAAATAGGAGTCCAATGTTGAACTTTTCTGTTTATTTTGTTTCGTTTGCCTAGGTATGTTGCCACTTAATTACTTGATTTTTGGGCTTGTTGCCACAGTAAGACTCTGCCACCAGACAGGGGAGCTTCCGCCCAAATGCGGGGTCTTCACAACTTCCACCAGTTGGGTGGCCTCTGTAAAGCCTCCACCCACTCTGGCAAATTGGTTACCCACCCCAAACTTCCCCCCCAGACCACAATTCAGATCCAGGCAGTTTAAAGCAAAAGCGATTAACCCCCAGACTGATTGCTGGATCTCCCTACAGTTCGCAGACCAGGAGCTAGAGCCACTACTGATGCTGCAAAATGGCTTCTGTGCAGCTGTTTCTTCAGCAGCTTTTCGCCCCCAGGGGAGGCAGCCTCGAGTTCCCCCAATATTGGTCCCAAAGTCCATAGGGCACTAACCTCTCACTTTGTCCTAGGCATATCTGTGCTGATAATTCTGGAATCACCACAATTGCTGGTGTTCTGGGGTCCCTCCAGCTGACTGAAGGCCTGGCCACCCTGGGGCTAAAACCACGGACCTGGGCTTGGCTCTGCATACTGCGCTCGCTGTCGGTTCCCAGCGCGCTGTGCTGCCTGCTCTCAGAGCGCTGTGCTGGCTGCTCCCTGAAGGGCTGCTGGTCTGTCCTCAGCAGGAGGTTAGCTTCTCTGTGCTGTTCTGTGGGTGTGTGGCTCCGGAAGCTGTTTGGAGTCCCCTTTCACATTATTTGAAATTTGTGTGGGGCAGAGCACACTGGAAATGCTGTTTCTACTCCGCCATCTTGGCTCCGCCCCCCGACACTTTTCTCTTTTATTTATTGACTGGAAATGCATCAAAATAAAACTCTAGAGGGGCAGAGCCAAAATGGTGGAGTAAAAGCACAGACTTGTTTGAACTTGCCCCCAACCCCTCCAAATACCTGTAACAAATTACTCTAAACAAATTCTAGAGCTGCAGAACCCACAAAATGAAAGTGTGAAACACATCTCCAGCCCAAGACAACCTAGAAGAATGACAGGAAGACTATATCACACCAGGCTGGAAGCAGAGCACCATCCAATGTGAGCTGCACCAGGCACAGATGGGACCTGAACAGGCCTCAGGGGACTGACTTGTTGGCAGCTGTAGCCATTTCCATACTTCTCAATCCACAAACACTGAGAAGAGTGTGAAAGGTCAGTGGGGAAACTGTATAGGACCTGACTAAAAGAAGAGCATGGTCCAGCCCCAGCCCTGGGGCAGCAGAGGTGGTGGCAGTGGCAGTAGCTGCTTCCAGAGCTCTGGGTCCACAGACAGTAGGGGAATCCAGCAGCTGATACAAAACTCCTGAAGCCTGGGAGAGTACACTCAACCCCACCCCCACTGGAAGCAGAGTCTTTCCTTGACAGGGAGTTAGAAAGTCAAGTATTTGGTTGGGCAGATGAATAAACAGCGTAAAAAACTAAGACTATAGAATCTTACTTTGGTGACAAAGAAGATCAAAACATACAACCAGAAAAAGACAACAAAGTCAAAGTTCCTATGTAAAAAACCTCCAAGAAAAAATATGAATTAGTCACAGGCCATGGAAAAGCTCAAAAAGGATTTTGAAAATCAAGAGAAGTAGAGGAAAAATTGGGAAGAGAAATGAGAGTGGTGCAAGAAAATAATGAAAAACAAATCCACAGCTTGCTAAAGGACACCCCCAAAAATACTGAAAATAACACCTTAAAAAATAGACTAACTTAAATGGCAAAAGAGGTACAAAGAGCCAATAAGGAGAAGAATGCCTTAAAAAGTCAAATTGGGGAGGCTAGGTGGCGCAGTGAGTAAGAGCGTTGGCCTCAGAGTTGGGATGACCTGAGATCAGATCCGGCCTCAGAAAATGAGCACCCACGCATAAATAATGACTAGCCATGTAACCTTGAGCAAGTTACTTAACCCCAATTGCTTTAAAAAAAAAAAAGTCAAATTGTCCAAATGGAAAAGGAAGTCTAAAATCTCACAAAGAAAATAATTCCTTAAAAAATTATATTGGAGCAAATGGAAGTCAATGACTTTATGAGAAATCAAGAAATTATAAAACAGAACCAAAAGGATGAAAAACAGAACACAATGTGAAATATTTTGTTGGAAAAACCATTGACCTGGAAAATAGATCCAGGAGAGATAATTTAAAAATTATTGGACTACCTGAAAACTATTTTCAAAAAAAGAGCCCAGACATCATTTTTCAAGAAATTAGCAAGGAAATTGATATTCTTGAATGAGAGGATAAAATAGAAACTGTAAGAATCCACTGATCACCCCCTGAAAGAGATTCCAAAAAAAAAAATTCCCAGGAATATTGTAGCCAAATTCCAGAGCTCCCAGGTCAAGGAGAAAATAATGCAAGTAGCCAGTAGAAATACAATCAGGATAACATAAGACCTAGCACCTTCCACATGAAAGGATTGAAGGGCTTAGAATATATCCCAGAGGTCAGAGGAGATAGGATGAAAACCAAGAATCACCTACCCAGCAAAACTGAATATAATACTTGGGGGAGGGGGGATAGACATTTAACGAAATAGAGGACTATAGTCATTCTTGATGAAAAGATCAGAGCTGAATAGAAAATTTGACTTTCAAGTATAAGACTCAAGAGAAGCATGAAAAGGTAAACAGGAAAAAGAAAGCATAAGGGACTTAAAGTTGAACTATTTATATTCCTAAATGGAAAGATGATATTTTTTAGTATTAGGGTAGTTGAAGAAAGTAGGTAGATGATGGACAGATAGATAGATAGATAAATAGATAAGTACAGTGTGAATTGAATATGAAGGGCTAACATCTAAAAATAAAATTAAGGGGTGAGTGAGGAATATATTGGGAGAAGGAGAAAGGGAGAGATAGAAGTAAATTATCTTACATAAAAGCAGCAAAAAAAAAAAAGGTTTCACACAATGGAGGGGAAGAAGGGGGAGGTGAGAGGGAATGAGTGAACCTTACTCTCATCTCATTTGGCTTAAGGAGAAAATAGCATACACACTCAGTTGGGTATCTTACCCTACAGGAAAGTAAGGGGGAAAGAAATAAGGGGGGAGGAGTGGGAATGATAGAAGGGAGGGCAAATTGGGTGAGGGGGTAGTCAGAAGCAAACACTTTTGAAAAGGGACAGGGTCAAAGGAGAAAACAGAATAAGTGGGGGGCAGGATACAATGGAGGGAAATATATTTAGTCTTTCACAACATGACTATTATGGAAGTGTTTTACATAACTACACATGTATAACCTATATTGAATTGCTTGCCTTCTCAATGAGACTGGGTGGGGAGGAAAGAAGGGAGAGAATTTGGAACTCAAAGTTTTAAAAGCAAATTTTAAAAACTGTTTTTACATGAAAAATCTATCTGGCCCTACAAAAAAATAAAGGGGAAGGGAATAAGAGGGAGGATGTGATAGAAAGGTGGGCAGACTGGGGAAAGGCATAATCAGAATGGACACCATCTTGAGAGGGGAGAGATGGGGAGAAAATTTGGAACTCAAAATCTTGTGGAAACAAATGTTGAAAACTAAAAATAAATTAATTATTTAAAAAAAAAAACGACTAGGTAATTCAATATAGAAGTTCAAAGAAAAATTACAAGGCTATAAAATCTGGGTAAATTGTTATAAAGGCTTAAGTTAGTTATTTCAAACCAGAAACAAGACCCTTTTCCAATCCTCTCTCAATCTAGTCTCCACCATTGTAACAGCAAGCATACCAGCATACCAAGGGTGGATGCCAACACAAGTTCTTAGATCTGCTTTTCTAAAGGAAAGCAACTCAAAAGGGGTTAACAATCTTGCTTTAATCAATCAAACATATCATTTACCTAGTTCAAGGGGAAAAGTCAGCATCCCGAACTTCAGAGTATAAAGGTTACAAGCAGAAATTACAAGACAGAGAAACAAACAGATCAAGCAGACAGGCCTCCGTCTAACCATTACATCCATACCTAGTCAGTTAGCAGAGAGGGAAGCATCTGGGTTTTTCAAAGCTGGGGTCTCTCAACAGCTGACCAAAGTCTCATCTGGTCAAATCACGCAACACTTCTCAAAGTGAGCCCCAAAGCAAAGCCTTACATTAGGGATTATATAGCCTTCTCCTGGCTCAGAGAATGTAACAACCATCTTGACCCCACTGCCCAATCACAAAGTATCTCCTGAAAAACAAGCCTCCCTCCACAGGTGTCAGGTGTACTTAAGCCTATCAAAGGGCCTGGGGCAGGGAAGATCTTACAAATTACAATCTTAGAAAGATGGCAACAACATAAATTAACATTCCCATTACAACCATCCACATCCAACCACAGGATTTAACAGTTTTCTACCCCATTCTTCCTCTCACCATTGTCAGGGAGTGGGGGAAGAGGATAGCAGCTTATTCCCTTCACCCTCAACCTCCCCCCACATACACATGCACAGAGGTTCCCTATCCCAACTTGTCATTTATTAAAGAACAATGTGAGATCAGTTATGAACGTCTCTACCTTGTCAAAAGACATCTAATAGATCAGCACAATTAACCCTGATATCCCAAATCACTGGGGAGCAGGGGAGGTTGACTGCCTTCCATTAAAGTAGAATACACAATTCTCGAGGATCCATTTTCTAAGAGAAGCACCATGTAAAGTCATACTGACACCACTTTACATTTCATCTTCATCCCCTTCCCAAATAATTTAATGAAGAAATTAACAAAGGGGTACTGAGTTTAAGAAAAAAAAAAGGCATAAGTTGATCATTTCATAATAGAAAGAAATCACTATTAAAAACATACATTTATGTAATGGTTGCCTTCTCTGAAAATGCAAAGTTTCCTGGAGTAATATATTAAGTCCCTAATAAGTATGAATCCATTTGACAAATGAGTTGAGAAGAGATAAAGAGCCCTGACCTAACAGGTATGTCAAGATTATTGAAAATAAAGGGGACTGGGTTGGGGTGGGAGGGGGAATATGGCATGGTGCAAAGTTAGAAGAATGGAAAGAACACAGTATTTGGGAAGCAAAGGACCTGGGTGCAAATCCCATCTCTGCATTTACTAGCCACATGACCTTGGGCAAGACACTTAATTCACCTCTCTGGACTACAGTTTCCTTATCTGGAAAATGAGAAGTTTAGACTAGATACCTTCCAGCAATGAATAAGTAAATGAATGAAAAAACATTTATTAAGTGATGAAAATTGTGGAATTAAAAAAAAAAATAGTCCCTTGAGGAGCAGACAACTCATAGAGAAGAATGATGACTAGAGAAGAAGACTCTCCTTTGTCAGATCTATAGTCAGACTTTCTTAGTCTGGAAAGTTATGGGGATCCACAGGGGAACAGATCAACAGTAATTATAGGAATAATGGTAGTGGTTGATTTGATCGTGGTTCTAAAGGGACAGGAAGAAGGTTATCAAGAAAATGCCTGGCATCTAGGTGGCATGGTGGGCAGAACATTAGCCCTGAAGTCAAGAGGACCCGAGTTCAAATCCAGCCTCATATGGTAGCTATGTGACCTTGGGCAAGGCACGTAACCCTGATTGCCTCTAAAAGAAAGAAAAGAAAAAGCCTGGGAAGTACAGAATAAAATGAAGCATTACTGGAGCCTATTTCAAATGCTGGATCAGATAAGAATGTCAGGACAATTGAACCCTAGGGCAAAAATACCAAGAATGGATGATATTAGTACACGATTTTGGCCAAGGTCAGTCCTAAATAATATCAATGGGAATTTTAGCAACAGCAACAAGAAAAAAATGAAATATAGAATGACATGAAATTTCTGTTCCTCTTCTCAATTCCATTTGTTAATGAGTAAGATTTACATGGATCTAGACTTATTGGTTCCTTCCTGGCATTTTGTGTGCATATAGGTGTGGAGAAAGATGGTCAAAGAGCTAAATGTGAATCCAGGATAGCAGTGTTACGCAGAAGTGGGGTGAGGTCATCAATCATTATCATCTTCATCATTAGACCTAAAGTTAGAAAGGACATTAGAGGTCATCATCCAACCCTCTCATCTTACTGATGAAGAAACCAGGAAAGAGACATGACCTACCCAAGGTCACACAGTAGAATCATAGATTTAGAGCTAATCCAACCTCCTCATTTTACCCATGAAGACAGGGTAAGTGAGGGTAAAAGGGCACTCTCCGACCAGAGAGGGTAAGTACTTTTCCTAGGTCACATAGATAATAAAAGAAGAATAAATAAAAGAAGCTGGATTTGAACCCCCATTCTCTGACTTCAAATCCAGATATCTGAGTCCAAAGCTAAATGGCTCTTTCTAATATACTCAACAAACATTTTTAGTTACCTGCTTTGTGAAAGGCATTGTACACTCTGGGAAACAACCTGGTTTTGCTCCAACTACCCTTGCTGCTCCAGTCACCACTGGGCCTTTGAACCCTGGCTACTATAAGAAAATAGGTGATCTAAAACCTTTTTTTCTTTTTTAATCACTGAAGCCCTCAGAATTGTTTTTACTACCATGGCCTTTTGGATTAGATAATAAATCCAATGCTCAGACCGTTTGGTGCTCTTTAAATATTTGCTGACACCTTCTGCAATAGCAGAAACCTTCAGGAGCCCTAGGTTATATTCCAAGGTGGGGGAAGTTTTGGGGTTTTTTGTTTTTTCTCCTATCTATATATTTCCTTTCCTTTCTGCAGTGTACCTCATTTCTGTCCATGCTTACAGCAGCTATTTTCCATCTATTTACATTATTGAGATTTTGTCAAGGTTAATTAGAAAGTAAATGGTAACTTTCAGGAAGGGGCTAAATAAGCAATGTAACAAGGAGTCCTTCTATAGTTTTGTTGGGCATTTCATTTTAGGAGTCAGTAATTCCTGAGAGCTTATGTAAAGGACAGGTAACTGAAAGTGTCATCTTTAAGACAAAGCAGAAAACCAATGACCTGATCCCATGAAGCCAGTCATTAGACATAGCATGACTCATTGGTCCTGCACCTCCATCAATTTCCTGTTTCAGATATTATAGCTGATGTTCTTTTCTCCTTTCCTAAGGTTTATTTGGAGAAATTTGCCTTGACTTCTTTCCCTAAAAACTGTGTTGATGAGAAACAGCTGCTGAATGTCTAACCCACAGCTGCCCATAGTTCAGGGATGGGCAAATTGGTCCCAATTCACATGAAGAACCAAACATAACATTGCCCTTAGTCTTTGTTAGAACTGCCTCTAGCATCAAGCAGATGTTAAGAGCAGGCCTATAGTCTACATTGTACTTAAGTGTCTGTTTTTGCTGAATGAAAGCTGCTATATGAAAATGTAGGATATATTATTAACACATGGCCATATGACATCATCTTCCAGCATCAAAGAATTGGGCTGGTTTGGAAAAAATTGTGAAACTGTCTCTTCTATTTATAAATTCCACTTTTCCAACTCTTTCCTGTTTAGTAATAAATGATGGAGATGACACCAGTTAGAAACATGTCATTACAACTAATGAACTTATTTTCAAAAATGTTATTGGCTTTTCTCTCAAAATTCAAACTACTCATTCACATGAATATTTTTCTATGCATTTCTGACCAAGTATTTTTCACCTGATCAAAGTTAAGTTGGGTGCAAAAACTCCTGGTCACAATATGGAATATTGCTTTTCTGCCCTTTGGCTCCCTGGAGGGAATAAACGCGCAAGGCATTTCTACCAAAGATCATGCTTTGCGTCATGGCGCCACTGGTTTTATGCTACTCCAACAATAACAATAGGGCCATTAGTCCAAGGACCTCAGGAAAAGGGGATACTGGTCACAGGATGACACCAATTACCTGGTTGTTTTGAACTCAAGCCTTTGAAAATTTGTTCTATAGCATCAGAACCATGGTCATGATCTGGAGAAGTAATTAGGATAAAGCAAAAGGGAGCTTGGGAATGTTAGTGGGCAATAGAGCAAGGGAGCAGCTTTGTACTAGGATGGAAATGTGGTGATGTCAAGAGATTAGCCTTCAACTGAAAAAAAGAATTTTCCTGTTTATGCACATGCTCTGTTGGAAAATTTTTTGATGCTGTTGGATGTTATTATCATTTGAAAGTGATTCTTTCTTTGGTGTTAAGGTCATTTAAGGTGAAGTATATCTTTAAGTTGGAGAGCCACAATTTCTTTTTTTCATCTCAAACTTTTAGAATCCTCTTTTCTTTCATATCAATCTTCCTGATGCTGTTATCCCCATTTTGGGCTCCTGAAATTTGCATTTGAAATTCAAAACTTTCATCAGAGTTATAAGACCATATTTATTAGTAAGTGTCCATTTAGTCAATGATTTAAAAAAACATAGGTCAAGGCAATAGGCCAGTCTTATAAGCTATAGAGTATCTCAGGACATTCAATTATCATTTAATAAAGCATTAACACCTTTTAATTTTCATTGTCATGTGATAAAGGTTAGATCCTCCATGAGACATTTATGGGAAAACATTGATAAGGATCACACACAAGATGAAGAGGGCATGGCTTATGATGAAATCTTCACTGGTAGAGATAGTACCTAAAGATATAACACAAATTTTTCAAAGTAACTATTTTTATAAATAAGTTTTTATTTTATATTTTTTGTTTGAACATTAACTACATTTCCCAAAGTACTCCTTCCTCCACGCCATTGGAGTGGGAGGGGGGCACCTAGTACCTTATAATAAAGAAGCAAAAAAGAACAGTTCAACAGATCCAATCAATCTGCCAAAAAAAAAAAAAAAGGAAAAGTATATGTAAAGTTCCCATACCTGCAAAAAACGGAAAATGGGGATAAGACGCCTGCCTTCTCATGTCTCTTCTTTGAGCTCAAGCATGGCCATTAAAATTTTCCCATACTCAGTTTTGATCATCTTATTGTTAATCTTTCAGTTTACATTGTTGCATATATAGCTTTCTTGGTTCTACTTTCTTCATTTTGTATCAGCAAAGTAACTATTAATGATAGATGCCAATTTTTTCCAGTTATTAAAAACTCTGAAAGCTTAAATCACATCACTTTTTTAATGATGGCAGTAAACAAAGCCCAAGCTTCCAGTTCATGTTTACTCCCTTGAGAGTTTTACTCCCAGAGACCCACTTTGGCAAATTGGGTCAAAAATGTTGTTGTGCAGTGTGAGATTTACTATCACAAAATGGCAATTTTTTTCTTGACACATGTTGGTATAGTAAATTAAACCACTATAATCAGAAAATTATCTCTTAAAAAAGAGTGATTTAAGAAATTAAAAAATCGACCAAAAGCAATAAATATGCAAAATAAAATCCATATTTTTCCTTTTTTAATAAAAAATTATTGGAAGGACTATAATGATTTTTACCACAAATAAGCTGCATAATGCTACAAAGAACTAGACATGAATGAAGAAAAAAGGGCAACATGCATACTAGATTCCTTTGCCACCCTTTTTTTCTACCATCCAAGATCCCATCTTTACAATACTCACATGACATTCTTTACCTGGAACACTGCAGAAAATATTGGCACTTTTTGATGTAATGGACTTTTTTTTCCATTTTGTGTTCAAAATATAGAGACACTTGTATTTTCTTTGTCAATTCTCTATGTAAACTAATTCACATAAGATTCAAATGAATTTCAGTGAGATCTTTGAAACACTAAACCTAGGGCAACCATGTGGAGTTCTTAAGTTTAGCCTGAATTTGTCTCCAACACAACCTCACCTCAGTATCCTTATCCCCCAACACTGCCCTACTCTGCTATGCAAACCCCCAACTCTCTCCCCAGTGTGGGCACCTCACGGCACTTATAACCTACACTGGGGGGGGGGGGTTAACTTGGGATCCACATTAAGACAACTTGGTCTATGGAAAGATTTCAGGGGATTTGTGAACTTGAAACTTTTAATATTTTGATATTTTGTCATTTCATTTATGCATTCAAAGCATCATCTTTAGAAGTGATACCTAGGTTTTACTGAACTGAAACAAAAAAAAAAAGATTAAGAAAGCCCATGCCATTGGGAAAATATCAACTCTACTCACCCCAACACCATGCCCTTTCAGCCTCTTATCACCTCTTGCCTGAATTATTATTGCAATAGTGCTCAAGTTGTTGTTGAAGACTCAACTCTCTCCCCATTCCAATCAATCCCCCACACAACTGCCAAAGTGATTTTCCTACAGCATAGGTCTGACCACCTATTAGCTCCAGGATGATCATCTCATTCTTTTAATAATTTCTATTTCTTGTCTAAGTTTTGTGATTTATACAATTATTAATAGGTGTGTTGATATAGTGATAAATTTTGTACATAATGTATAAATAAGTAAATGTATAGTGTTCCAAATATCTCCATGCAGTTTTAAGCTTTAACAGCTTAAATATACATATTGGAAGGGCATAGAGTGAACTATCAAAATAAATATTTGGAGACTGCAGCTCTAGATAATTTTCTAAGATTATGGGTTGCAGATGAGTGGTCCATTTACATTTGTAGAGGGAGCTTCCATGCTAGGAATTCCCTACACTAAAGAAGTCGTAAAAAAATAAATAAATATATCCACAATTACTCGACTATAGCTAAAAAAAAAGGGGGGTGGGGCATGAGTCTTTGTGGGCAGCAAGTGATACAGGTCTCCTCACTGAAGGAATACTGTTTTTAGGTTATTGTTCTTCAGTTTAACCACACTCTAGGAAATAAAAGCAATAGCGTGCTCCTCCGTGACAAAGAATAAAAGCCTTTTATTACAATTTAGTTACTATTATTGTTGTGATATTTTAACACACCTGGGATGCCTGCCAATCTACATATTATTTTTAAATGGGAGCAAGATGAGTCATCTGCAAGGTTCATTGTTTGAAAGCATTTGAATGTAGACCACCAGGAGTGATAACTTAAGGTAACTGAGCCATAAGAATAATAATGACCAGAATAATAAAGACCAAAATAACAGCAAACTTGGAAGCTTCACTAGAGCAGGCTATTAAAAGACTATTTTAGAACAATGATTCCCAATCATTATTTCTTTGATTTCCTTATACTCTTCATTCTACACCCTAAAGGCACTTTAAATTAAGTGAATTTAAACCATTAAATTTCCTTACATATTTTCCCCTCCCATATTTCCTTCCTTCAGCTTAGAGGAAGAAATATCCATTATCTCTCCCATTACTTCTTCCCTGACTGGGATCTTTGGATTGTTAAAAATCGGCAGATTTTAAAAAGGCATAGCCCAATCATGCAATGAAAAGATCAAAGGACCAGAAGGCTAGAGATCTGGGATCTAGCCCTCCACCAACTCACAGTATGACCTTGGGCAAATCACTTCACCCCTCTGGGACTCAGTTTAAACTATTAAATGGACTAGATAAACTCTTGGGCCCTTTCTAGCTATAGCATTCTATTGTTCTACTTTTGACAATAGCTTAAAAAAGGTAGAAATGAATGATGAAAATATGTTTATGGGGTATTCAAAGTGATTAAATGTGAGAACAACATCAAGGTCCACCAAGGAGACCAACCTGCTGATTTACAGGGGTTATTCAAATCAGATCATATTTAGGACAGATGTTCAGCCAATTCAGGACCCTTTTGACCCTCCTCTAAGATGGTGACTTGCCTAGAGTGTTTTAAATTTGCACAATTGGTATTTTATTCCAGACCTTATCTACCCTCCACTCATTTCATGACAAGGGTGCTTCTGAGCAGGTCTTAGCAACCTAGCCTCCATTTTTTATCACTGCTTCTGCTTTATCTCCAGTTCGGACCTCTTTGTTTCTGACCCCAGTCTGGAAAGCTGACCTGGATTTCTGATTATTCCTCCTCCTTGGTAGCTTCTGTCCTGTGCTCTTAACTCATGTCTGTGCCCAGACCCTAACTAATCCAGCTAGAGCTACACAGGGGGAAACGATTAAGCTCCTTCTCCTGACATAGAGACTCTGGGGCATTGAATGGATTCAACCTCCAACTTTCCAAACCAAAGTACTCTTCCCTGGCCACCATCCCACATACATGTGAATAGAATATAAACTCCTTGAATGTAGAGACTCTCTTCACTTTTTTGTTTTTATTCCCAGAATTTAGCACAGTGCTAGGCACATAGCAAGAAGTGTAGTACATGCTTTTTCATTGATTCATTTTTTAAAAATTATATCATGGATCCCAATAAGCACAAGTGTCTAACTCCTTAAATAGACCTTTACCACCTCTCAAAAAATATATCTGGGGTTGTACCAAGACCTCCTTTCCCCTACAACAGCCATGAGATGGCATTTGATGAGCCAGTCCACTCCTCCTGGAATAATTAGTGACCTCTCCTCCCACAAAAATTCTCAGAGGCCTTCTTTCTGAGTGTCTACAACAATCCACTCTTGGATTCCAGTTAAAGGACTCTGGCTGAATGTAGCATGGTCATATCCAGCCTTACCATCTGGGTCTTTTCCAGGAGTATTTCTACTCTCTCCATTAGAAAGGGAACTCTTTGAGGACAGGAGTGTGTTTTTACCTTTCTTCCTATCCCCAAAGCTTAATACAGTGCTTAGCACATAGTATGCACTGAATAAATGTTTGTTGCTTGACTTACACTCTCTAGAAGTTTCTTTATAAGCACCATGAAGCAATGGATTTGTAAAAATGGCCCTCTTCAAATATGTCTTTTTGCAAACTGATACCAATTTTCCAGATAGCCAAAAAGTACCAGTTGAACAGTAAATTCAGGCATACTTCTAAAACCAACACAATCAAACACAGCCTATCTTATCTCACCCAATTAATACTTATATAGAGAAATGCCTACACTGCAGATTTCTGACTCTTCCACTGCAAAGCTGGCTACAGAGCTGACCTTTAATGCCAACTAACAGTAGTTTCAGAAAATAGAATGTGTGTGTGTGTGTGTGTGTGTGTGTGTGTGTGTGTGTGAAATAATTTGCTGTCTTTCAACTGGAGGTGTGCTAGTAAATGTTTAGCTGACTGGGATGGTAGGGAGACCATACCCATTATTAACATTTTCTCCATAACTTTCTTAAATCAAGATAATCAACAAAACAATAAATCAAGTTCTGATTTGTAGCATTTGCCAATTTCTAAGGTGTACATGTTAACACTGAAAATTTAACAATCAGCTCTCTCAATTGAGCCCAGCACACCCCTGCTTTCAATCCTGGTCATTTCAATCTTATCTATTTTCTACAAGCCCCACAAGTACAGTGACTCAGGAGAGAAACTGAAACTATAAAGGCTAATTTCATACCCATTGATTCTGTGATCAGGGATTATTTGCAATGAATTCTATTACTAAGTTGAACCCATTTCTACAAAGGGAAGTTGTAGAACATTATTTCCCCAAACCTCAGATAAGTGTTTCTACACAGGCACAGTAAAGTATTTCATTAATATCCTCATGTAAAAAAAACACACTATATTCTTCCAGGACTTTGCAAAGAATATTTTATTTTTACTAGTGTAGAAAATACTTGAGGGTACAATAGGCTAAGCCTGAAACCAAGTATCAGGAAGTTGATCTGTAAGCAGCAACCGGGTACTCTTGTTAACATAACTCTCTGGTTCTGACAACCATATAACCAAACTCAGCATAAGAGAAGCCCCATTTTATCCACATACCCCTCTACCTCAAATACTGATTGATGCCATTTCCTTCTGTTGCCCTTGTAGTTAGTAAGAATAAATAGATTCATGGTGGGGGGAGGCATTGGTATACACACAGGTAAGACCAGTTAAAGAAGTCAGGAAGAAATGGCTCTGATGTGTCGAGATTAGCTTTAATTTTTTTTTTAATTCACAGCATTAATGATATTCCAGGCATCTCAGGGATCACATCACAGAATAAAACTAGTACAAAAGCCAAGTACATTTTATGTTATACACTATATTGGAGTTTCCAGAAATTTAAAAAAAAATGTTTTTAAGTCTGTTTATACATAAGCAATAGGTGGCAATTCAGTATATTCCCTAGGGCTTTCAGGTCACTGATTCAGGCAAGGTTAACTTATCCTCCTTCTAAAACAGATAAATACAAGTCCACTCCAGTTTATTGGAGTTAAGGCTTCCCAGTGAGACCAATAAAACAGAGGACTGGACTGCTCCTCATGTGCACCAAAAATCCCCAAATGCTATTTTTGTAAGAGCAGAGATTTACCAGCATTCTTTAACCAAAACCTCAATTCCTCCCCCAGTATTCTTATCAGAACCCAACTATTCACCTTGATTTTTCTCTTCATATCATGCTTCCTTTTCCAGACCAACAGCTCCTTTCCCAGAGTATCTTATGTTTAGGTCTTTATATCACATTTTGGAATGGGTAAACATTGCACCTAGGCTAGAGAATATGACTTTTAACTGAGCTCTTTCCCCTAAATATTCACAATGGCTATCTTGAGAGTCCAGAACTTTCTATGGTAACTTTAATTCTGATTTAATACATTTATCTTAATTGAATCAAGTCCAATGAACTTTTATCTATCTAGGCACTATATTTTGAGCCACTTTCATTTTCATGGGGATATTTAAGAGGGAATTCTCTAAATTTCCAAATTTTCTTAATTTTGGCTGCTACTTGACAAAAGTAAGTAATGCTCTCCATTCTCTTTTCTCACAGTTTCAAAATTGCACTGGATCTCTGATTAACAAAATTGATTTATTTAAAATAAAAATAATGATCTCTCCTTACCCTCCAGCTCCCAACTGCAAAATCCCACAATCCTCAATTAGCAATGATTTCTTTAAAGCAAAAAAAAAAAAAAAATCAAACCAGGAACTATTTTGTCTCCCAGTTCCAAAATGCAGTCCTGCATCAGTCTTTCTTACAGACTATTAAATATGCATGTGAACATTTAGAGGACAAGTCTGATAAATGCTATCCTGAGATGCTTGAAACGTATCAAAGCTATTATCCTAATTCTGAAAACACAAACATAAAATCGTGAATAATTACTCCCCCCACCCTTTAAAGTTTCACTGTCTATGCTACTTTTAAGTGAATTTTTCCTCCTTCAGTTTCATTTCTTTAGTGTTTAACTAAAAGCCCAGAACAATGACAGGAACAGCCATAAAGGCCATAAAAGCTATGCCTACTTACCCCCGATATCTAAGCAAAAAGTTAAAAACTAAATTTGAAAATTTTAATTTAAAAAATTTTTAAATTTAAAAATTTAGTTAAATAAATGAAAAGCTTGATCAGTCAGATGTTTGATGGTGTGTAGACAAAATAGCCAGATGACCAACGACATTTTTCACTTTTGACAGCTTTGATACTGTCAAAGCACAGACAGGTGGGGTGGCTAGGTGGTCTAGTGAATAGAGCACTTGCCCTGGAGTCAGGTGGACCTGAGTTCAAATCCAGCCTCAGACACTTGACACACTTACTAGACCTGTGACTTTGGGCAAGTCACTTAACCCCAACTGCCCTCCAAAAAGCAAAACAAACAAACAAAAATACTATCTTATATTTATGGGGCGGCTAGGTTGCGCAGTGAGTAGAGCGCTGGTCGTGGAGTCAGAAGGACCTGAGTTCAGATCCGGCCTCAGACACTTAACCCACACAAACAAAAAAAAAAACCTAGCCGTGTGACCTTGGGCAAGTTACTTAACCCCAATTGCCCTAAAAGGGGCAGCTAGGTGGCGCAGTGAGTAAGAGTGCCAGCCTCGGAGTTGGGATGACCCGAGATCAAATCCAGCCTCAGAAAATGAGCACCCACACATAAATAATGACTAGCCGTGTAACCTTGAGCAAGTTACTTAACCCCAATTGCTTAAAAAAAAAAAAAAAAAAAGCACAGACAAAAACCTGTTATAAGAGAGGAAACAACTAAGTCAAATAAAAGTCTACTTAGTAAAAGAACATCAAAGGAGCCTCACACTAGCTTATGTTCTTGCAGGATCTGTAAGTATTGTGCCAAAAAGACACTGCTGTATTGTAATTTAGCATCTGCATAGTTATTTATGGTTGACTTACTGTAATATCTATTACTTACTCCTGTAACCTATCCCTGTGAGATCCTGTTCTCCCTTTGTCAGAGGTAGAAGCTGAGGGACAGCACTGGAAAGAGAAGCCAGGCCCCTGTCGAAGTACCTCTATGAAACATCACAAAAATACATGTAGGTGTTAACTTCTTCCAGGAAACCTTCTGAACATTTAAGTCCCATTTCTTCAGCTAATATGACTAGATCCAATAAAGATGTCCATTTTTCATGCCACAAAAGACCAACCAAGGCCAAACAAGTCTTATAGAATCAATTTGAAATAGAAAGTAATTCTATTACCATCAATCAGGGGAGCATGCCCTGATTTAATAAAAAAAAATTTTTTTTAAACACTCAGACCATCTCATATGCTGCAGAAACCCAAATGAATGTTGGGAAGAAATGTTTTGAGTGGAAGAAAGATATACACTACTAACTTTTGATGATAAAAAGAAGCTAATCTAAACCTTGCCCTAGAGTAAGAGGGCATGTTATGTCATAATTAGTGCTTAGCTCTAAGGGACATTATTGTTGGAAATATGTTATGTCCTGAATACATTCTTCCTAAAATCTGACTGATTTTTATTTTTCATAACAGTCATATGTCTTGATGATTTCTATCCAATTCTAAAAGAACAGAGACAAAGTAATCACAGTTACCATTTTGAAGACTTTAAGGAAAACTGGTGAGGCTGCCTGAAAATCATAAAAGAACCAATTGTAATCAAGGCCCTGTTCTGTTCAGGTATTTTTTAAATGATTCTATGGACATGAATAAACAGAATAGTTTTATTTTAAAAAACTGTTCTATCACAGTTAAATGCCAAGAATTTCTCTTTTTTTAATGACAGAGTGGCAAACTTGGTAGATTATGGGGAAACGATTAATGCAATCAATCTATCTTTACTCTCGCAAGGCTTTTGATTCTGTCCCATATGACATGCTGGGAAAATAAGGTCAGGGCCAGGTGACTATTATGTAGTCATGTACAAAAATGGCAGGAGAGAGGTTATGAATGGAACTTTGTCAACCAGATGGGTTGCAACAAGTGGTGTTTTGTGACATTATACTGGGCAGTGGACAAGGGTACCAAGAAGAGAAATCAGCACCTTAGGGGAAAAAAAGAATCAGAAGGGAAATTAGCACCTTGGGAAACAAAATTCAAAAAAAACTCTGGAAAATTTTTCAACTGAGCAAACAAAATAAATGAATTTCATTAAAGAAAAAGGTGTTTGGTAGTATATATGGAGAAAAATGCAAAATACAAAGACTCATAGTGGTAATTGACTATATTCAAGTATAACAGCAAAAAGTCTGGGAAAAGATCAAATGAGAAAACATCTGTAAAGTCCTTTGTAAGCTTTAAAATATTGTATAAACACTAAGTATCATTAAAATAGTATAAATAACCATCCAAACATGAGTTGACCCCATTGCTCCCATGACTTA
The DNA here is from genome assembly GCA_011680675.1 of Gymnobelideus leadbeateri. Classification (NCBI taxonomy): domain Eukaryota; kingdom Metazoa; phylum Chordata; class Mammalia; order Diprotodontia; family Petauridae; genus Gymnobelideus; species Gymnobelideus leadbeateri. The sequence goes on from WOXC01010924.1 coordinate 787,750, forward strand.
ATGGAATCATGGTCTGATGTAGGGTAGAAAGCTATAATGTTGGATCTCGAAGTTGTATGACACTAAGTAAGTTCCTTAACCTCTCTGGGCCTCTGTTACACTATCTGTAAAATGAGGAGGTTGAACTTGACAATCTCCAAGTCTCCTCCAGCTCTGAATCTATAATCAGTGGTATAGATCAAAGCCCACTTGTACCTTCTCACCCAGTGTAATTCTCGTCTAGGTCTTCTCATAAATTATAAATTTTCTGGATTTACTTAGGTCACTGTAATACTACTTTGAACATGATAGTAGGATGACAATGTAAGAATATAACACTTGGGAGCTAGGAGACCATCTTTCCATTACAGTAAACTCTTCACGACATGTCCAATTTAAGGATCCACAATTAAAGATGAACATAAAGAATGTCTAGAAGGTTGAGAAAACCACAAAGATAGTTAATGGGTTTTTTAAATAGGACAAAGATAAAGGAACTAGATTATTCAACTTTTCAATAGAAAAGAAAACAAGTTAATAATTATCTTAAAATGTGTATAGAGTTAGTAAAAGTATACTTTCACAAGAGAAAATGAGTTTACATTATAGCATTGAATTAAAGGAACAAGGTTAGATTCAAAAAAGTTTGGGGATAGTTTTTTTTTTTTTTTAAGTGCACTCTTAAACGATGCAAGGGGATACCAAAGGAAATAATGGAATAACTTTCTTGGGAGGTATTTTAAGATAGAATGGATTGTCACCTCTCTGTGATAGGCTACATATGGTCCTGCATAAAATCAGCTTCCCTTCCAGACCTAAGATCCCATGATGCCATCATAAATCTTAGTAATCAGCTGCCATTGGAAACTTTGCTTCAATTAATCTGGACGTGCAAGTTTATTTTCAAAGTATTTTTATTATTTTGGGGAAAATTATAGAATAGTCTGTTTAATGTACTATGGATCATAAATAATTTCTGGAGCATCCTAAATCCATCATCTTTGTGAATTTCTTAAAAGGGAAACAAAAATTCCAGGTCTTTGTAATTTCACAGTGAGCATGAATATACCCTAAGCTCAAGTCCAGTCTAAGTCTTCCAACTCCAAAATGCATGGTCTATATTCCAAGATAGTATTCAGCATACACAATTATATGTAAGTTTGCCATAACCTATACTAAGAAAACTTCACTTATCACTAGTCCATTCCTCTGGTGTATTTGTTGAATATTATATTGTTCTATGCTTTGAACATTATGTTTTTTGTCAACAATGTGTAACTGTTCTAATAAACCCATTTATCATCCTCAAGGAGGCTTTGGGGCCATAAGTACTACTCATAGGAAATGTTAGCTTCCTTTTGAGGGAAAAAATAGTCAAAGTCATCCAAACCTATTGATTTAGCACCAAAATTAAATAAACCCAGAAATTCTTTCACTTTTCACAATGAGTAGAACAAGGTCAAAATGGGCATCTTCCAAATGTATAGGCTTAATTGGACTAATTCTTTCCTGATAATAATGTATATTTAAGATAGCCACTAAAAGTTGTCAATGCTAATTTAGTGGATCAATTCCATTAAATGCTGTGAACTTTTCACCACTTGCTAATCTCATCTATTAAAGCCACTGTTTTTGTTGAAAGTCTGAAAGTATAAGTTAATACTGAATTATAATAATGCCAGTCAGATGTAAGAAATATGCCTATACATGTAAAAGACTCTTAAAAATTCTAAGTTAGTTCAATTTCTCTATTCAGAAAATTTCCTGGAGGGAAGATGTAAAGAGATCTTATGAGTCTACTGGCTCATATTATCAATACCTCAGTAAGGTGCTTGAATTTTTTTATCTTTAAAATATAATTTTCCATAGTCTGCCTAAGGTCTGAAGCAGAAATCTGATCCATGTTATTATGGATTGTGAATCTGGCTTGATAAGAATTTATATTTAATTCCAATAAAAATGAAATCAATTTTTTTTAGCATCACTCAAAAAAAAACCCAAAACACCAAAATGAGAATTTTATTCCAATCTAATATCAAGAAAACAAATTCAGGAAATTTTTCTTTACCATAGACCCATGTTTTACCCAATATTCTTTTTAAAATATCAATGTTAGATTTCATTGAGGTTTTAGAAATAAATTTTACATCTATCCAGTTAGCTAATAAAAAACAAAGGTCTGATTTAGAGCCCAAATCACATCAAATATCTACACCATCTCATTTGTTTGTAGGTTGACTTCTGATTCTATTTTTACTCCCTGTGATTTACCACCAGTATCCTCTGGGTGATAGTTAAGGAAACAGATGCTGGGAATCTCTGTCCCCTCAGTTCCTGAGAGGAGGGTTCTGACTCACAGTCATGCCAGGTCCCTCCTTTGTACTCACACATACAAAGGGTGGTGGAGTAAAGCCTAAATGACTGCTCGATTTCCAGGTTCTCATTGCCAGTTTCCTCAAAGTTTCCACTTACGCACTTTAGTGCCTTACCAGCTTCACATTTGACCAGACCTTTATTATATTTCCCATTCCAAAAACCTGGACTGCATGTTCCCAGGATAAAGTTAATTTAAAAAAAAAAACCCTCTCAATTGCTTGGGATTTTCCAATGCTTTACAAACTTGAAAAAAAAAATGCATAACTTCCCTGGAAAGTTCATGTTTTAATGGGTTGTTTCATTTGAAACTTTTACTCATACCCTGGTAGAAAGAGCCTATTACCCAGAAAGTCTTACTAAAGAGCCTGTTAACACAGTATACTTTTGGAGTACCTTATCATGGAAGGAGATGAAACATTACAAAAGTATCTGTACACTACAGTTTGAAGAAAAAGGATTTGAAATGAAAATAGAACTGTGTCTACTTAAAGGTGATATCTACACTACTAATCAATAATAATTATTCATTGAGTTCCACAGGGTAAAAGCCCTATCCTGGTTGTTATTACATGGTACTGCAAAATACCCTCCAAAATAAATAAATAAATAAATAATGACCCAAGAAATGTAAAACAGAGGGCCGTAAAACAGAAGCACTATTCACATGACAGTGGAGACTTAAGTCTTCTCCCAGAAGGCCATATTTTCATAAAAATGCAATAAAATGATTGCTTTAACAGATGGATACAAATGCACTGGCTACTCTCGACTTGTCTCAGCAGAGTTGTATCTTTAAAATCCATTCTCTTCTCTCCTTTGAAATAATGAGATCCTTTTAGTGCCTTTGGAGCTAAGTTCTAAGTCAAAGCCATTAAGATATCTAACCAGGTGCCACCTGAGTCATCTGAATACTTGGTTATTGATCGTTGTTGTTCAGTTGTTTCAGTTATGTCTGACTCTTTATGACTCTATTTGGGGTTTTCTTGGCAAAGATTATGGAGTGGTTTGTCATTTCCTTCTTTAGTTCATTTTACAGATAAGGAAACTGAGGCAAACAGGGTTAAATGACTTGCCCAGGGTCACACAGCTAGTAAGTATTTGAGGCTGGATTTGAACTCAGGTCTTCTTGATTGCAGGTCCAGCACTTTATACACTGTGCCATCCAGCTGCCCCTTAATCCTGTTACTATATATAATTTTAATATGGCCTACAATTAATGGACACCACAATAATGTGATTTCTTTCCACATTACAGAAGCATAAGAAATGTGCTGTGTTATTATGAGAATGGTTCTAACAGATTAACTACCTTTCACAAAGCTTGCCCCACCATCTGCTAGTATGACTCTCTAGGTCTAAGATAAGGAAGCAACAAGTCAGTCTGGGAGTTCAATTGAAATGTGAGAGATCAATCAACCCAGTTGTTGGATGCTACATAGAAAAAACAATCAAGGGATCAACAGCAGTTTTCACTTTTCTACTGGATGCTTTGACACTGTCTTCTAAATAAACATTTGGTGCATAACAGACTTTGCTGTCCCTTTTCCTCTTGTGGAAGCTATGGCTAATAACCCTCACACAATGCCTCTCCTACCACCACCACAACTACTACTCCACCCCATCATTCAACAAGTATTTTTTTTCCAGGAGGAAACAAAATCCTTCCAAAAGGATAGCCCAATGATACAGAGCAGAGGCCCTTTAATGTGAAAATTGATAGCTGAGGAGGGCTTGGTGCTTCTCTACCACAAACCATCCCAAAACTGTAAACTTATGGTATAATTATGATCTTCTAATACTTTTTTAGGCAAAGGAATACCTTTAAAACAAAAACTTAGTGTCCAATACCAATATAAGAAGTACCAAAAATGCATTTTTTAAAAATGTAGCTGCAATTAATAGTGACTTTAGAAATTAATATAGATAGAGCAAAGCATGCAGTAGAGATGGACTCAAAAATTTACCACAGCAAAAACCAAATTATTCAAACAATTGAAGGAAAAATGAGCCAGTTAAACTACTAGTTTTGACCAACTAAACCTCTTCGTGACCAAAGTGGTTGATCCAATAGTATAGAAAGGGAGAATTAGAGGTTCTAACAAGTCTTCATTGCTTATGATGAAATAGTCTATAGTGCAGATGGAAAGACAGTCCTCAAATGCTTACTTTCAGCTTAATGTCTGAATCATAAAAAATATATAATCCTTCCAATTACTCATAGACACAACTACCTACCTTCAAAGCAATAAGTCATACATTTAAAATATTAAGGGACCGTAAAAATCATCTGGTACAATATTCTCTTTTAAAAAAATAGGGAATTGAGGTCCAAGGAAATTAAGTAAGCTGCCTAAGATCTGTCACACTAAGTAAAAATGCTAGGATTCAAACCCAGGCCCTCTGCTTCCAAATCTAGCACTCTTTCTACTCAACTGAGGTACCTCCCTCATAAATATTAGCAGAAGCTTCTAATCCAGGCAAGGCTTAGTAAATGTCTTGCTGTGCAGACATGCCAACTTTATCCTCATGTGTCACTGATTTCTATTAAGACCCCAGTAAAAATGTTGCAAACCCAATCCTGTAGCAGTAGAGGTTAATCTATAATTTCCAGTAGTTGCTTGATTTACCCCAATGCAAATTATCACTGGCCGGTTGAGAGAGGTACTAAGGCTTAGCATGACTCAGTTTGGAAGAAACAGAAATAGAAGAAAAAATAATTTTGTACTATAAAAATAAACAGATAATTTTGCTTTGAGGATAGTTAAAAGGGGAATATGACAGTCAGCAAGGCTTTTTTTTTAGATTTACAAAGCAAAATTAACTTTGCCAGTAGAGCCTCCCCAGCCTCTGGGTTTTGAGATATGCTTCAAGGTTTAAAACATAAATAATCAGAGACAAACTGTTGGCACAACATATTAATTTATAGCATAGTTAGAAGTAAAAGGTTACTCAGACATTTTGGTGAACTACAGACATTGTTAATGTTTTTATCTCTTTTAAAACCATCACACTCTAAGATTAAACACCTGAAGATACATATATAGTATTGCTTTTAAAACCTTAAAGTAATGAAGTAGTTAAGATTTTTAAAATTGAATCAAAAATAAAATCCGTTAGTGAAGTTCTTTAAATTACCTTTTAAATCCCCAGCTTCCTCACCTCATTTCCCCTCTTTGTAAAAGAGATTTCTACCAGAAATTTTTTGAAAGTTCTAGTACAGAATTAAAACAAGAGAGATAAATAGTTGCAAATTAAAACAAAATCCCTCTATGGTTTTATTTATTGACCTGGTTAAATGTGTGCAATATTTAGGCTTATAGCAAAAAAGATAAATGCAGGATTTATTTTCAAGTGAGAATGAAGTCTGACTTTTAACCTGTCCGTACAATCAGTGCTCAATATATCTGGTCATCACTTTAGTAATTAAAGTGGCAAATCACAACCATGCTGGATTTACATCCGTGTGCAAAAAAAAAGGGGGGGGGTGTAATATAGCAGAAGAGCAGAAATAGAGGAAATGTCTCTTTAACAGATTTTTTCAGGAATACTTCTACGGGAAATGTTGGGCTTTCAAACAGTCATAAAAAGCAAGAAACAGTTGAACAGTGGCACCCAGAGGTGAAAAGTGTATTGCTCCTAGAGATTTATATTATTTGCCTTAATCTGTTTCTCAGCCATCCCTTCTGTCATTCCAAGATTTTTTTTTCTAGTAACATATGCCAGAAATTGGCTTTTCCTCAGCTGTAAGTTGAAAGAACATAGTGAAGCTTAGAAAAATAACTTCATTTTTAAGATGTCTTGCTGCTGGATAAAGGAACATACTGATTTTGGACAGTTTCCCTCTTCAAAACAATAAGTCCAAGCTTAAGTCCACTATACCGGCTCTGCTCTAAAATAGAATACAGCTTCAGTTTGTCCTCTCCTACCTAATGGGATCCATGGAAAAACCTATGAAATTTTTTGTTTCAAGTCACAAAAAGTATCTTTCCAAATCAGTTCTGGGGCTGTCATCAGATTTCATATTTCAGTAATACGATGACGATCTCAATATCCAAATTAAAAGGGAAAGCATAACCTGGTAGGTTTTAGCCATCCACACTCATCTCTGTAATCATTACTGTTTGAGGGTGGAATGAGAAGGGATAAAGGAGAAAGAATTTTTTAAAATACAATTTTCTTGCACAGTAGATTTAAATACAAGAAAACCCTGCAACAAAGGTGCCCGCAAATATCGAATGCTCGAATGGAAACAATTTTGCTCGGATCAACAAGCAACTGCCTAGTTCATTTGGTAGGATCGCACTCTCCAACCTGAACAGCAGAGGAAAATACTCTCCAGAGTCCAATAATCTTCAGGGAGCCTCAAATAAACCTTTTGTTTGTTGGGCCAAAGTAGGTCAAATTTGTTTAAGTATCACTAAGGGGCAGATCTTATTTTTGTCCCTGTACTGAAAGGCGAAAGATACCTAGTTAACTAAGGAAGGGGTTTTATACAGTGATTATTCCTGATATAGAATTGATTTTCATTTGTTACTTAATTTCTATTAGCTTTTGTCCCCAGTACCTCTCATAACAATGTTGTTTTTTTTAACTGTGTAAGACGTAAAATTGATTTGATAAATTCCAAATCGCAGAAAGTCAAGAAAATATTAGAGTCCTCCTTTCAAATGAAAGGAACAGGACTGCCTTTTTTAAAAAATAGTTAACATGTAAAGTTACTTTTAAAAAATTAAATAAACAATCCTCTACTTCCTATAAAAGAAAGTATAGGAAAATGTCTAATTCCATTCAAAAGAAAAACAAAAACCCTTACTTTCATTTCCTACAATTTATATCTAGATCCGGCCATGTCCGTTAGGCAGTATTCAAAATGTTCCAGGGTCAACGAGAAAGAGAACTGTGCCTGGGTGAAAGCTTAGTACTAAAATGATCTCTTTCCTTTCTGTTCCCTCCTTGGTGCCTCTTTCCCCTTTCCCATCAAAGGCAGGGGCGTTACTTAAAGCTCGGGGCTGGCGTTCAAGTGCCGGCGTTCCCAGCCGCAGGCAGGTTTGCCAGCTGCGGGGGTGCAGGGGACCAGAGGACCCGCCTGGGCTCGCGCTTGGCTTGGAGATGGAGCCGCTGGGGGCTGAGCTGTACTGAAGCTGAGCGGTGCTTCGATTATAAACCAGAATACCATCATTGCCCCCTGCCCAGCGGATCCTATTACAGTAATCGTTTCAAGTAGGATCAGATTTATTGCATTTTTGGATATTTTAAAGTGACTATTCCACATCAGTCACAATGATCTTATTCAATCACTCCTGCAATTTAATTTATTTATTTTTGTTTTGCTTTGGGGTTTTGGTTGCTTTGGTTCTGATTTTTCAGCAGTCAGTAGTAGCTGTCCAGAAAGAAGTGCTCAGGCCTAATCCCTGGATACATAGAACAATGGATGCGGGCACCACCTAGTGGCGCCTCTTGACTTGGAAAATTCTTTTTTTGGGGGGCGGGGGAGGGAGGTGGGCAGAACGAGAAAAATGGATGGGGAGAGGGAGTGATGAATTTAGGAAGATAAGGGTCAAAGATAAAGCAGGATCATAAGATGATATGCATTCAAAGACTTGATCTCATTGAAAGCTTTAAATAGAATTGTAAGGATCAAACCAGTTTAGGGATGTAAATAAGCTTAAAGATGATGTTAGCAAGTATTCCTTAATCCCCAAATTTCAGAGACAGAAGACAGAACCCACAATTAATGTTGCCTTTGGTTTCAACTCTTTAAAATAAATATTGGGTAGTAAGCAAAAAAAAAAAAGTCACTTATTTAAATTCTCCTTGGCTGGATTTCAAGAATCAATATTTCAATACAAATTTAAAATGTAAAAGACTTATTTGCCATTCATCCATGTATAAGTAAAGAAACCAAAGAAAATATTAATTTTCACTAAAATATAGCTATTATTTTTCCTGTGACAATGCAAACTGTCATTCAGGCATACATATACATTTAATTAACTTCATAATCAGTCAGTAAGCAGGAATCACATCTTACTTTTTTCTGTTAGTTCATGGATATACTTTAATCCAGTCTCAACCTATAGTTTTCAAAGAAACTGTTCATATAAGAGTCCCCTCAACTGATTCAGTTCTTTCCTCTTTTCTTCTCTATCCTCTTCCCCTCCCCAATTCTTATACCTATCAAATCTTATCATTCTCTAAAGAGAGCATGCTTCATCTCTTTTATTGTTGTATCACATATATATATATATATATATATATATAACTGTATCTTCACCTTTCTCTTAGACACCAGTATGTTCATCTCAGCCTTTGCAATCTGTCTCAAGGTACACCTCCTTCCTTGCCTAATCTCCCCTGTATTGATCATTCCCTAACTCTGTTCCCATTAGGTAATATCCTGCTTTTTTCTTGCATTTTTGTAATTTTGTCTTTTCTATATTTCTTCTATGGGGGCTACTACATTCAGTGTGTCACACAGTAAGAGCTTTATAAATATTTGTTGAATTTGATTTTAGATCTTTATGTCAATGTTGTTAAAGATGTCCAATGTGATGATTAAGATGTTTACCATTCCTTTACTCTTTATGCTATTTATGTGATATGATAGTGTAAATGGGGGGGCGGCTCAGTGGCGAAGTGAGTAGAGTGTCGGCCCTGGAGTCAGAAGGACTTGAGTTTGGTTCCAGCCTCAGACACAACGCACACACAAACAAAAACCTAGCCATGTGACCTTGGGCAAGTTACTTAACCCCAATTGCCCTCCAAAAAAAAAAAAAAGCAAGATAGTGTAAATGGTTATTAGTTAGAGTAAATATTATAAGAAATAATTTCAATGCAGAGTGAAATGAGGAGAACCAGGAAAACAGTTTATACGATGAACACAAAAATGTAAAGAAAAAAAAACAGCTTTGAATGATTTCAGAACTCTAATCATCCAGGTACCAATCAAATATCCAGAAACTGATGATAAAGCATTCCACCTGCCTTTTAGCAGAGAAGTGATGTACTAAAGGTGTATAAAAACATATATTTTTCAGATATGACCAATGCATTGAACTATTTTGCTTGATCATCATAATCTTTTACAAGAGAGAGCTTCTAAGGGAGGGAAGGCAAGTTACTATGTAGTGGTTGACATACAAAGAGTGGGGAGAGTTGGGATTTAACTAAGCCATTATTTAATTATGTCAAGCAGCTAAGTGTTACAGTGGATAGAACACCAGGCCTCAGGTCAGGAAGACATGAGTTCAAATCCAACCTCAGATACCAGATGTGTGACCCTAGGCAAGTCATCTACTCTGTTCACTCTGGTTCCCTCATCTGTAAAATGAGCTGGAGAAAGAAATGGCTAACCTCTCCAGCATCTTTGCCAAGAAAATTCCCAATGGGGTCACAAAGAGTCAGACATAACTGAGGTGACTGAACAACAACAAAATTTAATTAAGCATTTTGAAAGCTCGCAGAAAAAAACAAAAAACTCAGAAAAAGGCACAAACCAAATAACTTTGTCACTACTATGTTAAATTTAAAATAAATTTTTAAAAACAAACTGTATATAACATCTCACAGTTTTTTAATCTTTTTCTCCAAATGCCAAATTATTTATGATTATTGATAATAAAGTTCATAATAAAAATCAAATTAAATGATTTTACTACATTTTGTGTTCTGCTTTACAAAAACATGGAATTCTAAAACTGGAATAAGTCAGTAAGATTTATGTTATACAAAATTAATGTTATTTTAAACAGTGCTAAAAGTATTCAAGTTGGCAATATTTTCTTCTTCAAAGAATGAACTATAAACAAAAGAGTATTCAGAAGATTAAAGGTGTGGACAGAGGAAGGAAAAGAAATTACTCTTCTGACAAAAAGGTCTTATGGATGAGAAGCTACAAGCCTGCTTTATTTAGCAAAACTTTTGAACAATAGAGTGGACGAACTAGGGGAAATAGGAGGTTTGGTAGGAACTGTTTTCATCCCTGACTTGTTCCACTTAACACTTATTAATTTTAAGGAAAGTTTTTCACTGAAAATTGATATTACAAATAAACAAAACAGGTGATTTCAGGGGTACAGACATTCCTGTCTAAAAAACTGTCATACATCCCTCCTGGATCAGGTAACATTTGAAATTCCACAATTATAGCTTCAATCCTTTAGCCAAAGTCAAATAATAACTTTATTTCCTATTAAAATGCAATAATGAGAAGTTACATATTAAGCCTAACCCTTCTCTTATGCTTTAGTGTGAGTGAATTCATCAGATTCTATTCAGGAGACAAAGCTTTGAAGATTTTGGGAGACTGAGGTTGGGAATGAAGAAAGATTCACCTAAGATAGACTAGTATTGCAGCTCCAGAACCTGAAGGGATCTTAGCAATCACCTATACAACACTCCCATTTTATAGATGGGGAAACTGAGATCCAGAGAGATTAACTAATTTACCTAACATCACACTTCACAGGAAGTGACAAGTCTTAGATTCAAACCCAGGTCTTTTGACCCTAAATCCAAAACTTACTGGGAAAGAGGAGTGAGGGTGGGAAATCAGAATGATGAGGGCTTTCAGTGCCAAAAATAAAACTATAAACTATTTGACCATTATGCCTAAAGTAGATTCCTATGATTATTGCCAGCCATCATCACTACTGTAAATCAGAGTGATCACTCACAGCCATTCACATCAAAAGAAAAAATAATGACTTTTAATTTATTCATAACTCATATAGTACTTGTTCTTTCTTTTTCTTTTTTTTAATTTTTATTATTTTTCCTTTTTGCTTTTTGGAGGGGAGAAGGTTGGGCAATTAGGTTTAAGTGACATGCCCAAGGTCACACAGCTAGTTCTTTGTGTTAAGTGTCTGAGGCCGGATTTGAACTCAGGTCCTCCTGACTCCAGAGCCCATGCTCTATTCACTGCCCCACCTACCCACTCCTCTTTGTTTTTCTGACACCTTTCTATTTTAATAATAAAAATAACAATGGCTAATATTTCTATAGTACAACAAGCTAATATTCATGTGGCATTAATACTGTGTAACAGCTACTGCACTAAGTGCTTTACAACTATTATCTCCTCATTTGATTCTCACAACATCCCTGGGAAGTGGGTGCTATTATTGTCTCCCATTTTACAGATGAGAAAACTGACGGAAACAGAGTTTAAGTGACTTGCCCAGAGTCACACAGCTAGGAAGGGTCTGAGGTCACTTTTGAACTCAGAATTCCTGACTCCAGGCCTGGGGCTCCATCCACTGTGCCACCTAGCTGCTCCGTTCTGGCAGTACTTTTTTTTAACTTAACTATCCCAAAATACTTTGGCTATGTAACCTTTCTCAATATGCAATGAATACAGGCTTTATTTTCAGAGGATGGTTTTGGTCATGATGGATAGAGTGCTGGCTTGGAGTCACAAAAACCTGGGTTCCAAATCCCACCTCTGATCCTAATTGGTTGTAGGTACAAGGAGTTCTCACATCAGATAATTGGATCATGATATAGTTCATCATAGCAGTGTTATATTTTAGATGGAAAGCTTGGACTTGCACCTAGAACCTGGTAGAACCAGGTTCAAGTCTTGCTTTTAATAGATACTAGCTGTGGATAGAGGGAGTTTACCCAAGGTAATTTGATTCTCATATTCCACACCATTTCAACACTAAAGAGAACTTTTGTTTTATTATAGGTGCTACTAAGGGCCTACTTCAAAGAGTCAGCCTAGCAGAGGCTTCTACAGTAATGAAATAAAAGTATATGTGCTTTAAATTTAAAACCCTAATAATTTATGTAAATCTATGAATATGTGCATACAGAATAGATATGCCTATTTCTGAGTATGTTCATAAAATGAAAGACCTTTAGAGATCACTCAATCTGTCCCCTCTCATCTTCTGATTGAAAGCTGAGACCTTGGGGAGGCTAGGTGGTACAGTGAATGATGGGGGCCCTGGAGTCAGGAGGACCTGAGTTCAAATTCAGCCTCAGATACTTAACACAAAAACTAGCCGTGTAACCTTGGGCAAGTCACTTAATCCCAATTGGCTTCCAAAAAAGCAAAAAAAAAAAAAGAAAAGAAAAGAAAGAAAGCTGAGACCTGACTTGACTCCTCCAAAATGCTTTTTTTTTTTTTTAAATACTATCTTAATTTGCTCTTCACAACAATCCTGGAAGGTAGGTGCTATAATTATCCCCATTATATAGATGAGGAAACCGAAGCAAACAGAGGTTAAGTGACTTGCCCAGGGTCACATAGCTAGTATGTGTCTAAATCTGGATTTTTACTCAGGTCTTCCTGACTCCTGGCCTAGCACTTGGTGCACTATGGTGCCACCTAGCTATCACTAAACATAGATTGTTATAGTCAAGATTAAGACAAATTCTGCCACAGGGCCTTTATTTTGTTCCATTAAAAAAATACAATATTTTAAAATTTCCCCCAAACCACATATGACATACTTTTTCATGGAACATTCCTTTAATATGCAATATAAGTGAACCAAAAACCCAATAATGTTACCTTTGTTGTTCATATTTTCTATGCTTAATTTTATAACTAAAGTGATGATGGATTTAAATAAGTGATTTTTTAAAAGGAAGCAAAGATAATATACTTGCTAAGGTGAGGGGCTATGGGAATGGAACTGCAGATACTGTCACACAGCCCGTGTTCAATGGTCTGGCTGAATTACTTTTTTTTATTCTTAATTACAAAGTATGACTTTCTGGGTAAGAGGAGGGATATGTTTAGAAATGAAAGTTATATAAAAAACAAAAGATATCATTAAGTTTTTTAAATAAAGCAATGGTCAAAGAAAAAGTAATAGAAAGATATTTGGGTAGAACAGAGTACTGCTTAAAGATACTAATCTGATTCTTATTAACCCTAAAATAAAAACTGTGGTATAGTGCTGACTTTCCATTCATTTTTACATCTATGTTATCTGTTTATATTTTTAAAATAATTATATTTATATATTTGTAGAAGGAAGACAATTTTTAACTTGTGTCAATTCAAAAGTTAAACCAAAAGTAAAGGGTGGTTTTTTTTCTTTCTCCTGAAGGTTTACTTTCTGTATCCCAACCTCCCGCCTACCAAAAACATTTTCTTTTTTCTAAAGGCTCCAGTCCAAAGTCAAATATGAGCCACTTAAATTCACCAAGGAAAATGTCTAATTAGTCAAGAGCAAATGACAAGTGAGTTATGCGTTTTCCACACTTTAGTGCCCATACTCAGAGGCCATGGTCAGATAAGATGTTATAAAAGTTAATAGAATTTAGTTTGAAGTTTCAGTTATCATGTAAAAGAAAAAGCCATTTCCTTAAACAGGAAATGCATTAGTAATGGCACAAAGGACAGTATAAGTCATACTACAGAGTGCTATAATATGCAAATAATATACTTGTTTTTCAGAGAGTACTAATTCTTTAAGGTAGACGCCTAAAGGAGGGAGAGACAGAGAGATATCTATGTTGTTCAGTCATTTCAGCCTTGTCCAACTCTTTGTGACCCCATTTGGCAGAAATACTGGAGTAATTTGCCATTTCTTTGTCCAACTCATTTTACAGATGAAGAAACTGAGGCAAACAGGATTAAGTGACTTGTCCAGAGTCACACTGAGTATCTGAGGTCAGATTTGAACTCAGGAAGATGTCTTCCTGACTCCAGGTCCAGCGCTCTGTGCACTGCACCACCTTGCTGCCCCACATATGAAAACAAAATGCTGTGCATGTATGTGTTTTAATATTTCCTCTTCTGCTCATTTCCTAACCTTAATGTGCATCATTAAGAAATAAGGTTTAAATATCTCAGTCTTACATTTTCCATCATTATTATGTTTTCATTTTGAAAATAAAATTTGAAAATAAAAATACATTATTTACTTTCTACATATATGCAAATTTTTATTTCTGTATGGGTGTCTGCAAACCCATGCCCACTACTTCTTCAAATGATTGGGAGGAAGTATAAAGCACATCCTATGAACCTTCCACAAATAATACGGTAAGAAAATAGTCACTCATTTTTGTAGTGTCAGTGTTTTCACACATTGATAAAGCTGAGTTTTGTGATCCTTTCAAGAGTGAAAATATTTCCCAAGATACTACTATTATTCAGTCATGTAAACTCCCTTTTCATCCTTGACTATGTCATTTACATATAACTTGTCTAGCCTTTAATGAAATGGTGCTTCTCTGTAAGTACTAATTAATTGAAAGAATCTGAAAAAATGTTTAAAAAATTCTTAGAATGGGAAGGAGGCATACTAAAAAATAGATTTCATTTCATTTTCCCAGTATATAGAAATAGCCTTCATCTCAATATATGACACTTCTCGCCAATTCAACCTGATTTTTTCCATTTCATTTGGAAAATTTTCTAAAATCTATGGAACTACAGGAGTTTTAACTGACCATGGCCTAATGAGAATAAATTCCTTTTATAATGACTAATATAACAGAGAGTTAGCTAGATTTTTTCTTATCTCCTCCATATAGAGAATTGTAGTGGGTTTTCTAAACCATATCACTGTTGGTGACATTGGCTATGTCACCTCCAAAATAACACATAAGTTTAGGCCACAATGATAAAAATCCTTTGAGTCCTTCAGCTAGCTAAACAAATATCCAAACTTTACCAACAATAAATTATAATATAAAGATAAATTATATGTATTATTATTAATATAAATAATGTATTATCAATATATCATTGTATAATTATATTTATAACTATATATTTTGTTTGTATAAATATATTTATTATATAATTATTATATAAATTATTGCTTCACTTGGTACCCTGAATATACAGCATAAATATGGTCAATTAAATCAGATATTGAAGATCAACTAGTCTAACTCCTCTTTTACAGGTAAGGAAAGTGAGGTCCAGTGAGGTTAAATGACTTATCCTAGAACACACAGCTAGTTTACCATAGGAGTGGGAATTAAACTTTCATCTTCTTGTTTCTCCCTCTTCTGGGAACTAGTTAGTACAGTGGATAGAGCACTGGGTCTAGAATTAGGAAGATCTGAGTTCAAATTCAGTCTCAGATATTTAAAATCCTGAAAGCCTGGTTATTAAATCTCTGAATGCCTCAGTTTCCTTAACTGTAAAATGGGAGCGTTTTCCAGAATTGTTGTGTGGATAAAATAAGAGATTATTTATGAAGCATTTTGTATAATGCCTGGTTCATAATAAACAATAAATGTTTGTTCCTTTCCTTCCAAATCCAGTGCTCTTCTCACTGTACATAACGTCTCTGCTGCTCACAAATTATTGTCTGTTATCCTGCTTTAAGTTCCTATTTATAAAACGTTCAGGCCAAAGCATTCAAGGGACCTTCTTGGAAGCTTTGAAGGATTTTCTCTTTGGAAAAGTAACTTTGTGGGGCTAATACAGTTTCAAGTCTCCTAGACTTCTGGGGTTTTTTCCTTGTGTTTGCATTCCTATGTGCTTTAAACATTTTCAAACATTATTAGAGACCCTGGGTAGATAGATCATTTTTTCCCTTGAAGTCCCTTTTTATCTTTGTGTGTGTGTGTGTGTGCAGGAGGGGAAAGGGCTTGAAGAATAAAGAAAGAAACTTATAATCCTTAGGTTTTCTCATTTTATGAGCTAGAAAGGGATAGTTTTAGCTTGTAAACAGTAATAATAGGATTCTTTTGTCCCTCTGATTTTTCTGTGACTTGTGAAGTCCAAGGTTTCAAAAAATGGCTTTAATGGACACCTAAAAATGAGGGCTCGATGAAACCTAAGAAAATGAAAATTTGGTCTCAACAATTCAAAAATGCTAACAGATCTGAATTCACTTTGTCTGAATCAAAAATATATTCTATTAGGTCAATTTGATCAAAGTTAAAATCCACCAGACCATTGAGTGTGAATGGCAAGATGAGCCGTCTTGACAAAATTTTTTCACATGGGCAGAATTGCTATCCATTCTCTGTATGGTTTGATTTGTAAGGATTTTAAAAACTTGGAAACTATACCCCCAAAATATTTTCCCACAC
This sequence comes from Gymnobelideus leadbeateri, assembly GCA_011680675.1. NCBI lineage: Eukaryota > Metazoa > Chordata > Mammalia > Diprotodontia > Petauridae > Gymnobelideus > Gymnobelideus leadbeateri. Next base: position 804,121 of record WOXC01010924.1, read on the forward strand.
TAAAACATTTCCACTACTGACTTCTCGAATTCTATCATTCATAATTTATTCTTTTGTGTTGAGTTTGTCCTGTGTCTATAATCCCCTTGGAAAAGGTTTTTGGTTTTGTTTTTAAGGGGAGGATGGATGGGGTATCTTTCTAGAGGTAAATCATTAAGATCTTAGTGTAAATATATTTATCAGATCACTTCCTTCAGGAGAATACAAGGCTATAGGAAAGCAGTAGAAGACTAAAGAGCTGCTACAAAAAATATGGAGGCCAGAGTGAGAGGGGAGGACGGGAATATTGAGGAAAGAAAGAAAGAAACAGAAGGGAAACACTCCATGATTTTGTGTGGGATCAGTCTGGAACACAGCCTCTGTGAATGATGAATATAAGGGGAAAAGCAGCCACAGAAGAGTTCAGGAATCTACTCTGTTGAATTTCCAGTCATAATCTCAATTGCAAGGTCAAGTCACAATTATTTTCTTGAATTTTATCTGTTACTTTTTACTGCAACTTTAATTCTGATCCTGTGATATGTAAAGTGCAAAGTATTGTTTTGGTTTGTGGTTTGTTGTGTTTTGCTTTTTTTAATTGACCAGGTAAAGGTGTCTGCTCACTTTCAAAAAGATGGAACCCCTCAAGATAAATTAGTTACACTTGTACTTTTGTCTGAAAGTTAGGGCTGAGAGAGCATTAAGAATTCCAGGAAGCCAGAAATCTATGAGTAATGTATGAGTCACAAAGAAGAAATCTTTTGCCTTCTTTTCTTTGGAGAGAATGTTAAAAACGGAACCCTTTTGATAATATAACAAGGTCAATAGGTTTTTGAATCTTCATTGTTTTGCCTTAACATGTCTCTTGTCATGGGATAACAAAAGCACTTATCCCCAAGGACTAGCCAGGGAAGAATCAGTCTCCACCCCTTGCTTCGAGTTTTTAAGGAGCTGGAACCAGTTGATCTTGATTCTCTAAGGTTCCCAAAGATTTGTTGTCTGAACCTACCAAGGGAGGGACCAGGACTCAGATTCCTCTTGCCTTCACATATAAGCCTCAAGACTTCATGGAACTTCCTGTGTGTATATAAAATTGGCTTAAATGTTTGTCAAGTTATTTGCGTCACCAGACTTAAATGTCTTCTCTTCCAACTTGCATTAATAAATAGACTTAGCTGCTTAGCAAAGGAGCTAAAAATTTTAAAAATATATTTCAGATATTTGTTTTCTTCCACCAGAAATTCATAGAGCCTTAGCTCTTTCAGTCTTCCTGATAATCTTCTTGCTAAATTTATTTGAACAAATGTAGCCTGAGGGAAAGATATGAAATACAAGGCCCAAGTCATGATGTCCCTTTCTCAGATGAGGAATCTTCAGTCAACTCTTAATACCTTTGTCTTACCACAGGATGTTCTAGGACATACATTTTCTCCATCAATTTCATATTTACAAATTTCACAGCAGTAATCACTCTGAAGGCAATGGACTTTGGAACCCTAAAAAAAATATTGTATCAGTATTGGAGATAAAATTTTAATCTTTATTTAAATTCATATGTGAATAAAACTTGACTTCTTGCAGAGATCTATGAACCTGTATTCATTTGCATGAGAAACTTGATAAGGACTGCTAGATTAAGTCAGATGGGGAGCTGTGTAGGCGAGTATTATGTCAACTGTTAGATTACCTTTGAAAGAAAAAAAAAAGAATATATTATAACCATGGTTGGTTTCTGTTCCATACTCCAAGAAAAAGGTACTTGGCAATGTTAAATTCAAAGGGGAGGGAACAAAAAATCTTGTTGTTCAGTAGCATCTTTGCTGACAATTTGGAGGCATCTATCGTATTACTACTGTAGTGTTATTGAGCTAGTTTTATTAAGGCAAATTTATAGCAATGTTAGAAATTAATACCACTCTTATTTCCTCCACTGCCTGGCTTTATTGAATGCCATGGGGCATATTAATCAGTAAAGCCAAGTAGTGCATGAAATAAAAGTATAAATTAACCTGTAACATGAATGTAAAAAGGGGCTTAATAAAATAGAAATAAATAATACTTTAATGATAATCAACCCAGCCTGTCTGAACTGAGCAAAAAAGTGTGATAATGCTAAGTATAGAATCAAAAGAATCCCATCCATTTAAATAAAGCTACACAGAAGCATTTACTGAGATGAAATCTACAGTCAAGGCTGACAAGTCCTGTCCTTCAAGCCAGAAATGGTGCTGGGGTGCTTGAATTTAACAAATAGGGAACTCAGCAGATAAATATATGTACTACATGAAAAAAAAAGATCTGAACAGCTAAGCTACTCTGGCTAAGTCCCTATCGGTGTCAAAGGCCCTTTTCTCCCTAGAAACTTTGTATAAGATCAGTATGGTACAATATAATAAGCCTTGGCTCTGGCAATCCTAGTGGCTATGTTATGTTGTTCATCCAGATGACCTTGGTGAAGTCACTTAACTTCTCTGGGCCTCAGTTTCCTTATCTCTAAAATGAGAGATGAACTAGATTTCCTCTAAGGTCCCTTCTGGATCTAAATCTAAAATGTTGTGAATCGAGCAGTTGTTAGGTTTTTCCTCCTTGTGCTCTGAGACTCTTTAAAAAGACAACTGACCTGCCACACTCATTTATTCTTAAAAAAAAGTTCAATATCTATAGTTCAACATTTAACAACATATTATTTTAGCAATTAAATTTCAGAATTCTTTCAATGATTCTAAGATGCTTGCTATGTCTATCCTTTCAATATCAGCATTACTCGATACTATACAGTTGAGGAAACTAAAAATTAAAATTGTAGGTCTCTGGAGCAATTGGGAAATGGAAAAACATACCCAGGGTATTATCGTGCCACATCATATACCCAGTCTTGACTTGCACTTGAGATAGAGTAGATTGGATGCTAGCTTTGGAAGACCTAGGTTCAAATCATCCCCCTTATGCTTAATGAGCTGTATGACCCTGGGAAAGTCACTTAAAATCTCTAAGCCCTAGTTTCTTTGTCTATAAAGTACAAATAATAATACCTATAGAATTTATCCTACCTCTCAGGGTGGTCGTGAAGCTCAAATAAGATGACCTTTGTAAAGCAGCAAGCAAACTTGAAAGTGCTACATACCAGCAATCATTATTTTCATAGGAAACATCATCAATTACATGTATGAGTGAAGCAGTGTTATAGTAAGGATGAAAGACAATAGATGGACTGCCTCGTCATTCAAATTCTGCCCCAGCCCTTAACTAGCTGTATGACCCTGGGAAAGCCACTTACTTTTTCTCAGCCATACTTTTCTCATCTGAAAAATAATGATAATAGAAGTCACTAGCTCACAGGGTTTTTGCAAAGATCAAAAAAGGTATTTGCAAAGTCATTGCAAACTTTAAAATATTATATAAATGCTAGTTATTATTAACCATTATTATTACTTTGGTATCCTTGAGATATTCTAAGAACCAGAAGAAGGTCTTCTATTGCATTGGGGTAGGCTCTCTGTTTACAAAAGGATAAGGATGAGAAATATATAAAATGGGATGTCATGGTGGGATTGAGATGTGTGTCAGTGAGAAAAGACACTCACCCTGAAAAGATAACAGATCCTTTCCAGTATCCAAATAGATGTTTTCCTAATTAGGATGTTATTTATAGCATGGTCCCTACAAAATCATATTCAAAGCTACTCCAAGAAAGCAGTCTTAAAACCAATATGCTTCTAAGAAAACTGAAATAGCTTCCAGCCTGCCTACAGCTAGTCTTATTTACAAATCTGAACTTTCACATGCTTTCAAAAATGGTAATGTTTTCATCCATCAAAATTCTTGCCATTCCATGTTCTTAAGATCGTCTGACTCACAAATCAAAGAGCAAATAAAAGACATTCCACATACACAAGGTTTCCTTAATATTATTTTTCGCAGAATCACAAACATACAGTTAATTCCATATACTCTACAGGGTTTCATTCTAAGAACATTACTCCAATGGATCTGTGAATTCACCAATATGTGTACTGCGTCCAACAATGCCCTCTCATTGCCTGTCCCTCCCATCTGATAGGATTCATCTTGTCTGTGTTCTCCATAAATCTGCCATAGGGGGTCTCCCAGGCATGCTGAGGGCCATTGAGGTACCCCTTGCCCTTACTGGATAACTAGCATATCTCTTTATCTGGCCATATGTTTCTCTGACGACATCTTTAATACCACTTCTCCCCAATAATATCTGTAAGTTGCTTCAAGCCTATTCAAGCTCACTGAGAACCTTTCCACTGTTCCTTGAATAATCCCCATCTTCAATTTTTTGGAGATTATGGTACTTCCTGACTCACAACCATACACTATCACTGGAAAAAAAATGTTGCTAATAGAAGAAAAAAGATGAAAAATTCTATAAAATTCCTCCTAAACACAGACATTTTTAAACCTTGATGTCTCTATCCTTTTCTTAAAACCATGGCCTTGCCATTATGAGCAAGATACTATATTAAGTTCCATGGGAATTAAAAACACAAATAAGATACAATCTTTAGTAGTAGAAATGAGATAGAGAGGGTAGGCTGAGGTAAATGTCATGAAGAGCTTCTATATAAACAAAATGCTCTGTGAGAACAAAGGAGGGAGTGGTCACTTCTAGTTGAAAGCAAAGGAGTGGGACCTTCGAGAGTGCAAAGAGTTTTGATGGGAGAAGATGGTAGGAAAGTCCTTCCAGGAAAGCCAGGCACAAGCAAAGGAATGAAAACAAAAACACAGAGAGTGCTTAATTACATAGGATTTCCTTGTGAAGTTATAAAGGATAATACACAAGAGAAATGATTTGCCTTTGTTGTTCTTCAGTTGTTTTGGTCATGTCCAACTCTCTGTCACCCCACTTGAGGTTTCCTTGGCAGAATTAGTGGAGTGGTTCGCCATTTCCTTCTCCAGCTCATTTTACACATGAGGAAACTGAGGCAAACAGTGTTAAATGACTTGCCGAAGGTCATACAGCTAGTAAGTGTCTGAAGCCAGATTTAAACTCAGGAAGATACATTTTCCTGACCCTGGACCCAGCATAATTTCCACTGCGCCACCTAGCTGTCCTAAAACCAATTTCTGGCAGAAGTGGGATTTGACATTACAAACTCCTTATTCCTGAAATTTGCCAAGCATTTTATATAGTTATGAATGTACACAATTAGAACGTAGCTCTACAGCTGAAAGGGATCTCAGAAGTCATCTAGTCCAACTCCCTGGTTTTATAGCAAAGCATGCCCTATTGCTTACAGATTAAGTAATAAACCCAAAGTCATAAGTATAAGAGATAGGATTTGAACCCTGTCCTCTGATTCACAGACCTAGGGCTGTTTCTACTGTAGCACACTGCCTCCTCATTGACAAAAATTAAAACACAATGTTTCGGGGCAGCTAGTGGCACAGTGGATAGACCACCAGCCAATCCTGGAGTAGGGAGGACCTAAATTCAAATTTGACCTCAGACACTTATGAATTGTATGATCCTGGACAAGTCACTTAATCCCAGTTGCCTCAACAAAAGAAACAAAAAAAAAAAAAAAACCAGAATGTTTGGTCCTTCACTAAATGTCCCCAAAAATGTCATCAGGAGATTCAGAAAGGAACCTGTCTCCTAGATTCCAGTCTGGTCTTCTATGCACTAGAATAGTCTGCTCAGTTATGAGCTATCAAGCCCAAACCTCAAATGTTAACATCACTGAAAATCTGATCATTTTAGTAGTTTCCTTAAAAAAAAAAAAAAAGTTTTTCCTGCATCTTCAGGTGGTATTTTATATCCACTGATGCCTATATGACTGAAAGAAGTAGAAAGAGAGGACTATTACATGCTACTCAGAATTTCAATTTAATTAACCACAAAATTTAAAACAAGACAAGAGATAATATTAAACCTGTACTGAAACCAAAGGAATTTTCTCTCTAACTACATCCTCAAGGCTACATCAAATCTCATTGTTTTGATTTTAGGTTTCTAGGTGTTTAAATCTGAACACATTGCCACATTAGCACAGAGATCATGAGGAAATTATGGCCAATTCAATTTTTTCTGAGAAATAGAACTCAAATTAGAACAGTATTCACCTCTGAGTTAAAAGAATGGACTGAATTCCTCCCTGCCAGCTTCTCATCTCTCAATTTTCCTGGGATCCTAACAGGGTCATAGAATTTAAGAACAAGTGACCTTAGGTGACCTAAAATTGCAATAATGCAGCATTTAGTCATTATCTATATTCTAGGCATTTATGTTACAAAAGCAAAGCAAACAACAACAATAATAATTACAATAATAACCCAGCCAGCCTAGGAAACTACAACATAAAACAGTATGAGCTCCCCCTGCTGTTTCTACTGCCAAACTTAACTAACCTCTCAGGTTTCTGGGGCTTGTTGCCCTGATTTTGAGGCTGATTCATAAACAAACAGTAAACAAAATAAAATTAAAATATAAGCAGGCCAGAAAATCAGTGGGCAGGGAGGGGAAGGAGAAATAGAATTGTCAATGTGTTTAATACAATAGCATGTTTATATGTGGAGGTGAAGACAGTGAAATCTATCACCTGGGATTCCAAAAGCTGCTTGAATAGGATTCCAGGGAATTTCAAAAATGGTTTTACCACTGCCTCTAGACAGAGATATTTTTCCAAGGCTAGAGTTACCATTTAATTCTGGCAAATTTTCCAAAGGCATAACGCTCTTGGTCAGAATTGGGGAGGGCACCTCCATTAATGACTAATCTTTGCCAGGGCTACATTTAAAGTCAATCCAAGGCCCAAAAGAACTGGTTGAGAGTTGGTTTTATTTTGGCATGAGTTGGGGGTTTTTTCTTTTTTTAAAGGAATGCAATAACATTGAACAGGAGGCAAGCTTAATATTTAGTCCAAGTGAGATCCCAGGTCTCCCCGTGACGTTCAGTTAGAGTTCTGTAAGCTAATGAGTTGAACCATCTGTAGCACTCTGGTGACAGATGTGCCAAACTTCCATACCATGTCAAAATCTTCTAACAGAGAGGTCTGTGGAGAACTACAGGAACTGCTCTCCCAGCAAAAGAGGCTGTATTTAAGCACCATGTAATCAAATTTACTAAGCATCTGATTATTAGTAAATCTGTCATTTAGAATATATTGTCATTACCAACTCAGCTCCCAGCTTTGCTTTTTAAAAATTTGCTTTTAAAGTATTACAGTTGTTTTCAGAGAAGAGTAAAGAGTGACTCATAGTATGCTTCAAATAAATTGAAAATTTGAAATCTGTAGTATATTTCCACAAATACTAATTCATTTTTGCCTACTTGCCAAAATCACCATTCTAAAACTATTTGAGAAATCCCAAAGGACTTTAGGAGAAGGAGAAAGAATATATTCAAATTTAAGAATTTTTTTAATTTTATTTTTTTGTTTTGTTTTTGTTTTTTAATTTTAAGTAATGTTACAGGGTATTCATTTGGGAGACAGATGTCTTTTGGAATTTTGTCATATCAAGAGAGGATTCAGAATTAGGCTATGAAGAACTAGATCTTGAAATCTTTCTTGTAAAGATAATGAACAATCTTCATAATCTAATAAATTCGATTTCAGCCCATTTAATTGGCACTATATGAGCCATTATGTGAGGATCGTAATGAGTGTCAAAATATTTTAAGCAATTAGAAATTATGCTACAATTTTTGAAATGACCCTATGATGTCTATGCCTAATTTACAAAATGACACCCTCAACATTTTAAAACAAGCTTGTACAAACTATAATGTATCACTTTCTAAATAAATATGGACTATTTCTCCTTGGTTTAATACTCAAATTTTTACAGGAGTTCGACTCTTACCATCAACTATCGTTTCAGTATATATGAAAATACTAATCCCTTATCATATACAAAAGATCTATTCAAATGAAAGTTTTCTTTCTTTAAAAAAAAATTTTTGCAGGTATTATCCCAAGAATTATATTGAACTAAATTAACTTGAATTTTGTCTCATAAGACAAAAAAAAATCACTACAGTATATATTATAGAAATGGGGACATCTATCTGACAATTTTAAAAGGAATTTTAACTTTTACAAAATAAAGCTAACAGAAATTGGGTAACTTTATAGATTTTCTTCCACAAGAATTTAAGATAAAACATATTTAACTGGTCCATTAAGATTTAAAGGGTAAAATACTCTTATTATAGGGGTTCTTAAAAGACCAAAAGCCACGAGATGATTAAACCAATAGGAAAAAATATAAATATATTAAGCAAGAGTATGTAGATTTTTAAAAATTAATACATATAGTATTTAGTTGTGTCCCTTTATTTTTAAAAGGTGCTTAAGAATAGTATTTCATAGAAATGCATCCCACACAGACAAGATCACTAGAGATTTTTTTTTATCTACTAATCCTATTCCACACATATTTCAAATGTATTTTCCCCAATAGGAAAATAAAACAAATTAGACTGATAGTAAGATTGTGACAATTCTTCTTCCTGCCTGTAACCTCCACTAAAATTAGATCTGACTTCACACAATATTATTACAAGAAGTTTCAATTCAGGTTATCCTGCCTCACTATTGCTGACCTTCATCAATATGTGTGACATTTAAAAAGAAAAGTTTTCTTTACAACCTTCAGCCTGCTTTTTGTTATAAATTTCTAACACAGTATTAGTAATAATAATTGATTTTAGCAGTTAGTAATAGAGTTATAAACAGCTCCCAGTATTTAATGAAAGAAATGCCTCAGACCCTGGTTTTATTTATTAGTATTCAAGGGTTCTCCACAACCCCACTAAGATCAGTTATGGCTTAATTAAAACAGAAAAGATGGCCTGTCGATGACTCTTTGTTCCTAAAATAAATACTGTATGTTTTCAATTTTCTTGCAAATCACCATAAATCACTTATATTTGGTTGTATGTTGATTTGTCCCCAGGCCCCAAATCTACCTCCAAAATTCACTCCATTTTCCCTTGACTGTTTATCAAATAATGTTCTTTTTTTTTTTTTTACAGTGTCCAATTACAAATATCCACTGAAGAGGTTTCTGCTTTATTAGCCATTTGAGGGTTATTCATCTTAGAGTTAGCAGCTGAACCAATGACAGTGGAGGCCGAGGCATGTCCATAGTAGAAATATTTGCTGCTTAAAAATGAGCAAAGTTAGACTTACTGCATTTCCTTAGTGCAGTATTTGTAGGAAGGCACCACCATCATTACATGTCCTGAACATATAGTCAATTATATATACAGATGAAAAAACAAAAAACAAGGCTGAAAATTCACTGGGGCAGCGGTTTCTCCATCAATAATGCCAGGAAGATTTCACGTAAATGATTTCTGTTTAAGTCCTTTTGAGAAAGGAAGGCATCTGTCTGGTCTTTACTTCCTCTGCCCCTCCTCCTTTCCCTCGATTTTTGCCTATCACTCTATCTGTCCCTCTTCTGTCACACTGCAGTGATCTCCTATTATGATCACAAAAAGAAAATGGCCTGGGGAGAACCAAGCCTACCCCTTTCAACCATCAGTCTGAAGGGCGGACGTGAGTGAGGACCCTCTCCTGCCACTAGCTGGCGCCGTAACTCCAAAAATGCTGGGATATAGTGGAGCATGTTTTGCTAATTAGGGAAGATATTTTTAAATGGCGCATAGTTACTCAAGGAAAACGAGAAATATTTTGGATTGTAGATGCACAGCAAAAGTGAAAAGGATAAAAATGAAAAGGAGATGGACGTTGCCGTGGATATCTCTGAGTTATTGTCCTTAAAAGAGAAATATCTGATAAAAAGAGTTCATTTTAATTCATTTACTTGGTCTGCCAAGTGGGAGACTGGAGGGTATTGTTTTCTCTACAAACCAGCCCCTTTCCATATAAAAAAGCAAAGATTTTCACATTCAGTTAGGTTGGGCTAACCTACATAAGCCGCCTTTTTATTATGCCTTTAGTGCGTAGGACATACCAGGGTCACTCCCACAAAGCTGCTTTCCTGCTGCTGTGGTTAATTCACCCAGCCTATCCCTTCCCCGTCCTCTCTCTCCCTAATACCAGCCAACATTTTCCCTTCTGGTCCACGGACACAAATACTGGGGAAGGCCAGGTTTCCCTGTCTCCGATTTGGCCCCTCCCTGCCTGCCATTAGCACTGGCTGAATGCTACCCTTCCAGAATCTTCCATCCCCAAAGCTTCTATGGGGAGGAGCCTGCCTGAGAAGCTAAGGACACATAGCTTCCTGCAAACAGGCTCCCCCTGGCAAATGCTCAGGAAGCCGGAGGATTTGTCTACAAAAGAAACTCTTGGCATGTAAATCAGATATGCTGAGATTTAGGCCAGAATCAAGTAAATCTGAGATGCAAAGCCAGAAGCATAAACTTCCCCAGGAAATGTCCTTTTGCAATATGAAAAAAATATCTCTTTCCAAGGAAAATCCACATTAACAAACCGAATCATTTTTTGCAAGGGAAGAAGGAATGGGTCAAAACCAAAATGAAATAAAATAACCAAGCCCAAAAATTACAATTTAATTCTTTTAGGCAGACAGTGCGACTCATTCTAACCATGTGGTCAATATTTCCCGTTTATTTTATAACATTCTCCACTTTCCATCTTCCAGTTTTAAAAGAGAAAAAAAAAGTTGAGGATTTCATTTCCTGACCCCTAACCCCTAACTCTTGAAAGAAAAAGGAATTTTTCTTCTGTTCTGTGCCTTGGGAGGGCTAGCTCAACTCCAAATGAGACAAGAATGTACTCACAGAGTGGAACTCTCTGTGCACTAAACACACAAATTGAAACAGAAGATAATTCTATCTGTTTCAAGGGCTTTGCAGTCTAAAAGCTCCCTGATCCTTGCTTTCCCCTAGGGCAAGTTAGTGAATTATCATTTAATCTCCCTGGATCCAGCCTGAGCTGGGGCATAGAGTGCTCCATAGAGCAAATCAGTGAATGTTTTCATGACTTTACTGTTTCCTAATTGAACAAACCTTTGTTAACTAACTCTTCACTAACTATGCCTGATGACCCTGAGCTAGAATTGACCACTTGGGAGGTAAACACATGGTACTTATGCAAAAACTATGACAACCCTGGTTGGATTACAAGATGCTTGTAATGGCCACTGTGTGATTAAATATCAGACTTAGTTCCTTGCTATTTGTCTTGATTTCACTAGGCTTTTCAAGTGGGGATGGGGATGATGATGGGGAAACTACATTAATCAAAAACTGGAATAACCTGCTTTTTGATGCAGACCCTAGTTATCTTTCGTTGCTAATTGGCCTTGACCTAGATAGAAGAGGCATCATTTCTATACCATTGAGACAAGGGGGTCCTTCACCTGACCCCAACTCATGACTCTAAGCCGCAGGGCCCTGCTTTTGTGCTTTTGAGTAGTTTAATTCATATTCCACCCAACATGCCATTTTATTTCCAGTGGAAATTGTTCATTTAATTGCACTGTAAGTTTTATGGGGTATGCCCCAGGCTGCGTTCTTTATGTTAGGCATTTCAGTATTTATGTGAAGAGCTATACTCAAAACTTCGTACACAAACTAAAACCAGCAAAATATGTCCTCCTCAGGTTCCATAAATAGTTTTCACCAGTTTCATTATTTTTTTACAATGAGAGTAAATGAGTGTATTAAACCCATAACACAGTCTATTACTTGGCAGCTCTATGTGCTGTCATCCTTCCTATTCAAAAGATGATGGGGTCGAACTTTCCTGTGTTTAAAGATGTGACTAAAACAAGTAGGGCATAACCAATCCTGTGTATGATCTGTCCCTTTAAGTAACAACTATGCTGTATGGCAGAGATGTCAGACTCAAGCAAGCAAAACTCCTTAGTACCGCCAGAATCAGATTTAAATGTATGTAACTGGGAAATGTTTAACAAAAAAATGCAATAAAACATAGATAATGTTAATTTGTGGTTTTTTAAATCAATAAGTGACCCTCAGGGATTCATTTTTATTTCAATTTGACACTGCTGATGCCAGACATATTTTCCTATTACATCTAACCAAGCTAAAGTTGATAGCCAGAATTATGCTATCATCTTTAAGGAACAGGAAACAATTGAGCTGTTTCTCAGGACACCCCAAGACAATTCTAGAGCAGGACTAGCTTGTTATTGTTGTTTGATCATTCCAGTTGTGCCCAGCTCTTTATGACCCCATTTGGGGTTTCCTTAACAGAGAAACTGCAATAATTTGCCATTTCCTTCTCCAGCTCATTTTACAGATGAGGAAACTGAGGCAAGCAGGGTTAAGAGACTTGCCCAGGGTCAGACAGTTAGTAGATATCTGAGACTGGATTTGAACTCGAGAAGATGAATTTTCCTGACTCTAGGCCCGGTGCTTTATTCACTGTGCCACTAGGACTAGCCTAAATTCTCACAAAAGGATCATACAATAGATGATTTTTTTTCTAACATATTCAATTAACTTCAAAGCAAAGTATGAAGGGTTGTTTTTAAGAAAAATATTCTCAGTTCATATTTGGTCATCGTTAACTATTTATTACCATATGTAAGCAAAAGAATATTGCTGCAATATCACAAAAATAAAATCCCTTCATTGTCAAAGACATTTACTGAACATCATTTGTATACAGGACTTAGAAAGAGAAACATGAGGGAATGTTCCCTGCTTTTAGATTTCAAGAATAGGAGCTAGGTAAAACCTTCACAAACATATTTATCAGACATATGTTCACTAACTGTAATCTGCCAGTTCCATCACTGCCTTATGCCTACCGAATTATGGTCAGCAGCAAGGAGTACCAGGTTCGCCAATTTCCCCTTCCTTCTTTCACATGAATAGGGCAACAAACCTTCAATCAGAGAAATTCCAGTTTCTCTAAGTACACACACATACACACACACACACACACACACACACACACACACACACTCGACAACCTGCCCCTAAGTCCTGACCCTATAACACAGATTCTCAGAAAGACATTTGAAAGTCACTGGAGAGTAGATGGGAAAGAATTTCCTAGACAAGGAGGGGTAAATTCACATTTCCTGAGCCCATGACTGAGAGTGACTCTTTTACTTGCCAAATCATGGTAACTATGCTGAAGATTAACCCTCACTGGCATCATCTCAAATGATCAAGAATCAGGAGCAAAAGAAGATCTTTATGCTCTATTTTAATTGAATGGCCCAAGAAATATGCTAGCTTCTGTCTTCTTGATTGACTGATTGAACCAATGGAAATGTCTAAATCTTATTCTCATCTAGTTCATATCTGTGATAGATTGATTCAATGAGAAATCTGGTGACCTTCCATCTTTACCTAAAGAATACTGAAAGTTAAGTATCTGGAAGCTTTTTTAATTAGCCAACTTTTGTTTTCCACGTTTTTAAAAGCCATACCTGAGAGCCAATTAGCTTGTTAGAACCCTTTAATTGAAGAACATTAATGTACTAGGGTTTCTGGAGCCAAGGAAAAGAAAGGATAAATATCTACTTTAGTGATTTCTTTAAACTTTCAAACACTATCCATAATTCTTGGATCCCAGTCTCAGGGTCTGATGCAACTTTTTTTTTTTTAAAGCAATTGGGGTTAAGTAACTTGCTCCAGGTTACACGGCTAGTCATTATGTGTGGGTGCTCATTTTCTGAGGCCGGATTTGATCTCGGCTCATCCCAACTCCGAGGCCGGCGCTCTTACTCACTGCGCCACCTAGCCACCCCTTTTAGGGCAATTGGGGTTAAGTAACTTGCCCAAGGTCACATGGCTAGGTTTTTTTTTGTTGTTTGTGTGGGTTAAGTGTCTGAGGTCGGATCCAAACTCAGGTCCTTCTGACTCCAGGGTTGGCGCTCTACTCACTGCGCCACCTAGCCGCCCCCTGATGCAACTTTTAAAATTCCAGTTTTCTAAGAAAAATTTATGAACTCTAATCTAACCCTAGTTCCAGAGGACCAATGATGAAACATGCTACTAAGGTAAGGAATGCAGTTTGTATTTCCAGACCAAGGTGTGGAAACAATATGTATTTCCAGAGGTATTCAATGTAGGAATTTGTTTTGTTTGACTATGCATATTTATTATGAGGTTTGAGGTTTTCTTTCTTTCAATTGGGGATGAGGAATAATTAGGAAGGAGAAGGGAACTATCAAGAAATTTATCAGGAAGAAAAAAAATAAGAAAAGTATCATTGAAGGATTTTTTTAGGTTCACAGACTAAAACAGAAGAGAGGTCAGTAGGAAATACAGAGAAGGACAGTTTTGAAAATAACATGCTGACTTTGTTGCTTATTTAAAGAAGCTATGCATGCATATAAAGGGCAGGTTCATGCCTGCATATTCAATCCTCTTTTTCTGTTCTATTTTGTATATGGAAATGTTGGTTTTGTTTCATATTTGTTAAATTAAGGGAAAAAACATTTTTAAGGTAAAATTTAGTGTTCTGGGTCAGGCCTAACAAAGGCAGGGCAAGTTGTTCAGGCTCAGGATTATAAGAAGATGAGACATTCTCAGATCACTAACACTCAACAAAAAGGAAGGTTACTGAACATTCACGTGGAACAGATATTCAGCTAGGATACTGGTTCAGTTACATAAAACCCACTTTGTTTCCACATGGAAATGCATCTGGTCAGAAAGGTATTTCTATTCACATGGTTGTGGAACATCTGTCAAGTCTGAGGGGCACCAGCTCCTCATGGACTGTGCTCTTGCAATCAGGAAGGTGGGTCAATGGAATGAGCTCTCCTCCCATCAAATCCAGAAGATAACTTCCAGTTTCTTTACTCCCACACTTCTGCCACTCTGTGGCAGAGACCCTACTAGATGTTGTTCTTACATTCAGTCACTGTTCTCACTTATTACTCTACTGCTCTAGCCGTTTGAAAAAAAAAGGAGTGATTTTAGGGGAGTAAGAGGGATTTGGCTCCTTAAGATCATAATTCTAATTTATTATCCTTCCCCTTCCATGCATTGCACTAGGGTTCAGGGTAGGGTTGTAAGTTTCACAAGAAAATGACTGCAGTGCTGGCCAGGATAGCGTTGACTAGAGAAAACAAGGTCACCAAAATTTACAGCAAGTCCAGAAAAACAGCAGCTGAAATGAAGGAAACTCAGAAGAGAAATATAGGTAATCACAAAGAAAAAGATCCCTATCATAATTACAGATAAGAATTAGGTTATGTTTTGTGATGAAAATAATGGTGAAGATGATCCCATCTATGAGATTTAAAATAAAAAAGTAAGGGGATGTTGAATGTAATACAAAGAATAGAAAAATGTGTCGTCATGTTATGTCATATCATGATGTGACATGAGCCAGAACATCTGGATATCCAGTTAAGTGGAATCAAACATAACCCTTTCCATGAGGATCACTGAAATTGTTCTTTGGTATTTGCCATCTAAGGAAAAATAAAGCTCTCTACTTTTCGATATTTGGATAACAACCTCTACAATGTTCTGAACTATGTTGTCACCAAGAGGAATAGCAAACTGATGATCCAAGAAATCAGAGGGTCAGTCTAGTGGTCACTTGAGGCCAGTGTTTAGGAGGTTTTTGGAGAAAGCACTTCTTGAGAGGAAAGGACTTCTCTACAAGAATGTGAGCTAGTAAAACAATCTCTTCTTGCTCATGTTCTAAGATATTAAAACTATAATAAGATAAAAATCTACCTTTGAAGATAGAATACATATATCCAGTATTTGGCTTAGGCAAAAAATTAGGAGTTTTTTGTTGTTGTTGTTGTTGTTGTTGTTATGGAGTTTTATTGTTGTCAATGTTTTCTGCAAAAAACAAGAAAGTTGTTGAGAGCTTTAGTGGCTGAGGGCTTCCCTATGAAGAACCAAGACCTGATTAGAGGGATTTGAGAAATATGCCAAAAGGATACGGGAGGCTAAGGCTTCCAGTCGATCAACAGAAGGCTACTATAAATCATAAATTATAAATTGCATATATAATCATAAATTATAAATCAGAGAGGAGGGGATTAATTTGAAACAAAGCCAGTCTGAGTTACAAGAGACATGTATAAGCTATGTGTCAGTTGGCACCTGGCCCCTGGATATGGTTGACTAGGTCAGGGCCTTCTCTCAATAATAAGAATCTTCATAAATATCAACAGCTTATTAAATTAGAGTATATAATCAGGACATTTTCTTTTAATGTTTTTTAAAAGGATGACATTTATTGAGTACTAAATCACATAAAATTCTTCAAACCAAATAAGCTAAAACCTTAACATCTCTCTCTAATGTTCTTTAAATTGGCAACTATTTTTCCCCCATAACATGGGTAATGTCGAAATATGTTGACTTTATATGTATAATGGGTGTTGTATTTCTTTTCTTCTCAATGAATGGAAGAGGGGATAGAAGGAGGGAGAAAATTTGGAACTGAAACTAAAAATTGTTAAAATTTAAAAAAATAAATTAGCAACTAAATTTTACTTTAAAAATACAAATTTTTCAAAAGATTCCTTTTTAATCAAACTCTTTCCCTTACTCCAAAATACAAAAACATTTTTTTCTACTTGGCTAAGAAACATCTTTTCAACTGGGTCAAACTCCTCTAGCCTGT
The DNA here is from genome assembly GCA_011680675.1 of Gymnobelideus leadbeateri. Taxonomy (NCBI): domain Eukaryota; kingdom Metazoa; phylum Chordata; class Mammalia; order Diprotodontia; family Petauridae; genus Gymnobelideus; species Gymnobelideus leadbeateri. The sequence continues at coordinate 820,641 of WOXC01010924.1, forward strand.
ATTTTGTCCTTATGGGCAGATAGTGGAGTTTTTTTGGGTTTTTTTTTTAAGCAATTGGGGTTAAGTAACTTGCTCAAGGTTACACGGCTAGTCATTATTTATGCGTGGGTGCTCATTTTCTGAGGCCGGATTCGATCTCGGGTCATCCCAACTCCGAGGCCGGAGCTCTTACTCACTGCGCCACCTAGCCGCCCCTGATAGTGGAGTTTTAAGGACTAGCAACCCAAGGCATATCCATCAAAAAATCTAAAATTTTAACTTTCTAAGCCTTCCTTTTCCATACCAACTAGAGTTCCAGAATCATGAACTACAGGATGCAACACAGAAAACAAGAAGGCAAAATGAATTAATGTGAATAAAATATTAAGTAAAGTTTTTCCTGACCTTATAACAGATGACTAGGAGCACCTAGAATGGACTGTGATCCTCCTGGAGATGAGAAAGAGGAGGAAGATGAGAGCTCCCAACAAGAGCTGGGGGCTCCATTCAGCAAAAGCACTACCAGAACAAGCAAGGCAGCCTCACAGAAACAATTTGGGAGAAGGTTGCAAGTGGGTCCTGGATTGCAGAGCTACCAAGTCACTAGACTAACCTCCTTCCAACTGTGCCAAAGCCTCAGGAAGCAGAGGAATGAGAAGCAAAGGAAGCAGGAAGTTACAGAAATGTCTGCAGCAACACAGGTTTCTGAAGACCAGAAAAGGTGCCCCCAACTTCCTCAGACTGTGCATCCCGAGCAGTTCTATCTTGGCAAGAGGGCTACTGACACATTAGATTATGCCTGGGCACATCCAGCATCCCAATATTCATATCCATGGTTATCTTTATAGCTCATGTTACTTCTATCCACTTTTCATTAGAAACACCAAATTTTTATTTCTATCCCTCTAAGATTCCTCAATTCCTGTGTAAGCACTCAAGTCTAATAAGTTACCACCTCTAAGGTGGATTTTATTTAAAATGAAGAGTAAGGTCATACTCAAGACCATCAATAAGCAGGAAAATTCCCCTCCTGTTTCTGGGGTATATGAGGGGACCTTAGAAGCCATCAGATCCTGGATGCCTTCTTTTTTACAGACAAGGAAATTGAAGTACAGAGAGATTAAATGACTTACCCAGGGTTACACAGTGTCTGTTATTAAGTGTCTGAGACATGATTTGAACTCAGGGGCTCCTGACTTCACACTCTGGACATGGTTCATGCTGCCAGCAAAGGGATTGGTCTAGGCTGCTCCTCAGTCATTGTGATTCCCTACTATTACAATCTTTCTTCCTTATTGGACTAGATAACGCAGAATGAGGCTATCTCTCTACAGTTTGGATTGAGGCTGAATTTCTATATCATCTCATCTGTCTCCCCCTCTCCCCCCACCCTCTCTCTCCTTCCCTCTCCCTCTCTCCCTCCCCCTCCTCTCCCTCTCTCCCTCTCCCTCTCCCTCTCTCTCTCTCTCTCT